>CM042535.1:29908898-30508898 GCA_023630585.1 Cranoglanis bouderius | reverse complement strand
GAAAACACATTAATAAACACTTCTGACAAATTCTCTCTTGTCCTGTCCTGCTGGAGTGCATGGAGATACAGGGGGAATTTGGAATTTGTCTGTCACACTTGTAGCTGCACATGTCCCATCATGCTGATGCAGTAATCTGTTATGCTATGCTATGCTTTTCAAATGCCTGAGTTGCTAGCTCCCTCCTTTTTTCCCCTACCTGCCTCCCTCACATATTTACTCCATTTTATGTCCCATCCTTCACTCTCACCTATCCAATCTCCTAGTGTCACTCCTATCTCCCTACTTCCCCATATCCTATCCATTTCTAAGTGGGGTATAGAATTTTTGCCTATTTTACTACTTCACTGAATCTGAATCTGATTCTGAACCGACAATTCCACAGCCACTTCAAGACCTGAGAGGGCTTCAGTGACTGGGTTCATGGCATAAGCCATGTCTGACAAAGACATGTTCTCTTGTGCACATAAAATTAACCTTAAGAAACTCTTTAAGGTTTCTTATCTTTCCAAATTCTGAAGAGCCGAGGTGTTGTGTTTTTCCTGTGTTTTTTTTCTAAGGCAGTAAGGTTTCCTACTGCCAACTAGCCTGGAGCATAAAAAATAAGCAGTGCAAATTCCAAGCCAAGTATACAGACAATACAAAGTGTTTCATAATATGCCAGGTGTTGTCAAACTAAAGTTACAGTTGCAATCAAAATTATTCAACCTCCATTGCAAATCAAGTTTATTGTCAAAATGTACACACTTTCAGCTGTTTGCAATGAATCAAAAATCAAACAAAAGCAATTGAAATATTTCAACACAACGAATGCTTCAAGTGGTTTCCCCAAATTCAACTGAAAATGCAACTTATAATGACTTCTCCAGTCTCAAAATTATTCAACCCCCTGAATAGAATCCCTCACAACAGCACAAATATACAAAACAGAAGTTGTCTCAATCAAGGGCTTCATTAGTTGCACCAGGTGTGCTTGAGCTGGAACACATGAAATACCTGAACTGGCCAGGGGTTTGTTGAGTGTCAAGTTTAACTGCATGTTAGAAATATGGCTAGATCAAAAGAATGGTCCAAAAAGATAAGAGAAGAGATCATCGCCCTTCACAAACAAGGAACAGGATACAAAAAGATAGCAAAGGCACTGAATGTTCCTAGATACACCTTTGGAAGCATAGTTTGCAAGTTCAAAGTTAAGGGAACAGTGGTTACACTACCTGGACGGGACAGAAAAAGGAAGCTATCAATGGCTGCAACCAGATGTCTGAGAAGGCAGGTTGTGAAAAACCCTCGAGTGACTGCAAAAAACCTGCTGCAAGACTTGGTGGCAACAGGTTTTAGTGAGCACAGTAAGGCTCACTGAAGGTTTCCATGCCAGAACTCCAAGACGTACACCACTACTGACCCAAAAGCACATGAAAAGTCAGCTCCAATATGCTCAAAATCATATAAATAAGCCACAGAAGTTTTGGGATTATGTTCTGTGGAACTTTTCGGCATGATGGATCAGCGGTATGTCTGGAGGAAGAAGAATGAAGCATATGCTGAAAAGAACACTCTGTCCACAGTCAAGCATGGTGGTGGCTCTGTGATGCTCTGGGGCTGCTGTGCATCCTCTGGCACTGGAAACCTGCAGCATGTGAAAGGCAAGATGGATTCATTGAAGTATCAGGATATCCTAGGAGAAAACATCATGCCGTCTGTGAGGAAGTTGAAGCTTGGGCATCATTGGACCCTCCAACAGGACAATGATCCCAAGCATACCTCAAATTCCACCAAGGCTTGGTTGCAGAGGAAGTCCTGGAAGATTCTACAGTGGCCATCACTCACCTGACTTGAACCCCATAGAAAATCTCTGGTGGGATTTGAAGAAGGTGGTTGCAGCACGCAACGAAAATTTCGTTCAAAATTATTCAACCCCCTGAATAGAATCCCTCACAACAGCACAAATATGCAAAACAGGTGTTGTCTCAAGCACACTTGATGCAACTAATCAAGGGGTTCATTAGTTGCACCAGGTGTGCTTGAGCTGGAACACATGAAATATCCTGAACTGGCTAGGGGCAGAAAATGCATGAAATACGTGGACGGGGCAGAAAAAGGAAGCTATCAACGGCTGGAACCAGATTTCTGAGAAGGCAGGTTGTGAAAAGCAGTATGTTTGGAGAAAGAAGGATGAAGAAAGAACACTCTGTCCACAGTCAAGCATGGTGGTGGCTTGATGATGCTCTGGGGCTGCTTTGCATCCTCTGGCACTGGAAACCTGCAGTGTGTGGCAGGCAAGAAGTATCGGGAAATCCTAGGAGAAAACGTCATGCCGTCTGTGAAGAAGCTGAAGCTTGGGCATCATTGGACCTTCCAACAGAACAATGATCCCAAACATACCTCAAATTCCACCAAGGCTTGGTTGCAGAAGAAGTCCTGGAAGATTCTACAGGGCCATCACAGACTTGAATCTCTGGTGGGATTTGAAGAAAGCGGTTGCAGCACGCAAACCCATGAATATTGGAACTGGAGGCCATTGCTCATGAGGAATGGGCTAAGATTCCTCAGAAACGATGCCAGAAGCTGGTGTCTGGCTATGCATCTCGTTTGCAGCAGGTCATAACAACAAAAGGGTGCTCTACTAAAGATGCTTGCCATGAAGGGGTTGAATAATTTTGATACAGGAGAAGTCATTATAAGTTGCATTTTCAGTTGAATTTGGGGAAACCACTTGAAGCATTCGTTGTGTTGAGCTATTTCAATTGCTTTTGTTTGATTTGTTCATTGAAAACAGCTGAAAGTCTGTAAATTTTGACAATAAACCAGATTTGCAATGGAGGTTGAATAATTTTGATTACAACTGTACATTTGTGGTTTAAATTAAATTTATAGTATATATTTTTAAAAATCTAGTAAGTATTCAATATATAATTTGTCGATATGCAGTTTATCTTGGATGAAAAAAAAAAGCTTAAGGAATAAATGTATATTTATATTTATATATATTTATAAAATGTATATTGTATATTTATTTATTTATACCTGTATATGATCAACTATAAAAAGCACATTTTCAATTATAATTTTATCTATCATCTAGCAATCAATAAGTCACTGACACATTCCAGTATTTCCTGACTGGACTTGTAACCTGAACCTCAGTCTTTTGAGACACAAAAATTTCAAGTAGAGGCATATATAGCAGTCAGTGAACAAGACAGTCTCTTAGACTATGGAGGAAGTGCCTCATATGATAAACCAGCTCTTTCCCTCAGTACACACTAGCCAACCTCTTATAGTGCCAACACTTAAAGCACAACCTTGCACAGTCCTGGCTTCTCTGGTCCATACCAGTTGGATATTACCTGACAGGTATTATAGCTCACTTACCAAGTGCCAAATTTCTTCCACTGTTTTGTCCATCAAACAGGTGTGAAAATCACTATAATGCTAGAAGGACTTTCTTTGTAACCATAAATGCAAAATAAGTCCCAGGGGACTTGGGGCACAAGGCAGGGGACACCCTGGACAAGGTGCCACCCCATCGCACGGCACACTCACACACCAATTTACATGCTATGGACAATTTGGAAATGCCAATCAGCCTACAACGCATGTCTTTGGACTGGGGAGCAAACCGGATTACACGGAGGAAACCCCCGAAGCACGGGGAGAACATGCAAACTCCACACACACAGGGTGCAGGCGGGAATCAAGCCCCCAATCCTGGAGGTGTGAGGTAAATGTGCTAACCACTAAGCCACCGTACCAACCGCAAAATATACTAGTCATTAAAACATAATAACATAATAGAGAGACCTTACTGACTATAATTTAGTAATATAATGAAAAATAATTAGTATGAGTGTTAGTAGTGGATACGGCTTATCTTAGAAACCCTAAGCATGAGGCAAAAATACATCCATCACGTGTGCTGTCTACAATGCACACACACTCCCAAACAACTCTGCATGGACACAGGGAGAACATGCAAAACTCCACAGACCTTAACTGGGATCAAACCAGGGACTTGAACTATGAGGCAACAATGAATGCTACCTGCTGAGCCACCATCCTGCCCTTTGTTACCATCCCAGAGTAACATAATTAATTACAATATTTCTTTATGACAGTGCTCCACCAATTACATTTAGTAGTTCAATAAGTAGCTAATTTAAGTTTGCTACTGTTAGTTACTGTAGATGTAGCTAGTGTAAATGTGAACATGAAGTAATGCAAAGTAATATTCCCCAAATGAAAAGATATAATTCGCTACTATATTACAAAATTTATTTTAAATAAGCCATAACATTACTGGTTATCCTGTGTGAAAATTGTCATTGACTGTTAACCAGTGTGACATCTTCATAATTTTTTACCTACAGCCTTGAGCATACAAAGAGAAAATATTCACATAGATGTTTCATATATATATACCATCCAACGAAGATGTCAGCTCAGAAGTTTGTCACAAAAATCTGAACAAGGATACAATATTTAAAAAGAATTATTGAGTTACAGTTTTACAGTGTAGAAAGTACTGTAAATAAGCAGCTCTATATAGTGAGAACTGGTAAAAGAAAGTCTATGTAGGCTAGTATGCAATACGGGGGAAATGGAAGAAACAAAAAGAACAGGACACCCTTTGTGGCTTAATGCCACATGCACACTTGATTCATGACTTAAAAAAATAACACATGGTTTGTGCTTCTTCACATTGAGTATAAAAACATGGAAGCTTAATCTGCCCCTAATTCAAATCCCATAAAGGTTTACCTTCAATACTTAAAAGAAATTTACTGAATGCCAGTGATATTTAGCGGCCAAGTACTATGAACTCTTGGCTAGGGGTAATACTTCTTGCACAAAGGAGCTACTTGAAATGCTCCTTCCAAACATTTGGCCAAAGCCAACAGCAGCTTAAAAATGCAGATAAGCCATGAATAAACCAAATCTGTTCCATGTACATTTTGAGGTTGCCAGTTAATGTACAATAATAAGGTAGAGCAAATAGATATCATACATAATCAGTACTATATTCTGCAAGTTCGCAATCCCCTATGTGAGAATATGAATCTGTGTTGTAAATCATTCACTGTAACTATTTTGCATCATCAGAGCAGGTTAGGTTAAACAAAAGTCCAATTTGTTAAAAATGTGGCGTGGATGGCAAGATCTACTATGGTTGTTCAGATCACAGAAGCTATGAATCTGGACTGTGCGGTGTGTGACTACAACCACGAGTTCAATTAGTAGTCTGGTGAAAAGGAATGGGTATATGTTTGATCTTGTGACTAATGATCATGTGACAGTGTTGCCTTTTGGGGATCATGGGAATTGGAGTTTAAAACTTCAGAAGTTGCAGACACTCCAGGTGCTACAGTAACTGAGGTTTGCTGGTCTGGACAGTCAGAATGGCATAAGTGAAATTCTATAATACAGGATCAAGGACATCTAGTGTGGGGACCCAACAGAGTTCCTGACAACCCTCAATAAGTTCAGAGGAAATGACCAGTTTCTTGATTTGATCTATTCACTTGTCCATTTTCTTGGGAATGATAGCCCGAGGTCAATTTCATTGACACTCCTACAGTTGAGGCCAAAAGTTTACATACACTGAGGCTAAAGACATTTAATCTCAGTTTTCCACAACACACATTTCATGTTACCATACATTAGTTTTGGCAAGTCAATTAGGGTATCTAATTTGCTCACATCAGAGTAGAGGCAGATTTATTTCAGCTTTACTTCACTACATTAGAAAATTATTTAATAATAATAATAAATAATAATTGGTTACATTTATATAACACTTTTCTAGACACTCAAAGCGCTTTACATAGTACAGGGGGGGGAATCTCCTCAACCACCACCAGTGTGTAGTATCCACCTGGATGATGCGACGACAGCCATAGTGCGCCGGAACACCCAACACACACAAGCTATAGTTGGAGAGGAGAGGAGGGTGATGTAGACAATTCAGAGATGGAGATTATTAGGGGGCCATGATAGACAAGGTCCAATGGGGCAATTTTGCCAGGACACCGGGGTGATAGCCCTACTCTTTACGAGAAGTGACCTGGGATTTTTAATGACCACAGAGAGTCAGGACGTTGATGATGATAAGTTGAGACAATGGATATCTGTGAAACTGAAAATGGAAGGAGTTTGCCTGATGAAAGAGTATGGGGGATCTGCTTGGGAGTTCCGTAAAAGTTTATTTGATCCTCCCTTTACAAGTTATGTGAGAGGTGCTGCAATGGATGAATCATCAGTAAAAGTTTGCAAATCCAAGACATTCTTGCAAGTCTTTAACAAAACAAAAGTGTTTTGGTTTTTTTTTTTTTGCTTTGACAAAGATGTAATTCAACAGGAACATCTATAGGTGAGTTGGATTAGGGATTCAGGGTATGTTGTCTATGTAGGTGATCATGAATTTTCCAAGAATGTCCCTGAGGACATCTTTATCAAATGCTTGAAAGGCAGAGAAGCACTAACCAGGCCATATCGCATTATAACTTATCTAAAAATGGACAAGCGTAAAGATCTGAGCGACTTTGTAAAGTGTTAAATTGTGATGGCTAGACAACTGGGTCAGAGCATCTCCAAAAGGCAGGTCTTGTGTGGTGTTACCGGTATGCAGTGGTTAGTGCCTACCAAAAGTGGTCCTAGGAAGGACAACTGGCGACAGGGTCATGGGCGACCAAAGCTCATTGATTCATGTGGGGAGTGAAGGCTAGCCTATCTGCTCTGATCCCACAAAAGAGCTACTGTAGCACAAATCGCAGATAAAGTTAAAGCTGGCTATTATAGAAAGGTGTTAGAACACATAGTTCATTGCAGCTTGTTGTGTATAGGGCTGTGTAGCTGCAGACTGGCCATAGTGCCCATGCCGACCCCTGTCTACCATGGAAAGTGCCTATAATGGTTCACATTAGCATCAGAACTGGACCATGGAGCAATGGAAGAAGGTGGCCTGGTCTGATGAGTCATGTTTTCTTTTCATCATGTGGATGGCCGGGTGCATGTGTGTCACTTACCTGGGGAAGAGATGGCAACAGGATGCACTATGGGAAGAAAGCAAGCCGGCAGAGGCAGTGTGATGCTCTGGGCAATGTTCTGCTGGGAAAATTTGATCCTGGCATTCATGTGGATGTTACTTTGACACGTACCACCTACCTAAACATTGTCGCAGACCAAGTCCACTTCTTTATGGCAACGGTATTCCCTAATGGCAGTGGTCTCTTTCAGCAGGATAATGCACCCTTCCATACTGCAAAAATTGTTCAGGGATAGTTTGAGGAACATGACAAAGAGTTCAAGGTGTTTACTTAGCCTCCAAATTCCTCAGATCTCAATCTGATTGAGCATCTGTGGGATGTGCTGAACAAACAAGTCCGATCCATGGAGGCCCAACTTCACAACTTACAGGACTTAAGGATCTGCTGCTAATGTCTTGGTGCCAGATACCACAGCGCACCTTCAGAGGTCTTGTGAAGTCCATGCTTGACTGGTTAGAGCTGTTTTGACAACACAAGGAGGACCTGCACAATATTAGGCAGGTGGTTTTAATGTTATGGCTGATCAGTGTTTATTTAACAGTGATTTGGACTAGGTCATGTTAAAATCCACACAGAGACAGAAATATCCTCCCTTTTTGTGTATGAAGAAAAATGCTGCAGATATGGGACAGGGAGGCTTGATATATCCTTACTTTAGTGCCTCTATGTATTCAACCATAACTTTGTTTTTGGTGGATGTCAATGGATAGATGTGAGACAAAGGTGAAATTGTGCTTGAGAGCAGGTTGATGACACAGTCATCGGGCCTGTGTGTAGGGTGCTTTGCTAAACACCTTGAACTCATTCTTGAATTCAGAGTATCACTGACATGTAGGCAATTATTATTGTGGAACAACACAGACTCTTTTTACAACTGGTGTGATGAGATGATTCTTGGATTGTGAAGCTGGTGCCAGGGCAGACCAAGAACAATGTGGTTATTAGGGGAGTCTGTGAGTAGTAAAGAGCTCTCCATGATGTGTAGCGCACTGGTGTGAAGGCGCATTGAAGTAATACAGTGTAAAAACTCCCCTCTCCCAGTGGTTTTCCATCCAATGCTTGAACAGGAATTGGAGTCTTAAGGGGTTGTATAATAATACTGACATGATGTTGACATTATGACTATTATGTTCATGGCCATCCTGGTGTCAATGAATGCTGAAAGTGGAGGGAGAAGGAATTGTGTGAATAAAGGAGCATGGCAGGTATACAGAATTGTTTGGGAGAAATAGTACAGGGTTTACTTACCACATTAGAAGATGGTTGTTTAAGCGTGCTCTATCTAGATTGTCGAGGCTCTTTGGTAATGAATCAGACTGAACATTGTCCAACACAGTGAGGGCCTACTCTGTATGGTTCTGACTTTCTTCAATAGCCAGCTTGGTAGGACCAAATTGCATGGGATCTGGAGCTTGAGGAATCTCATTATTGATGTTGGTGGAAACAGAACAGAAAGCCTGAATTCTCCTTTCACTGAAGAGCTTATTTAGATGGACCCTAAAACTAGTGATAGTGTCCAATGAGAAAGTGTCTTTCTGTCTCTATAAGCCAACACCATGAAAATATCTCTTCTCAGACCCTGGCAGAAGGTGGCAAGGAGAGCAGGTCCATTCCATCTGATTCCAATGTGCAAAACTCTAAAGCTTATTCAGCTGTTGAACAATGTCCTTGCTTGAGGGTAATGAGACGTCCCCCTGCTTCTTTGCCCTGTGCAACGTGTAAACTGATCATAATGGAAGGAAATATTATCCCCTCTAAATAGCTCTTTAGTTTCACCTGAAAAAATAAACTTATCACCATTCGCAAGAACAAAATTCCATCAATATACATTTAGAAAACGAACTAAAAACTGCCAAAAGAACTATTAAAAAAAAACTTAAGTGCTGGGAATATTCATTTTAATATACCATTTTTAATGAAAAAGAAAAGTACATTAAAATGTTAAAGGTAAATTTTAGGTTGTTTGGAGGTTTTGATTGATGGCTTATGGAACTAATTTGCTGGCTAAACTCAAAGCAGCACCACCCTTGCCTTAATCCTCTACCAGTCAACATTTCTGTGCCTATTCTAAGGTAATTAGAATCCTCCAGCAGGCTTGGAATTCACAGTGTACACCTTGTTTCAGACCAGCTACCCTGACTTTCTGGATGTGGCAGGCAAGGCTCCTTGCTGTTTCCATCTCCTCATTATCAACCCATCTATTGAGCTATGCAGAGAGAGTGCAAGAGAGAGAGAGATTACTGTGGAGATGAAGTATCAGTTCAGGCAGACATCTGGTTCAGTTAGCATTCCCCTGAATAGCTTCTAATGGTGCCTCAAGCAATGATGTGTTGTGACCAATTTTAGATGGGGCCCCCAGAGTACCACAGAATTAGGCATGGGGACCATTGCTCTATACTTTCCCATTAGTAATTGTAACAAACTTTAAAGACAGGCTAGGAGGAGGCGGGAACCGGCTGAAAGTAAACATAAACTTTAATTGTAAACAGAACTCAAACATAACAGAAACACAAACGGAGCACAAAGCATATGTGTCTCTCTCTCTCTCCTCCACTGGCGCTTCCAGCCGCTCCTTTATCTCTCTCTCTTCCATTGATTAGCCAAATCAGTGCCAGGTGTGCATCCTCACACTCCTCCGCCGCCAGATTCAGGCCCCTGGTATGATACACACCCTCTCCCACCCTTTTGGGAGGACGGTGCTGCCCTCTCGGTTACGTCTTTCAGCCGGCCGGCCCCGAATCCTGGGAGCGAAAGGAGAGAAGAGGGAAGGAAGAAGGGAGAGAGAAGGAACAAGCAGGAGAGCCAGCAAGATGGAGAGAGAGGAGAGAGAGAAAACACACCACCCGTGCCCAGACACACTGTCATTCGGTCCTCAGCCCTCTGGGAAGTGATCCCCCACGACGCCAGGTGTCCTGGTACTGGACTTCCGAAATGGTGGATACGGCAGCGGGTCCTCCATCCTCCCTGTCAACTGCTCCAGCACCACCAACTTCTCGGCATCGCGATCCTCACACAACGGCGAGGGCTCTCCAACAGCGCGTCCCTCCTCCTTCCCAGGTTTCGGCACCAGTGTAACAACCTTTAAAGATGGACAAGGAGGAGGCAGGAACCATCTGAACATAAATATAAACTGTAATCGTAAACAGAACTCAAACATAACAGAAACCCAAACGAAACACAAAGTGCACATGCGTCTTCTTCTCCCCCCCACTGATTAGCCAAATCCTTGCCAGGTGTGCATCCTCACAACCTATCTTATCCCTCCTCCTTGTCACAGTAATATTACAAGATTGCTACCTACCCTGATCCACAGTGTTATTTGTGCATGGTTCCATTCTGTTTCAATTTGTACATTGAATCACTCATTTGTTATATAATTAACAATTTAGACTGGTAAATTAATCACACATAGGTTTAACTTATGTAAAGAATTCTAATTCAATGCTATATTTCATTTACTAAGTTTCATCTGAATTAAAATAAAGATAAATATTTCACAGTAGTGGCTTACCTGTTTTCCTTTCTAGTTGGTGATTAAATAGTTCTTCACTGATTCTCCCAAAAGGCCTACTTCAGATATTTTCAGTTCTTTTATTTCCAACGGATTGACAGTGGTTTAAAGTTTTATGTTTTATGTTATTACTTGAAACCAAAGGACACTCTATCATGTTGGTTTACCCCTAGTGAAAAAAATCACTAAACTTGATTATGCTACAGCACATTTAAATTTTTGTCAAAATTTACAGACTTTCAGTTGTTTGCAATGAACAAATCAACCAAAAGCAATTGAAATAGCTCAACACAACGAATGCTTCAAGTGGTTTCCCCAAATTCAACTAAAAATGCAACTTATAATGACTTCTCCGGTCTCAAAATTATTCAACCCCTTCATGGCAAGCATCTTTAGTACTTAGTAGAGCACCCTTTTGTTGTTATGACCTGCTGCAAATGAGATGCATAGCCAGACACCAGCTTCTGACAGTATTCCTGAGTAATCATTCCTCATGAGCAATGGCCTCCAGTTCAGTAATATTCATGGGTTTGCAGGCTGCAACCACCTTCTTCAAATCCCACCAGAGATTTTCTATGGGGTTCAAGTCAGGTGACTGATGGCCACTGTAGAATCTTCCAGGACTTCTTCTGCAACCAATCCTTGGTGGAATTTGAGGTAGGCTTTGGATCATTGACCTGTTGGAAGGTCCAATATACTCAAAATCATATAAATAAGCCACAAAAGTTTTGAGATTCTGTTCTGTGGAACTTTTTGGTACAATGGATCAGCCCAAGCTTGAGCTTCCTCACAGACGGCATGACATTTTCTCCTAGGATTTCCTAATACTTCAATGAATCCATCTTGCCTACGACACGCTGCAGATTTCCAGTGCCAGAGGATGAAAAACAGCCGCAGAGCATCACCGAGCCACCACCATGCTTGACTGTGGACAGAGTGTTGTTTTCAACGTATGCTTGTTGCAGGTCTTTTGCCATCACTCGAGGGTTTTTCACAACCTGCCTTCTCAGAAATCTGGTTGCAGCCATTGATAGCTTCCTTTTTCTGCCCCGTCCAGGTAGTGTAACCACTGTTCCCTTAAGTTTGAACTTGTGAACTATGCTGTCTCTAGGAACATTCAGTACCTTCGCTATCTTTTTGTATCCTGTTCCTTGTTTGTGAAGGGCGATGATCTCTTCTCTTAACTTTTTGGACCATTCTTTTGACCTAGCAATATTTATAACATGCCGTCAAATGTGACACTCAACAAACCCCTAGCCAGTTCAGGTATTTCATGTGTTCTAGCTCAAGCACACCTGGTGCAACTAATGAAGCCCTTGATTGAGACAACTCCTGTTTTGCATATTTGTGCTGTTGTGAGGGATTCTATTCAGGGGGTTGAATAATTTTGAGACTGGAGGTTATTATAAGTTGTATTTTCAGTTGAATTTGGGGAAACCAGTTGAAGCATTTGTTGTGTTGAGCTATTTCAATTGCTTTTGTTTGATTTGTTCATTACAAACAGCTGAAAGTCTGTAAATTTTGACAATAAACCTGATTTGCAATGGAGATTGAATAATTTTGATTGCAACTGTATAGCAGGGTGTCTGTGGTTCTTTAAACATTTTGAAAAGCATTAAATTAAAAGGCCTTAATTTCTATTAAAATGTCTTAAATCCATCCGCCACAGGTCTTAAAATGCTACAATTTTGGCTTTATTTTCTCACGTTGCATCTCAGTAAAGATTTCGTATGCAAGTTAGCATTGGCAATAATTTATATTTCTGAGGGCCACTAGTTGCAGGTACAGAGGGTATAGAAAAGAATCACCCCCCTTTTAAATAATCACATTTTGTTGCTTTTCAGCCTGAAATGAAGACAGACACAGTTTTTGTTTTATCTCGCTGTATTTACTCAGTACAACGTATAACATCCAAGTGAAAGATATAACACTGACATGTCAGAAAAAAATTAAAAAAATTAAAAAACAGAACCACTGAGTTGGAAAAAGGATCACCCCCTTGTTTTAATTTGCCTTATTTTTTAAATTACAGCCTTTAGTCTGTTGGGATATGTCTCTACTAACTTTGCACATCTAAACTTTGCAATATTTGCCCACTCTTCTTTGCAGAACTGTTCAAGTTCAGTTAAATTTGATGGTGACCATTTGTGGACTACAGTCTTCAAGTCATTCCACAGATTTTCAATGGGGTTTAACTCTGGGCTCTGACTATGCAAGGACATTCGCCTTTTTCTCCTTCAACCACTGTGTGGTCAGTTTTGCTGTATGCTTTGGGTCATCGTCATGTTGGAAGTTAAACCTTCTTCCCATTGACAACTTTCTGGGAGAGGGCAGCAGATTTTCCTCAAGAATTTGATGGTATTTTGCCCCATCAATTGTCTTCTATCCTAACAAGTGCTCCAGTCCCTGCTGCAGAGAAACACACCCATAACAGGATATTTCCACCGCCATGCTTTACTGTAGGAATGGTGTTATTTGGATGGTGAGCTGTATTGGATTTCCGCCAGACATATCGTTTGGTGTTGAGGCCAAATAATTAATCTGACCAGAACACCTTTTTCCATGTGGCCTCAGAATCTTCAAGGTGTGTTTTGGCAAAGCTCAGTTGTGGATGACTTTTTTCTTGCAACCCTCCCATACAAGTCACATTTGTGGAGAATTTGTGATATTGTTGTCACATGCACACAATGGCCACTCTTTGTCATTAATTCCTGCAACTGCTTCAGAGTTGCTGTAGGCCTCTTGGTAGCCTCTCTGACTTTCCTCCTGGCTCTTTCATCCAGTTTGGAGCAACGTCCTGATTCAGGGAGGGTCTGTGTTGTACCAAATACCTTCCACTTCTTAATAATAGACTTCACTGTACTTCTAGGCATTGATAAAGCCTTTGAAATTTTTTGTATCCATCTCCTGACTTGTGCCTGTCCACAACTTTATCTCGGTGATCTTTTGACAGTGCCTTGCCACCCATAGTTGATTGTTTGCTTCAGTTGCACTACAAAATGCTCCAGGAAAGCTTTTTTCATGCTGAGCTAATCACAATGACCACAGCTGATCACAGTTGAAAGTCAAATGGCTTTGTGTGCCATTGAGAAGGTGATTAGCTACACCTTATTGAGTTTACAAGTCATTTTTAGGAAGGAGGTGATCCTTTTTCCAACTCAGTGATTCTGGGTTTTTTTTTTTTTGTTTAAAAAATGTGCAACAAAATGTGATTATTTTAAAGGGGGAGGTGGTTCCTTTCTACAGTGGGGGAAAAAAGTATTTGATCCCCTGCTGATTTTGTATGTTTGCCCACTGACAAAGAAATGATCGTTCTATAATTTTAATGGTAGGTGTATTTTAACAGTAAGAGACAGAATAACAACAAAAAAATCCAGAAAAACGCATTTCAAAAAAGTTATAAATTGATTTGCATTTTAATGAGTGAAATAAGTATTTGATCCCCTATCAATCAGCAAGATTTCTGGCTCCCAGGTGTCTTTTACACAGGTAACGAGCTGAGATTAGGAGCACTCTCTTAAAGGGAGTGCTCCTAATCTCAGCTCGTTACCTGTATAAAAGACACCTGTCCACAAAAGCACTCAAAAACATTTCAAAGAGGCTCAGGGGTATAAGAGAGAAAAGGCCTTATAACATCAGAGCCTGCCTTTGTAACATCAGAAGGGCCTTTTGTCACAGATGCTTTTCCATCACGCATCCTATGTCCGTGATGCTGACCAATGCTTTGTAAGTTATCTTTATTTCTGGTTTATGTATAATTTGAGTTGTTATTTCATGTATTAAATTCACTTGTGGTTCTATTTCTAAACACTCTGTGTTTATGTTTGGTATGTTTAATAGTAATAGTTTCTTAAGCTAAAAGGGTATAGTACGTTAGACACGTTTAAAGTCAACCTCTGACAAGCCAAAAGCAAAGGGTAATACTTGCAAGTTTAAACAGGACCTCTGACAAGTAAGATAGGAAAGGCCTAGGCTTGCACGTTGATAGAAACCTCTGAGCTAACAAAATAATGGTTCAATAAAGAAGCTATATGAAAGTATCTGACGTAGGAACGTCATTTTAATGAAAGCTTCGCTTGAAGTTTCTTAAGAGTGAACATTAGTAGAACACTGAGTTCTAACACTTCCAGCACTACCTAGAAGATTATTCTATTGGAGTCAGATAATCAATTAAATGGAGTCAGATATTTAAATCATACATTAAAACACGCATTAACCTTTGCTGCACCTATTTCTGTCATTGATTATAGGAAAGCAGTGGGCTAAGTAATTAACTTTATATATTTTAGCCCTACAACTGGACAACTTGCACTCATTGATTCAACTGTGAATTCTGCTTTATATCAAAGAGTGCTTGAAGATAATGTGAGGCCATCTGTCCGAAAGTTGAAGTTGAACCGAAAGTGGATGTTTCAACAGGATAATGATCCTAAGCACACTAGCACAACCACTAAGGAATGCCTCAAAAAGAAGAAATGGAGGATTATGGAATGGCGTAGTCAAAGCCCAGATTTGAATCCCATTGAAATATTATGGGGGATTTGAAGCGGGCAGTACATGCAAGAAAACCCTCAGACATCTTGCAACTGAAAGAATATTGCATGGAAGAGTGGTCAAAATTTCCAGCAAGCCTGGGGGACAATTATGTAAAACGCCTACAAGAAGTTATTTGTGCTAAAAGGGACAATACTAGCTTCTGTGGCCAAGGGTGTACTTACTTTTGCCACAGAAGAATATCACACCTATTCATATTTCTATTGAATAAATGACTGAAAAAGCCAATTTTCCTTGTGGTTTTCTTCAAGTATATCAACTTCATTAATAGACACTGTTTTAAAGATGATCAAATGTTTGCTTGTCCAAATACAGTGCCTATAGAAAATCATCATACTCTGTCAAAATCCTTACCTTTTGTCACATTACACCCTGGAAATTAAAATAAATTAAATCTAACTTTTGCCAGCTGTATTCACGCATTATAACCCTCGACATCCAAGTGGAAATAAACAATTCTGAACAATTATTAAAATTTAATTAGTGAAATACCTGCTTTTTGTGATCAGCCCCTTAGAGTAACCATTATAAACTTGCTCAGGTACAACCAGTCACTTCCCAGATCACACACCATGCGAATTGCCCCCACCTGACATCAAGTGCAGCGGTTTTGATTACTTCATAAGAAAACTGGCTGTTCCATGATGATACCATTACTAGTAGTGCATGGCAATGCAAAGAATACACCATGGTTGGAAAGGTGCTTCTAAAAGGGCTCCAGGACAAAGTTGTGGAAAGGCACAAGTTAGGAGAAGGATACAAAAAGATTTCAAAGGCTTTAACTATCACTCTGAGTACCGTTCAAAGCATTATTAAGAAGTGGAAAGTGTATGGCACCACCAACACCTTGCCTAGACTGGGATGTCCCTCCATACTGGATGACCGAGCCAGGAGGATATTGATCAGGGAAGCTATCAAGAGGCCAATGGTAACTTTGAAGGACTTACCGGTCCTTATGGCAGAGATTAGTCGGTCTGTGCATGTGACAACAATCTCACAAGCTTTACACAAACTGGCCTGTATGGCAGGGGGGCAAGAAAGAAGCCTCTTCTGAAAAAGCTTTGCAAAAAAACACTTGGAAGATTCTAATGCCATGTGGCAAAAGGTTATATGGTCAGATAAGACCAATATTGAACTTTTTGGACTGAACTGCAAGTGTTCTGTTTGGCGAAAACCAAACACAGCACACCACCCAAAACACATCATACCTACTGTGAAGCATGGTGGTGGCAACATTATGTTGAGGGGGTGTTTCTCTTCAGTGGGGACTGGGCAGTTGTTCAGGATTGAAGGGAAAATGGATGCTGCCAAGTCCACCCAAATTTTTGAGGAAAACCTGCGGTCCTCTGCTAGACAGCTGAAGATGGGCAGGTTCATCTTCCAGCACGACAACAATCCTAAATACACTGCCAAAAAAACTACACAGTGGCATAAGGATAGGAAGATGAATGTCCTTGAGTTGTCATGTCAGAGCCCTGACCTAAATCCAAATCTGTGGATGGACTTGAAGACAGCAGTCAATCGCCGCTCACCACAAAATGTGACTGAACCTGAACAATTCTGCAAGGTTGAATTGCTCCCTGAAGAACCTCTTAAGGTCTTTCAGGTTGATGGAGAAAATAGCTGTACTGCTATACTTATCTATGTGTTTCAGCTCAGTGTCATGTTGGAAAGTGACCCTTTACCCCAGCAGGGAAGTCCTCAGTACTCTTGAGCATATGCTCCTCAGTGATGTTTCTGTATTTTAATTTGTTTATTATAACTTTGATCTTGAGTCTCTCAATCTCAATTGCTGAAAAAACATCCACACAGCAAGATGCTGCCACCACTGTACTCACCATAGGGATGGTATTAGCCAAACACTGATCAGAGCCTTGTTCCCTCTAAATGGAATGCTTGGTTTCATCAGACCACAGAATCTTGTTTCTGACCTGTAACAAGATGGCCTTTAGGTTTATTTTTCTTTTGGCAAGCTCCAGGCAAGCTGTTATGTCCATTTTCCTGAGGAGTGGCTTCTGTCTGGCCCACATAAGGGCATGATTGTTGCTCTGTTGTCCCAATGGCAAGTTCCCCCATCTCTACATAGAACCTCTGGAGTTCTGTCAGAGTGATCTTTGGGTTGTTGCTCACCTCCCTGACTAAAGCCCTTATTCCCCATTTACTCAGTTTGACTGGGAGCTCTGTGAAATGGAAGGTTGTGAGTTATGCACATTTTTTTTCTCTATGAATGGTAATGTAAAGTTATGACTTGGCTAGAGAAGCTTTGAACATCTCATAGTTCTATATAAAATGGTTTTACGATAGTAGAGTTAACTGCCTATGGTCCTGAAACTTCTGCTTCTGAAATTTGTAACACATACAGTGATGCCTTTTGGACTGAAGAATATCCCTACTACTTTTCAAAAGTTGATAAGCCTAGCCTATGTTCCTAATTATAACAATTAATTGGATGGCCTGGTTGGTTATTCATTGGCCTTGCCCAGTTAGGTAGGGTGTTTTGGAGGTAGAAACATGCATCAACCTTAGTTAAAGTATTAGATCATTCAAAAGGAAGCCCTAGTCCTGTTATTAAAATTTTGAGGTTTATTTTGGTTCTATCCTCCTACTTGTCATTGTGTTCACTGAACATAACCTGTTAGTTTTTTTTGTTTGTTTGTTTTTGTACAACCCCAATTCCGAAAAAGTTTGGACAGTATGTAAAATGCTAATAAAAACAAAGAGGAATGATTTGTAAATGTACTTTGACTTGTATTTAAACAAAGAACGTATAAAGACAAGGTATTTGATGTTTTACCTAATCAACTGCATTGTTTTTTGAAGATAAACATTTATTTTGAAATTGATGCATGCTACACATACCAAAAAAGTTGGGACAGGGGCAATTTAGGACTAATAGTGATGTGACAAGTTGAAATAAGAAGGTGATGTGAAACAGGTGAGGCAATTGTCTAATCATAGAATATAAGGAGCCTCCAAAAAGGCCTCATCCTTCAAGAGCAAGGATGGGTCGAGGCTCGTCAATCTGCCAACAGACACGTCAGCGAATAATCCAACAATTTGAGAACAACATTCCCCAAATACAAATCGGTAGGATTTTGGGCATTTCACCTTCTACAGTGCACAATATAATTAAAAGATTCAAGGAATCCGGTCAAATCTCGGTGCGTAAAGGGCAAGGCCGAAAACCACTTCTGAATGCGCATGATCTCTGATCCCTCAGACGTCACTGTCTTAAAAACTGTCGTGAGTCTGTAATGGATAATAATAATAATAATTCCTTAGATCTATATAGCACTTTTCTATGCACTCAAAGCACTTTAGATTATATGGGGGAAATCTCCTCAAACCACCGCCAGTGTATATCATCCACCTGGATGATGTGACAGCAGCCATAGTGCGCCAGAATGCCCACCACACACCAGCAATTGGTGGAGAGGAGAGGAGAGTGATGTAGCCAATTCAGGGATGGAGATTATTAGGGGGCCATGATAGATAAGGGCCAATGGGGGAATTTCCTGACATGGGCTCGGGAATACTTTGGTAAACCTTTGTCAGTCAACACATTCGCCGCTGCATCCACAGATGTAAGTGAAGGCTTCACTATGCAAAGCAGATGCCATACATCAACACTATCCAGAAGCGTCGCCGACTTCTCTGGGCTCGGTTCCATCTGAGATGGACAGTAGCACAATGGAATCGTGTTTTGTGGTCCGACAAGTCAACATTTCAAATAGTTTTTTGGACAAAATAGCGGTCGTGTTCTTCGGATCAAAGAGGAAAAGGACCATCCAAACTGTTATCAGTGTCAGGTCCAAAAGCCAGCGTCTGTCATGGTATGGGGGTGTGTCAGTGCCCATGGCATGGGTAACTTCCACATCTGTGAGGTCTCCATTAATGCAGAAAGATATGTGCACATTTTGGAGCAAGATATGCTGCCATCCAGAGCAGGACAACGCCAAACCACATTCTGCCCAGATTACAAGCACATGGTTGCGTAAGCAGAGAGTGCAGGTGCTAGCATGGCCTGCCTGCAGTCCTGACCTGATTGAGAATGTGTGGCACATTATGAAGTGCAAAATAAGGCCCCGTACAGTTGCGCAGCTGAAGAAATGCATTAACCAACTGGTGTCTTCAGTGCTCAAATGCTTAATAAGTGTTATTAAAAAAAAAGGTGATGTTACACAGTGGTAAACAGTCAACTGTCCCTACTTTTTTGGAGTGTGTTGCAGTCATCAGATTTGAAATGAGTGTATATTTTCAAAAATACATTAAATTCACAAAGTAAAACATCAAATAATGTGTTAATAAGTTGTTTTCAATATAGTACAGGGTGAATAGAATTTTCAAATGACTCTTTTTGTCTTTTTTTGGGTTGTTTTTTTTTTTTTTTTTTTTGCATTTTCCATACTATCCCAACATTTTTGGAATTGGGGTTGTACAAGCACAATCATGTACAATCAAAACCAGAGACTTATAGAATGGTCACCCATTGTGCAGCAATATAACTTAGAAATACTATACAAAAAGTTTTGGAAAATAGTGGCTGATATGGTCTTGGGTCCCTAGGGTTACTGTGGTTATTACTGTACTGGTTGTTCACAAATACATTTGCTGTTTAAGGATGACTGAGTTACATGTATGAACATTGACATGCATATTTCATCGTTTGTTTGTGCAACATCTTGTTCAAATCTTTCTCTCTGTTTCTCTCTCAGTGATCTCTGCCTGATAGGTATACAAAGTTGTCAGTGTTCATTACCCATGCCACAAAGCCAGGCCAGTAGATTGTGCAGAGTCTGTCACAATGGCAGGAACTTTTCCTTTAAAACCAGCATAGCTGCCAAAAAGAGACACACATTTTTCACACCCTCTGGAATCACCGCCCCCAAAAACAGCACTCGAAAAAAAACAGAAAATTTTGACTGATAAAAGATTCAATAGGCCTACAATGAAGGGTAAAATATAACACTTTACAAACATTGTTAATGCTAATGCTAATTGCTCAGTGATTAAAAAAAGTAGTTTGTTTACTTTGCTCTCCTTTGTGCCCCCCTACTTTGCTGGTAGGGGGGCACAATTGGTCCAAAAACTGGGAAGTGGGCCTCACAGGGAAAAAGTTTGAATACGTCTGCCTCAGAGTTTAGTGTAAGTAGAGTGAGTTGCCGTGACACAGCCTGATTTACCATGGAAAAGGAACAGAGCACGGTTGTAATCACAGTGTGGTCATTTTCCATACCCTGATGATCCATGGAGTGCCTGCCATGGCTAAAACATATAGACAAGATTATTATTACTGTTATTATGTCAAAACACAACTTCCATCTGAGAGGCTCTTAATATGAGTTTTCATGTGAAGGATTTTGAGCGCTAATGCATTACAGTGTCTCCATTCATAGGAGACATAGATCATGTTGGTAAACTTACACAAATGAAGTGTAATCCTAACCCTAAGCTTGGTATTGGGATACAGGAGATGCTTGTGTGAAGCAATGCTGAATGAGCCCTTTGTGTATAATTTGGAATTAATATACAGGTAAATAACAAATTACATAATTTATTAAAATTAATTGTGGATGTACAGTATATGCACAAAGATGCAAAGGACTGTTAAATGGCTTGCCTTTTTAAAGTTTATCCTCAGTGTCAATAGTCACCCAGCCCTCTCTATAGAGGTAAATTCAGTATCATATCAAACTCTTACCAAAGCTACCATAGCACATGGCTTTTTGTTTGCAAATTCAGAATTAATCAATTCATATAAAAATTTACAAAGGTTAAAGTTAAGGTTAGGGACAGTGTTATAGTTCTACCTCATCTTTAAAAATAAATAAATAAATGAATAAAAATTTTATGAATTTTTACAAAATCTGTGTGAAACTGAACAATATCTAATCACCTTGCTCTTAATTGTTTGAATTTGTATAAGTATTCAGTATGAAGTATATAGATACTGTACTTAAAAAAATAACTAAGTTCTTTCTTTCCAAACCCCATGTAAATATTTGTATAGGCAGCCCATTTCAGATGGAAATTTCATCCCCTAGTTATGGGTTTATTTAAACTGGTATACTAGTGGTTTTTAGTACTTTTGGGAGAATTTATCATTTCATTTTTCACTAAAGAAACTCCATTCTACCTCCTCAGCTCATTTGATTCAAAATTTGTTTAATCTTGGTCAGCTCTACAAACAGGAAGCATTTAAAGTACCAGAACCACAAAAACATTTTATAAAACACAAACCTTTCGTGCAACTTGACTGTGACACCATTGAATGAAGGGTTTTTCTTTTTTTATTTAGCAATGAGTGAACTTTTAGCCCTGAACTATAAGACACTATAAGATCACAAATAGCAGAAAAGTTTCCAAAATATAATACTGCCCAAGAAAGACACTCTGGGGTTTGTTCAATGTCCATGGTGCTGGATAGACGGTTATTTGGGTAAACTCAGCTGGGAAAAATGATGAGACAAGAGCCATTGCTCAGTTTGATATGTTTTCGGATACAACAAAATGTAAAGGCTGGATTGGAAGAGACATCATTACAGTTAACATTACAGTAACATAACATTACAGTTATTAATAGGAGAGTAGACAGTAGCATGCTTTTTTAATAGGATACCATATATAGGTACAGCATATGTTATAGTAACTGTATATACTTGATATACTGCATGACTCTTGAAAAGCAACCAAACCAAATCCAGCACTTACTGGCTTAAGTAAAGACTAAAAACTGTAGTTCATGTTTCAGGGACTTTCTATCACAGAACTAAATGGCTTGAGTTAAGAGAATTAATACAAATCTCCTCTTAGCTAAAAAGATTCTTTAATCCACTGCACTTCACTAATCCGCAATCCATAAATGATTATGATGCATAATAACCCTAAAGATTTTAAGCAAGCATCCACCATTATATAGTGTACATATGGCCAAAACGTAATGGCAAGTATCATATATATAAAGGGTGTTCCAAAAGTCTCCATACATAGAGGACTATGTTTGCCAGCACTATGTCAGTTGTGCCTTAATCAATGGATTTTCGTGGACGTCCACTTCTCAGTTGGTCCACAACACTTCCAGCCTTTTGAATTTGTTAATAAACTGTTAACAAGTGTGATGTGCTTCCCATGTTTCCTGTTCAAGTCCATCGCAACCTTGCAACAGCTTCCTGATCCAGCCATGAGAATGATTTCAATACGTTCTTCTTTTGTCAAAGGCATTCTTAAAGGCAATCTGAAAAAATGTATGTATAATATGAACTAAGTATGAAAAACTTTGGAAGACATTTTGCTAAAACGTGCTAACATTACAGTTATTAATAGGAGAGTAGACAGTAGCATGCTCTATGTATTGAGACTTTTGGGACACCCTGTAAATTCCCTGACAAACCTCATATTTATAACCCAAGCTCTTAAAGGATATTAGCATCTCCATGGCACCTATAGATATTGAAGATAAAAGGGGATTGACTTGCAGATTTCTGTGCCTGTCTAGGACAGTGAAATACAAGATTTGTATAATTAACCAGACACATCTGTATTAATGAATATACATCCAGGGATATGAGAATGAATCCACATTTACTCTAGAACCATGAAACCAAGGCAGAAGGATGAGATTATTTTACACAGTATATTCTACAGAACAAGCCAAGACCAGCTTGTATTGGAAGTTTTAATAGGATTATGGATTATATCCTGCAATTTCTGTTTTTGATAAAAGTTGTGTTCAGCATGTTCCAATGTCATGTCTATTCAGTTTTTTTGCAGTTATTAAGTGAAAACACGTCAGAATGCATCTGCAGACCACATGCAATATTTCTTGTGTTACACTTATCAGCCACAAGTAGGAATTCCTGACCTTGTGTGCCACTATTTACAACAAAGTTAAATGAACTTAAATGCAACATACTGAAATGTTTTTGGGAGGTCAGAGGAAACCAGAGAAACTGGAGGAAACACATACTCTAGAAAATATGTGAAACTCCACACAGACAGTAACCTGAGCTCAGGATAGAACCGGGGAAGTTATTCTGCTTCTGAGTGGTTAGATGCAAAATGGATTCCATGAATACATGAATAGATCAAAGCTTCTGCTGTATGGTTAGACGTAGCATCTTTCTTGAGATTTTAGATAGATTGATGTTACATTTGACAATTTAATGTTATTCCAGCTACATTAGTGTTTTTATTGTTTCATTTGTGTTTAATATGTTCCACAATAAATTGAAGAATTGTTATAATAGGCTTCAAAATCATATGTTGATGTGGTAATGAGATCCTAAAACGTACAATTTCTTATCAAATGTAAATGCCTTTTTTTTTTTTGCCGTAGCAGAACAGTGTCCATGCTAGAAGGGTAAAGAATAGTAACAGCTATGTCACAGAGAGCAAGCCTATGATGAAAAGATTTTCTAACATGCAAAAAAAAATTTTTTTTTAAATCCTGTGCTCTGAAAACACCTGCTGTCTATCTCAGGTAAGATAATGTGCTGAAAGTGGTAGTGTGCCATTTGTCCTGTGAGAAATTTGCAGTTTCAAACCAGTTTTGCATGCAGATTAAGTTAAATGTCCAAATGCTTGTATGGGTGTATTTAATTCCCCTAATTGCATTTAAGCATAATTGCAGATGAAGATAATTGTATATAACTAGACAAATTGTTATTATAATGTACTAAGACATATAGGACTTTAAAATCAATAAACAAATCTCCCATATTGTTACACTCACACTGTTGTGAGTGTAACAATATGGGAGATTTGTTTATTGATTTTAAAGTCCTCATATCTGTATATGAGGGACAGAAATAAAAGCAGATTTACTGTAGACACATCAATAATCATGTATACATACAATATGCACATTGGTGAGTACTGTATGTCCTTTAAGCGCCTTTTAAAATCTGTTTTTAGGTTTCACTGGTACTGGTAAAAGCCCTTATAATGCATGGTTTTATGAGAGGCAGCTTCATTTCCCCTGTTACACGCACACACACACACACACACACACACACACACACACACACACACACACACACACACACACACACACACACTCAAGAAAAGGGAGTGCTGTGTTCATGTGTTATGTGTCCCTGCTCCGCTTTAGTGCTTCTGACAGCCTTGACAGAAAAAAACAAGTCTCAGCCACAGCATCGCTCCAAAAAGAACATGGCATTGTGGACCAACGAGGCACTAGTGCTGGAAACACTTAACAGTTTACTTGCATGCAAATGGATGTAGTTAAATCAGATTCACCACAACCTGAATTCAAGGTGCATGAAAGAAGAAAATTCAGGGAACCAAACTTATTCCAGGGATTAAACCGTTATTTAGAACATCCTCAGGCCATTCATATCTTCCTCAACTCTTAATTCGATTAATTTGAAGATCTGATTAGCTAGTTTAATCTACACTGACATTCAGCTAGCTAGATAACTGGAAAAGCTGCAAATTTGCCTTTTGAGTGCATTTAGAAACAACCTTTAGCTAAAAATTAAGAAACAAAACTGCTGTATGGAGTAATTTTGCTACCAAGCACAGTTTTGACAATTTCATATAGCTATACAAAGTAGGCTAGATAGTAATCTAGACAAAAATGTTTTGAACTACTTTAGATAATGCCACAGTAGACAAATGTGATTAAGCTATTTAAAGTATGAAGCATATTAACTAGTTTATTTAGTAAGTTAAATGCTGTAAACAGCAAGAAGAATGGAAACCTCACTTACATGACTATGAAAATGGCCATAAACAGTGCCAAAAGAAGTCAGAGAATCAAATAAACATTGAACAGTAGAAGTAGTCTAGTGCGTTGTCTGTAAGTGTGATTTATTTTAACTGATTTCACATTATTTAATTTTTATTATATTTTCTTGAAATATTTTTTTTTTCTTCCATGAGATGCTGAAATAAACAAACAAACAGAAGTAGAACAGTTATGTAATGGTAGCCATGTACAGGGCAACATCATCTTCCTACCCTCTTAATACATTCTTTGGAGGAGGTCCAGTTACCTCAGATATCAGCTAAAGAAATTGCTACTGACACCAAAAACAATGATATAATGATAAAATAAAAATCAAAATACCAAAACTAACTTGACTGAATAGTGCTCGGAAAATGTATCAATATCCTTTTAATATCCTGTCCGAGAGCCCCCTTCCTTAAAAAAATCCTCTCATATGGGCTAGTGCCATTCCAGCATTGATCCATTCCCTCCTCCCCTGCTCTTCCCATATCAGGCGGTTCCTACCCAGGAGCCCCAGAAAAAATCTTCTGCATCCACTTTTATGTCTAGCTTTCAGTCAGGAATTGGTAGCGGATGCTAGTACGGATTTAGTTTATTTACAGAGAAACACACTAAACACTAAGACCATGAAAAAAAAGATGAATAGTGAGGCAAGGTAACAGCTTAAACATAACATGAGTAGGAGACAGCGACAAATGACAACGACAAAAGCTACACACAAGTCAGGACTAGTGCTCATTAAAAATAAACATGAATCAGGTGCAAAAAGTAATTCTAGCCTTTCCCCCCACTTTTCCTGTAACACAGGTTTGACTGATTAATCTAAAACCTCAACAATTTAGGATTAACATGGAGAATCATTATTTTGCGGTTGGGAAATCTTCTACCATCAGTCTGGAACTGGAATATAAATCCTCACACTTTAGAGATAATGAGAATAACTGCTAGCTTCCATCATTGCCAGGTCTTGTGTAAATGATGAAGCAAATGTAATACCCAATCAAATAAGAACATAATTACTCAAAAGCTTAACTAAGCAATAATACATTTATGCCAAGCTAAAAATGCCCACTGGCTAACAGAGGGTTACATATGTAACTGTAGTTTTACGACTAGTGTAGGACTGCTGAGGCATTTTCCTTCAGAACTAAAGCAGTAGTCCCGTTTGCCTGTTTCCTTGGCAAAGTCATAACCTAGTGAGCATGACGCGTGTGGAGGCTTCACACCACACACCACTGCCACAGCAAAAGCAACTTTATTTTCACATCTTTCATTGTTTAATATGGCAAGTTGTAGTTGGCATTGTTTTGTGTGTTTTCCACTTGCCTGCATACAACCGACACATAAATGGAGCATGCACACTCTTAAGAGTGTGTTTGACCCTTTGAAAACATGCTAGTATGCTGGGGCCAGACCCAAAATGTCAAAGTGTGTGCTGTGCCTCAACAAACCTTGCATCTAGGACAGTAGGTCCAGTCTCATGGGTAGCAGGCATGGAGTGCCCATCAGTAATACAAACAATAGATTGAACTATGGCCTGTTTTGCCAGAATGGCCAATGACAATCAACAACACTGACTGTCATATGCAATGCAGTATCATCCATAATTGCAACAGCAGTGGTAGATATGGCCAATAACACATCAACACATCCTGTCCCAAAGCCTCTGTCTCTACCTTGCTTGTGGACCACAGTGGACAATGAATTATCTGTCTGTTCTCCAACAGATCAACTTCCTTTTTCCTGTAGGAGGTTTGCCTCCAAAATAAACCATTTCCTTGTGAATTTGCCAATCCGCATGCACATACTTGCTGTGGGACAGTACAGTACATCCACTGTCTGACTGCAACAGCCTAGCAGGTAGGTAACTCTTACTCATAGTGTGCATCTGTGCACTTCAAGAGCTTGTTCTCACATCACACCATTGCTTGAGTTTTTGTGTCTCCTCATGGTAAACACCATGTGGTGTTGTCAGTTTGCAATAGTATGTGTAACCCTCCTAGTGGATATGCTCAAGTTGAGTTACACAAGTCTGCCAGTCCAGCATCTGTTCTAGTCTAGCATTTAATTTTTTGGGGGAGAAATTATTGTCCTCTGGGTGAATACCTTGGGGCATGTATACATACTCCTGTCACTACTACTGACACAGGCCTTGCGATATGGATGACAGGCACTGAGTATTCACTGAACATCGAAATGGTCTGAGGTGCAGCATCCTGAACAAACATAAAAGTCTGCATATACACTACATGGCCAACAGTATATGGACACTTGACATGATCACACATATGTGTCCATTCTATATCCATGGGCATTAACACAGTGTTGGTCCCCCTTTGCTGTTATAATAACATCCACTCCACTCTGTGCAGTCAGCATCAATTCATCCTAAAGGTGTTCAGTGGTGTTGAGGTCAGGGCTCTGTGCAGGCCACTCAAGTTATTATACACCAACTTTGGTAAACTATGCCTTATGCTTTGTGCACAGGGGTATTGTCATGCTGGAACATGTTTGTATCCTTTAGTTACAATGAAGGGAAATTGTAATGCTACAGCACACAAAGACATTGTATACAGTTGTGTGCTTCCAACTTTGTGGCAATAGTTTGGGGACTGTCCACATATGGGTGTGATGGTCATGTGTCAATGCGCTTTTGGCCATATACTGTATGTGGACTGTGTGTGTCCATTTCTTGAATGCACCTATAATTGAGACAGCTCTGTCTTCTGTCAGGAAGGCTCACATGGCCCAGTAATGAACTGCACACTTCACAGTCCCAGAGCTTCCAAATTTGAGATCAGGAGCTCTGTCTAGCTTGTCTCCTGCTGTTGTGACTGTCCACACAGCAGCCAATCATTAAGATAAGGGAGTATACACAGACCCTGGTGTTGCATAGGTCCTCTACAGTTCTAGTAATTAATTATGTATAGCACACCATTTAATAGAAAAACTGTCATCCATTTATTGTCCAATGTAAATATATTTTCACATCTTTAAATCATCTATGAAATTTCTCTTCAGCTCTTCAAACAAAAAACAAACCAATAGCCTGACCTTCACCAAGATTATAGAGTTCCAAAATTTTTCATACTTACTACCAACTTTTCATCCTAAATGAATATCAATTACCTGAGTGTATCAACCAACAGTGGCTCAGGAAACATGAGTTCCAGACTCAACAATGAATACAGCTGTTGCATATTCTTTCCAGAATTTAGTCAGTATAACATCATAACAGAGCAGGACTTCAGCCCCCCATTACGAGATTCAGAGCCTTTAGCCAGCAAAACCCTATCCTTATTCCCACCTCTACAGCATACAGCAGTGCCAATTAACACAGAAAAGGAATCCATACAGAAATATTTGAATTTCCAAAAATGTTGGAATGAATGGATCTTTGGATGATAGAAGCTGAAGAAAAGACAGAGAGGACCACATTGTTTTTGAAGATTGTATCTTCATGATGTATTCATCATTATGAGGAAAACCTGACAGTTTAAGTAAAAAAAAAGATCAAGAGGAAGTCTTGTCAGGAGCCAAACTGAAGAATGAGGAATGTGCCAAGGGCCTGCTGTGTCTGTCGTCCTGACATGCCCCAAACACACTGCACTCATTACCGGCAATCTCCTGCATGTCCACCAAAGTAAAATTTTTAAAAAGTTCCACTTTAGGGCAAACTTTATAGCTCTCTCATTTCAGGCCAAATACACTTGAGACCACAGAAGATGCCAGTGGCAGAATCAGAAAATTTATTCAACAAATCTAGAGGAGCTTAACTAGGGGAAATCTGTCTGCACACATACACATACATCTTATGCATATCATTTTGAGTATAATAGATTACTATAAAAGAATTATATAAGTTTTCAGATGTAACAGCAATGCAACTTATAGTGTACCTTATTCTAATACTAATATCTAATAATCTAATATCTAGTAATTCTAAATTGTATCTATATAGCAAATAATTCACATGGGCACTCACATAATTAATCAGTAAATGGTAAATAGTCTGCACTTATATAGCGCCTTTTAACCGTAGCGGTTTTACAAAGCACTTTACACTGTTTCTCATTCACCCATTTGTACACACACACCAATGCAAGGTGCTAGTCTGCCATCGGGAGCAACTTGGGGTTCAGTGTCTTGCCCAAGGACACTTCAGCATGTGGAGGCACATGGGCTGGGGATTGAACCACCAACCCTGCAGTTAGTGGACAACCTGCTCTACCACCTGAGCCAAAGCCACTGCCAATGTTTTGGTTAATCTACTATCCACTCATGTTCCCATCCTAACTCGGTCATGCCGGTTGCTCCTTTACAACAACAGGAATCTCAGTTCTTTCCTTTCCACAGAAGCCACTCAGATGTGCAGTTCCTTGTTATCTAGAGACTGGACTACTGCAACACACTTCTGGCAGGTTTTCCACTGCATACCTTCAGACCAGGGGCGTAACCTGGAATGGGCATTTGAGGCTGTAGCCCTGAAGATTTTTTCTTTAGCCCCAAATAATTCTCTACTTGCAGCAGTTTGTCAATCCAACTTAAATCCAACTTTTTGTTTGATCATGTCATACATTGACAGCTAAGTTACCACAGCTTCCAAAAAACAAAACTTTAGGCTAAGCTGAACTGAGAACATTGAGCTGGAGAATTGACCATTATTTTTTACTGTTTTACTACCTGTACCATTGAGGTGGGAATTGTGTTATATATCAAGTAGTCCATCAGCAATTGTTTTACAAACAGATTATGAAAGTTTACCAGTCACTTTGAGAAGTTAGCCGTTTTCAACTCTCATTCATGAAATTGCCATTGTATTATGGGTTTTGAGGATTTTGAGATTATATGGTGAATCAAATACACTTTTTAAGCAATTAGCCTTTACATGCAAGAAAAAAAGGCTCATGGAAACAATCTATTTAGAAGTACATTCTTAAAAAAAATTTTGATGGAGAAGAATCTGGGTTCAGCCCCGGATGATTAACAGTCCAGCTAACAACACTCCATCAGACCCCTGCAACCAATCCAGAATACAGCTGCATGGCTTGTTCTCAACCTCCTCCATTGCTGTGTTTCCTCAACTGACTCCCTGTAGCCGCCTGCATCAGGTTTAAAACACTGATGTTTGCCTGTAAAGCCAAAAAACAAACCAGCCCTGCAATCACTCATCAAAGCCCGCTTGGTACCATGTTCCCTTCAAGCCACAAGCACAGCGAGCCACCATCCTCATGATAAAAGGAAGACCTGCAACAAGACTCTTCTCTATTCCCAGCACCCAGGTTCCAGGCTATCCTAGCATCTGAATCACTGGCTGTCTTCAAATGAAGACTTTCTTCTTTATTTCTTCTTCTTTATTTCCCTGTCTTCACTAAACACTTAACTGAGCACTAAATATACACAGTTTACTCTTTGCTTGTTTTTAGCAAGATTTCAATGCAATTATGTAAATCGCTCTGGATACCAGAGTCTGCTAAATGCTGTAAATGTACAGTACAATGTTATTTTATTAGGCTGTATAAGTGTTTTGGATCTTGAGTGACTTAATTTAATGAATTAATATGTTCTTGTACATATTAAATAAAATTGTAACATGACAAGCATGGTTAATAGGGTGGGGAATGAGGACACAGGAAACAGGGGATGGACAGAGTGGAGTTGTTCCTTTACATTAATGGGCTAACAGCATCACACTGTTCAGATTCATTTCAGCTCAGCTCAGGAGAAGGTACAGTCACCTTTCCCTCTATCTGGTGGTTGTCAGCCTATTGTAGCAGAAAAAAGCACCTACAGTTTCAATCAAAATTATTCAACCCCCATTGCAAATCAGGTTTATTGTCAAAATTTACAGACTTTCACCTGATTGCAATGAACAAATCAAACAAAAGCAATTAAAATAGTTCATCACAATGAATGCTTCAAGTGGTTTCCCCAAATTCAACTGAAAATGCAACTTATAATGACTTCTCCAGTCTCAAAATTATTCAACCCCCTGAATAGAAACCCTTCACAAGAGCGCAAATGTGCAAAACAGGTGTTGTCTCAAGCACACTTGATGCAACTAATCAAGGGCTTCATTAGTTGCACCAGGTGTGCTTGAGAGGGAACACATGAAATGCCTGAACTGGCTAGGGGCAGAAAATACATGAAACACCTGGACGCGGCAGAAAAAGGAAGCTATCAACGGCTGCAACCATATTTCTGAGAAGGCAGGTTGTGAAAAACCCTTGAGTGACTGCAAAAGACCTGAAGCAAGACTTGGTGGCAACAGGCACTGAGGTTTCAGTGAGCACAGTAAGGCGAGTACTAAATGCAGAAGGTTTCCATGCCAGAACTCCAAGACGTACACCACTACTGACCCAAAAGCCACAGAAGTTTTGGGATTCTGCTCTGTGGAGTGATGGAACAAAACTGGAACTTTTCAGCACGATGGATCAGCAGTATGTCTGGAGAAAGAAGAATGAATCAAGAACACTCTGTCCACAGTCAAGCATGGTGGTGGCTCGGTGATGCTCTGTGGCTGCTTTGCATCCTCTGGCACTGGAAACCTGCAGCAAGTGGAAGGCATGATGGATTAATTGAAGTATCAGGAAATCCTAGGAGAAAATGTCATGCCGTCTGTGAGGAAGCTGAAGCTTGGGCGTCAGTGGACCTTCCAACAGGACAATGATCACAAGCATACCTCAAATTCCACCAAGGCTTGGCTGCAGAAGAAGTCCTGGAAGATTCTACAGGGCCATCACAGTCACCTGACTTGAACCCCATAGAAAATCTCTGGTGGGATTTGAAGAAGGCAGTTGCAGCACGCAAACCCAATAATATTACTGAACTGGAGGCCATTGCTCATGAGGAATGGGCTAAGATTCCTCAGGAACACTGCCAGAAGCTGGTGTCTGGCTATGCATCTCAATTGCAGCAGGTCATAACATGAGTGGTCCACCAACAAAGATTACTCCAAGAGCAAGACGTGTAATAGTTCACGAGTTCACAAAGGAACCCAGGGCAACTTCTAAGTAACTAAAGGCCTCTTTCACATTGGCTAATGTTAATGTTCATGATTCCACCATCAGGAGAACACTGAGCAACAATGGTGTGCATGGCATGGTTGCAAGGAGAGAGTCACTGTTCTCCAAAAAGAAAACTGCTGCCCATCTGCAATTTGCTAAAGATCATGTGGACAAGCCAGAAGGCTATTGGAAAATTGTTTTGTGGATGGATGAGACCAAAATAGAACTTTTTGGTTGAAATGAGAAGAGTTATGTTTGGAGAAAGGAAAACACTGCATTCCAGCATAAGAACCTTATCCCATCTGTAAAACATGGTGGTGAATCCTTCAGTGAATTCTGAAGGAAAATGTCAGGACATCTGTCCATGAACTGAATCTCAAAAGAAAGTGGGTCATGCAGCAAGACAACGACCCTAAGACAACGACGCAAGTCATTCTACCAAAGAATGGTTCAAAAAGAAAAAAGTTAATGTTTTGGAATGGCCAAGTCAAAGTTCTGACGTTAATCCTATAGAAATGTTGTGGAAGGACCTGAAGCAAGCAGTTCATGTGAGAAAACCCACCAACATCCCAGAGTTGAATCTGTTCTGTACTAAGGAATGGGCTAAAATTCCTCCAAGCCGATGTGCAGGACTAATCAACAGTTACTGGAAATGTTTAGTTGCAGTTATTGTTACACAAGGGGGTCACACCAGATACTGAAAGCAAAGGTTCACACACTTATGCCACTCACAGATATGTAATATTGGATCATTTTCTGCAATAAATAAATGACCAAGTATAATATTTTTGTCTCATTTGTTTAACTTGGTTCTCGTTGTCTCAAATGTGAAAATCTGAATGTGAAAATCTGATGATGTTTTAGGTCATATTTATGCAGAAATATAGAACATTCTAAAGGATTCACAAACTTCCAAGGACCACTGTAACTTTCACACATATAAGCAACCGATTCCAATGAATGCAAGTCAAAGCCTAGCTGTTAACATTATTTAGTGGATAGCCTAAGCCCTACCATTAAATTAGCACAGTACCTAACCACTTTTCCCACAAAGGAGCAGCTGTGCCACCTCAAATCCATATTTAAGTGCAATACTGTAGGTTATCTGTTTACTTTTTCACAGCACAGGGCATACCACTTTAACTGAGGAATCCACTAATTATAAGTTTGATGAATTGTGCTCAAGCAGAGGTTTACAGGGAAAATGAGTATTTAAGTATGGAAACTACATGGCACCAGAAGGTACCCATTTGCCAACAGGACTGGACAGAAATACACTTATAAATCTACTGAAGTGTGTTTTATGTGGTACATAAAAAATTAAATGTCAGGAATGCCGTTGTTTCAATTCAGACATCCTTGTGGCTTATATATTATTATGATCTTGGTAATTATACATATCTGGCTACAATGGTAAACTGAAATAACAATGGCAGTGTATACATTGTTATTATAATTTTTGAACATGTCTGTTTAAATATTATATATGGTAAATCTACTGATATGAAAGGTTAGGTATGCAAAATCTAAGAGAGAATGTTAGCAGAACATGTATTGACAGGCTCTAAAATGGTTAGACTGTAACATAATTGAAATAACATCCCTACTATGTTGTAACATTTGTTGTAATAATGTTATTTTATTGGCTTACATAACTTTCTCTGTTAGCCAGAAACTGACATTATGGAACTAACTTTCATACAGCTACAAATGTTGCATCAACTTTAAAGGAACATTTAGAAAGGAACTTTAAAGGAACATTTAGAAAGGAACTTTAAAGGAACATTTAGAAAGTTTTCAGAATACCTAGAAAACCTGTGATTGAAATTTTTAAGAACCAAAAGTACCTAGAACCATAACATTCAGACAGCGTTCTTCTTGATTAAAATGTTAGCTTGCAAAATTGCTTTAGAAAATACTGTAGATTATATACAAATACTGGAGAGTTAATTAGCAGTTTATTCTGGTAAATTCATGACATTATCTATTATGTCCTGTTCACTATTCCGAAATGGGCAAATGCGTGAAATATAGTGATCACTATTCATTTTTTAACCAACACAATTATGGATACAGAGACAGTTTTGTTTCCTTCATTCACCCTTATTTATTGTGTCACCACTCAGAATGGGCTTTTTATTAAAGGAAAACTGGCTCGAAGGTCCATTTGTGCCCCTCTTCTAACAAAATGAGGGAACCTGAAATCTACTTTTGCACTGTGAAAGCAGCCCATTAGCAAAGTAATGAAAAATAAAATAAACAGTAAGACCACTAAGTACATTGTAAGCTGATCTCAGTCTAAGGTCTATTTTAAGTATGCTGAGGGTGGAGAAGGCCATACTGACTATATTAGTTCTTAAATCAAGACCCACTGGCCATAGAAATAAGAACAAGTAATACTTATAAGCTTATATAGAGAGGACTTCTGCATTGGAGTCTGAATGGAAAGATTATAATTGTCCATCTTACGTTTGTGTGGTGCACAGTAGAATTCATGGGTAGTTTAGTGTAAATAAGGCAGTAGGGTTCAAAAGTTTAGATGTTCTAAGAACAGCTTTTTTAAATTTTTTTTAAAAATTTTTATTTCATCTGTCATTCATTCATCTTCAGTAATGGCTTCATCCTGATCAGGGTCAAAGCAGATCTGGAGTCTATCTTGTGGGGGCAAGGCAAGAATATACCCTGGATGGCATGGCAATCCATTGCAGGGCACCTTGCATAAACATTTACACACTCATTCACACCTAGGGGCAATTTAAAGTCTACCAGCACACCAGAGGGGGGGAACAAGTTAGTTAGTTCAGCGTTCACGGAAGAGGTGGGTCTTTAGCCGTTTTTTTGAAGATAGTGACAGATTCAGCTGGTCGCATTGAGGTTGGAAGTTCATTCCACCACTGAGGGACAGTCTGTTTGAAGGTTACATCTTCCTGTATTTCTACTCATATATTGATATATTGGAGAGCACAGGGCTTTCTCACTCTCAGCAGTTTACACTACTGCATATACACTCTTTACATCAACTCAGCATCACTGGTAAAGACAGCAGAGATGGTGGAGAGATTTCTAATACCTGTAGGCTGCTCTGTTGACCGTCCCATCATTATGTATGCCCCCAATGAAATATATTTTGTGCAATATAATCAGTGGGTTCAGAGCTTTTAAGCACTCATAGAGACAGGATGAATGATGGTAGAGAGTATGCACTGTATAGTAAAGCTTTGAGGAATGTGTCTGCAGGCTAAGGGTGGAGCTTATTGAAAGAGTCTTAACAGAATGTTATGGTGCCAAACATCAAACTTGCAGTAATACTTTTATGCATATAAAGATAGTATTTTACAGCAAATATGGCAACTATGTTTAACCCTTTAGAACCCTGTAAAATTCTAGCACTCCTTCCTAAATCTGTGAAAATGTTCAGAATTAAAGGTTTAATGAAGGTTAATGATTCAAACAAATGTTTTATCTACAAGTTAGTATTAAAATCAGTGAAAAACAATTACAAGCTGATTTTATTTTCAAGGTAAGTGACCTCTTTAATATGAACCCAAAAGCATATGACAGAACTCATAGTACTGAGCCATTAATCAGCCAAGAAACAAGGGGACAATATAACTCTTTGAGCTATACTGTAACATTTCAATTAACAAAAGATGTGTTTAGTAAATGTTAAATAATTATTACACATAAGAAAGAGGGATATAAAATACACAAAAAAACCATGCTGAAACTAATATCAGTTAGTAAAAAGCCTCATGCAATTAGTAATATGTGCTGTATTCTTTCCATTTCCATGTTCAAAGTTTTAGGATATTTTTTTATTACCAAACCCTGAAACTTTTCCAGAACATTGTCACAGACTTGTTTTGACTGCATCTTGATCTTCATGATACTATTTGTTTAGGTATGTTCTCTAACAAATTCTGTCACCAAAACTGGAAAGTTGATTAACACAAAAACATCGTCTCGTCTTTTTCTAGTTGTCATCCCCCCAGTTTCAGTATGTCTGTGCCTACTGTAGCCTCAGTCATCTGAAATGCTTTCTGTCCACCACAGTTGTAAAGTGTAGTTATTTAAGTTTCCTTAGCCTTCCTGACATCTTGAACCAGTCAACAAAGTGTTTCCACCTGCAAGACTGCTGCTCACTGGATGTTTCTTTTATTGTCTTGTTTTTGCACCATTCTGTGTAAACTCTAGAAACCCCAGGAGATCAGACCAGCCCATCAGACGCTAACAACCATGCCAGTCACTGAGATCGCATATTTTTCCCTCATTCTGATGTTTGATGTGAACATTAACCTGCAAAATTCTCTCCATTTGCTCATTAGGGATCTAAATCCTCATCTGATCCAAATGATCAACTCCTCTGGCACAGTGATGGCTTCAGATGGTATGAATTTGGATTGTGGCTTTTCTATGTGCTCCCCAGAAGTGTTAGATAAGATGAAGGAAACATCCCTCATTTCCCTCCACCTACACACTACAATGTCACTGCTCTCCTATCTTTTCAGCTTTCCAGTTTTGATGTTTAGAGGCATCTTCTTGTTTGGTCTAATGGTCCTACAGCAGTGTGTCAGCATGCAGCAAATTTCTCACAAGGGAAACATAGCTGTCAGCATATATACTGCCTATAGAAAATCATCATACCCTGTCAAAATCCTTACCTTTTGTCACATTACACCCTGGAAATTAGAATAAATTAAATCTAACTTTTGCCAGTTGTATTCACACATTATAACCCTCGACATCTAAGTGAAAATATATATATATATATTTTTTAATTCTGAACAATTATTAAAATTTAATTAGTGAAATACTTGGTTTGGATAAGTGATCAGCCCCTTAGAGTAACTATTATAAACATGCTCAGGTATAACCAGTCACTTCCCAGGTCACACACCATGCGAATTACCCCCCACCTGACATCAATTGCAGTGGTTTTGATTACTTCCGGCTGTTCCATGATGATTCCATTACTAGTAGTGCATGGCAACGCAAAGAATACACCATGGTTGGAAAGGTGCTTTCAAAAGGGCTCCGGGACAAAGTTGTGGAAATCTATCCCTCTGAGTACCGTTCAGAGCATTATTAAGAAGTGGTAAGTGTATGGCTCCACCAACACCTTGCCTAGATTGGGCCATCCCTCCAAACTGGATGACCAAGCCAGGAGGATATTGATCAGGGAAGCTACCAAGAGGCCAATGGCAACTTTGAAGGACTTACAAGTCCTTATAGCTGAGATTGGTCAGTCTGTGCATGTGACAACAATCTCACAAGCTTTACACAAAGCTGGCCTGTATGGCAGGCTTCTGAAAAAGCTTTGCAAAAAACCACTTGGAATATTCTAATGCCATATGGCAAAAGGTTTTATGGCCAGAGACCAAGACTGAACTTTTTGGACTGAACTGCAAGCGTTATGTTTGGCGGAAACCAAACAGCACACCACCCAAAACACACCATACCTACTGTGAAGCATGGTGGTGGCAACATTATGTTGTGGGGGTGTTTCTCTTCAGCGGGGACTGGGCAATTGGTCAGGGTTGAAGGGAAAATGGATGCTGCCAAGTCCACCCAAATTCTTGAGGAGAACCTGCGGCCCTCTGCTAGACAGCTGAAGATGGGCAGGTGGTTCATCTTCCAGCACGACAACGACCCTAAACACACCGCCAAAAAAACTACACAGAGGCTTAAGGATAGGAAGGTGAATGTCCTTGAGTTGCCAAGTCAGAGCCCTGGCCTAAATCCAATTGAAAATCTGTGGATGGACTTGAAGACAGCAGTAAATCGCCGCTCACCACAAAATGTGACTGAACTCGAAAAATTCTGCAAGGAAGAATGGGCAAATATTCCCCACTCTAGGTGCACAAAGCTAATAGAGACATATCCAAACAGACTGATAATTAAAGCAAAAGGTGGCTCTACTAAGTATTAAATCATGCACGGTTAAAAATTGCTGTTAATTTACGGCAAAATTTTAACAGTATAATCCTGTTATGTTAAAAAGCAGCGCATTACTTTTTTTTACGTTTGGTGAAATGACGTAGACAAATTTAACGGTGTTTTATCGTATTTATTGTGCGAAGGAAAGAAAACAGTACTTAACAGTATTTTGGGAACAGAAAACTGCAGCGAGCACATGTGGATTTTCATCTGTCTTTATACTGTGATTTAACTGGTGAGTGCACCTTTGCCTTGCTCCTTTTATACAAAATACACGTTTGCAATTGCAAATAACTGTGCAAATAACTGTAATAATTGTGGATGCTGAGGTTGTAACTGTTTTATACATCCATTTCAGTGCTAAACCCGTCAACGTGCTAACGGTGTTATAGCTGGAGCTGGATTTCTGATTCAGATATTCCCCGATTACAAGGTGAGTTCAATCAAACATGATATATTATAAACTCTTCTGCAAAGTAAGCCTTTAACACCATAGCAACGAAGTAATATTGATGTATCTGTAACACGCTGAAATTATCGTCATCTCGTTTGCTAATTTTAGCTTGCTGTCTTTTCATTTATTGCCTAATAGGCTATACCTTTATTGTATATTAGACAAAACGTTGATTTCGATAACGTTGTGCTTGCAAGTTTGGGTAAGCTTGTTCTAATTTGTACATACAGGTGCATCTCAATGAATTAGAATGTCGTGGAAAAGTTCGTTTATTTCAGTAATTCAACTCAAATTGTGAAACTCGTGTATTAAATAAATTCAATGCCACAGACTGAAGTAGTTTAAGTCTTTGGTTCTTTTAATTGTGATGATTTTGGCTCACATTTAACAAAAACCCACCAATTCACTATCTCAACAAATTAGAATATGGTGACATGCCAATCAGCTAATCAACTCAAAACACCTGCAAAGGTTTCCTGAGCCTTCAAAATGGTCTCTCAGTTTGGTTCACTAGGTAAGCCACAAACATTCATTGCCAAAGTAGCTGGCTGTTAACAGAGTGCTGTATCCAAGCATGTTAACAGAAAGTTGAGTGGAAGGAAAAATTGTGGAAGAAAAAGATGCACAACCAACCGAGAGAACCGCAGCCTTATGAGGATTGTCAAGCAAAATCGATTCAAGAATTTGAATGAACTTCACAAGGAATGGACTGAAGCTGGGGTCAAGGCATCAAGAGCCACAAACACAGACGTGCCAAGGAATTTGGCTACAGTTGTCGTATTCCTCTTGTTAAGCCACTCCTGAACCACAGACAACGTCAGAGGCGTCTTACCTGGGCTAACGAGAAGAAGAACTGGACTGTTGACCAGTGGTCCAATATCCTCTTTTCAGATGGGAGCAAGTTTTGTATTTCATTTGGAAACCAAGGTCCTAGAGTCTGGAGGAAGGGTGGAGAAGCTCATAGCCCAAGTTGCTTGAAGTCCAGTGTTAAGTTTCCACAGTCTGTGATGATTTGGGGTGCAATGTCATCTGCTGGTGTTGGTCCATTGTGTTTTTTGAAAACCAAAGTCACTGCACCCGTTTACCAAGAAATTTTGGAGCACTTCATGCTTCCTTCAGCTGACCAGCATTTTGAAGATGCTGATTTCATTTTCCAGCAGGATTTGGCACCTGCTCACTCTGCCAAAAGCACCAAGCTCCAGAGGAAAATGAGAAACAAGAGACCAAAAAATGCAGATGAGCTGAAGGCCACTGTCAAAGAAACCTGGGCTTCCATACCACCTCAGCAGTGTCACAAACTGATCACCTCCATGCCACGCCGAATTGAGGCAGCAATTAAAGCAAAAGGAGCCCCTACCAAGTATTGAGTACATGTACAGTAAATGAACATACTTTCCAGAAGGCCAACAATTCACTAAAAATGTTTTTTTTATTGGTCTTATGAAGTATTCTAATTTGTTGAGATAGTGAATTGGTGGGTTTTTGTTAAATGTGAGCCAAAATCATCACAATTAAAAGAACCAAAGACTTAAACTACTTCAGTCTGTGTGCATTGAATTTATTTAATACACGAGTTTCACAATTTGAGTTGAATTACTGAAATAAATGAACTTTTCCACGACATTCTAATTTATTGAGATGCACCTGTAACTGTATTCTGAGGGGAGGTTTTCTTTACTAGTGTTGCTGTTTTGTTTCTTTAATGTTGGCTGTATTTCGGATTGCTTCAATAGCTAGCGAGATAGAAGCTAGCTAGCTTGATAGAATAAGTTACGTGATAGAATACTCAGTAAGAATAATTCCTGTTCATATTTTTAGTGTTGTTGGTTTGTATTGTAATATTACTTTGACCAGTACAGTAGGCTAATGGACATTTTATTTCGGTGGAGATTTTTTTGTTGTTGTTGAGAGTTTTTTGAAAATGAAAACTCTTTGAAAGTGAGGGTGACTAATTAATTACTAAATTTTCATTTCTAACCCTTCAACTATATTGAGCAAAAATATTGAGTTAAATAAATCATAAAAAATGCAGCAACAATTTCACAATACATAGTATATACACGTGTTGACTTCAGTGTCTGTCCAGACCAGTCCACAATCAGCATTTTGAAATGCATTTGTTATGTTAAAAGAACAGGGCTCTGTGACTAGATAAAATGATTTCAGTTTCCCTTGCATTTATTTGCAATCTGGCAGTAGAAAATTAGTATGTTATGTGACTGCCTGACATTGTTTTTTCTTTGGAATGTTTTAGGTGAAAAAACAGGAAGCTGCATTCATAAATGGATGATTAGTTTTGAGGGGCAAATAATCTGTGAGGGCATCCAGCCAAGTTTTCTGTCTGGACTTGCTGCTGTGTTTTCGACTTTCTACAATTTCAATGTGGAGTACCAAGCTGAGGCTGCATCCACGTTGGAATTCATTCAGAGGTTAGATGCTTAGATTCATATATTAATTTCTATTCACATTCTCGTTATGTAAACTTTTACCCACACTAATTCTGAATGTTCGCATTTGTTTTTCAGGTGCTTCAGTGGTATAAATCCTGAAAAAGGCACCAAGGGTGGGCAAGTCCTATCAAAGCGGACGAGGGAAGGTCGCCCACAAAAAGAAATCAGTCAACACTTGGGTTGCCAGTCTACTTAAGAAACTAATGGGCTTTGAGTGGGACTTCATATAAGTGAACCCACTCATTCACTGACATACCACACACACACCTTACACATACTCTTCACACATGACAAAAACATGCTTTTAGTGTGTTAGTCGCACAATTTTTTCAGGTGTTCATTTTTGAATACCTAAATTTTGACTTCATTCTTTATTGAATTCTTTCTTCATTCAGTAATTCTTATTCACTAATAATTCAGTAATTCTTATTCACCAATAATTCAGTAATTCTTATTCACTCAGTAGTTCTCTGAGTCACTCATTTAGTTTTTTTTCTAATGTTATATAAATGTTTTGTTTATTCAGTTAAACAAAAGTTTATTCTGAAGCTTAAGTTTTAGTCATTCCACTTGCATCAGCCACTAATTTTGAGAATATTTTGTGATTAAAGTGGCTTTTGTTTTTCAAGTTTTTCAAAGTTTTAATAAAGCACGTTTTGAAGTTACACTGCATTGTGTTAAATATTTAATGTTTCAAAGGCTATATTTGTACATTGTATTAAAACATGGTTTTATAGCAAGACTTCTAAGGGGTAATTCATAAAATCAAAAAAATATCTAGAAAAATAATTCTACCTTTTTTTCTTAGCAGTCCATTTCTCATAATAACATATTTGTAGTTTGCAGTTAAAAAAGTGCAAATAAACATTAATGGACTGTTAATGCTTTTGACAGTAATTTACTTTTAATGTATAAAATAACAGCTTTATGCTGTATTTCCAAAAACAGTAACAAACTGTAAATTTCAACAACAGCAAGACACTGTTAATTTAACAGTAACTTGCTGGCAACTGTGCTGCTGTTATTCTAGTTTTCTTTTCTTTTTTTACGTTTCTGAACTGTTGCCTTTTTATGTTACTTGAATGTTGTAAGGCAGAAGTGTAAATAAAGCTGGAACAAAAAAAAATATTTTAATGGGTTTTGATTTCAGGCTGTAAGACAAAAAAGTGACTATTTCAAAGGGGTATGATGATTTTCTATAGGCACTGTAGATGGTGGTGAGACAATTACGAGCTTTCCATTATCTCCATGACTGCATTATAAGCCAGAGCACAATGCTTTTCATTCTCCTTTCCAGTGTAGATTTTAGTGAATATGAAGGCACCATATTTTGCTCCTAATCATACGTAATCATTATTTAACATTTTTATATTATTATCCCAGGGCCTAGAAGTTTGGGGAATTTTTCCTGTAGCACCTCCAAAAATGGGCAAACTTTTTGAATGTTGTCCTGGAATGGATGACTCAACATACTTGCACAGCTGTTCAGATTAGTTACAGGACAACATTCTGGCTACATATGGAACTCACACTGCTTCACCTGTGTGTTAGTAATTCACCAGGGAAGGAGCATGATGTATTCCAATGAGGTTTAATTAATAAATAAATTAATTAAATTAATGAGGTATAATTAATGAATTTATGAAGAACATTATCTCCTCCACATTTGTGTCATACTATGAGCTGGTAGCAGCTCTGGAGGCAGAGAAATTGGGTATAGTGCACAAGGTGGTTAAAATCAATTTGAGTGCCAAATCCAGTACTGAATTCAAATTGAATATCTCAATATCTCTAATAAACGGATTAAAAATGTGTTGTTATTTAACATTGAAAAACATAGTATCATTGACATGGGCAATCTTTCTGCAAGGAGACATCTATTTAACATTTATGGCAGGAGTCTCCAGTGTTAGCGCTTTGTAACAGTCAGTGATTTTTCTACCAGTGTAAAGTCTTCAGGAGAGAAGGGACTTTTCTGGTTTTACGGTACCATGACAAGCTGTGTTTTTGTCTCATTGATTTTAAGAATGTTTTGAGAGTGTTCCAGACAACACATGAACTGACATGTATTAATACAATTAAAAAATTGTTATTATTGGCAAAACTCTGGTAAAAGAAGAATAAAACACTATAGGCCTTTCTGCTATTGAAAAACAATCCACTTTGGGGTGGTAACAGTAACTCTGCTCAGCGTCAGGCTGCATCACACCACCCAGTCATTAATTATTTACCTATAACACTACACTCTCAAAAGTTTTAGGCAGGTGTGAAAAAAGCTGTGAAGTAAGAATGCTTTCAAAAATAGACATGTTTATAGTTTATATTTATCATTTAACAAAATGCACAAAATGCAAAGTGAGTGAACAGAAGAAAAATCTACATCAAATCAATATTTGGTGTGACCACACTTTGCCTTCAAAACAGCATCAATTCTTTTAGGTACACTTGCACAGTTTTTGAAGGAACTCAGCAGGTGGCCCAAACATCTTGGATAACTAACCACAGTTCTTCTGTGGATGTAGGCAGCCTCAGTTGCTTCTCTCTCTTCATGTAATCCAGACAGACTCGATGATGTTGAGATCAGGGCTCTGTGGGGGCCATACCATCACTTCCAGGACTCCTTGTCCTTCTTTATGCTGAAGATAGTTCTTAATGGCTTTCGCTGTATGCTTGGGGTCATTGTCATGCTGCAGAATAAATTTAGGGCCAATCAGATGCCTCCCTGATGTTATTGCATGATGGATAAGTATCTGCCTGTACTTCTCAGCATTGAGGAGACCATTAATTCTGACCAAATCCCCATTTTTTAAAAAATTTGTTTTTTTTTGTTGCTGTTTTGTAAAGCGACCTTGAGTGTGTAGAAAGGCGCTATAAAAATAAACTTATTATTATTATTATTAAAAGGCGGAACGCTGTGTAAAATGTAAATAAAAACAGAATGCAATGATTTGCAAATCTCATAAACCCATTTTTATTCACAATAGAACACAGAAAACATATCAAATGTTTAAAATGAGGAAGTGTACAATTTTAAGGAAAAAATAAGCTAATTTTGAATTTGATGGCAGCAACACGTCTCAAAAAAGTCGAGACAGGGCCATGTTTACCACTGTGTAGCACCCCCTCCTCTTTTAACAACAGTCCGTATACATCTTTGCATGATAGAGCTTTAACCAGCATTTGTGGATGGCATGGCGAACTGTGTTCACAGACAATGAGTTCTGGAGGTGATTCTGAGCCCATGCAGTGATTTCCATTAAAGAATCATGCCTGTTTTTAATGCAGTGCCGCCTGAGGGCGTGAAGATCACAGGCATGCAATATTGATTTTCACCCTTGTCCCTTGCGCACAGAGATTTCTCCAGATTCTCTGAATCTTTTGATGATATTATATCATATTGTAGATGATGAGATATTCAAAGTCATTGCAAGTTTACGTTGAAGAACATTATTCTGAAATTGTTCCAAAATTTGTAGACAGTTTTTCAGATTGGTGAACCTCTGACCATCTTTACTTCTGAGAGACTCTGCCTCTCTAAGATACTCTTTTTTATACCCATGTATAATATACATCGTTACTGACCTGTTGCCAATTATTAGTTGCAAAATTAGTTGCAAATGTTCCTCCAGCTGTTTCTTTTTTGTAACATTTACTTTTCAAGCCTTTTGTTGCCCCCGTCCCAACTTTTTTTGAGACGTGTTGCGGCCATCAAATTCAAAATTATTATTTTCCCCTTAAAATGGTACATTTCCCCAGTTTAAGCCTACATATTGAATTGATGATCATTAGCACCTGTTTGGTATAATTGTTTAATCATATACCTGACTACATGCCTACAAAATCCCTGACTTTGTGCAAGTGTACCTAGAATTGATGCTGTTTTGAAGGCAAAGGGTGGTCACACCAAATATTGATTTGATGTAATTTTTCTTCTGTTCACTTACTTTGCATTTTGTTAATTAATAAATATAAACTATTAACATGTCTATTTTTGAAAGCATTCTTACTTTACAGCATTTTTTCACAACTGCCTAAAACTTTTGCACAGTACTGTATGTTGGCAGCCACCTATGCAAACACTGGCACATGACACCCGCACATGCTTCTCGTACTGGCTATGGCTTTGCATCAATAATTGAAAGATCAAATTGCAGAATTGCCAGAGTGTCACTGCTGGGCCCTTGAGGAAAGACCTTATGTTCAACAGCTTTATGCTGGTATTTCATTCTGCCCACTTATTTCATTAATATAAATAGGGACACAAACCTGAGTAAAATCATGTTGATTGTTTTTGGTCAGCCATAACAGGAAGTATGTTTATGCAATTCACATAAATTTTCTATGCTTAAAAAAAAAAAGACAGACACCTACTTTGTCATTAAATTTTTTTTATTATTTTTTTTTTAAACGTATTCAAAATTTTATCATTTTAAAGGTGGTAACAAGCATGTCAGTAATCAATCAAATAACACTGTTAATTAACTAACATTGCCAAATATACATAACATTTTAGGGAGCAATGACAAAGTTTTTGCTAAAACGTTTTATAGAAAAGAAACAATTTGAAGAGGAAAAACTGACAAAGGACACATCTACAAACACACATCCAGAAAAGTAAAATAAAGACCTTTAATATCACCAAATGTACTGACATAAAAGCATACACGTTTTGCAGAGATTATGCAGGATAAGAGAAATTTGCAACAGATACCTTGACACCACTACTGAGATTCTTGTGCATATTTTGCAAAATCAATATAAAAACTTTACATAAACAATTTACACAGAGGAATGTAAAAGATTATTGCTGTATAAGAAGGTACAGATTTAAAATCATAGGGTAGAGAAAGCAGTGCTCATGTTGAGAATGGCCTAGCGATGGCCATATTTGGCAGACCAGTCTGTGCGGCCATGAACGGGCTGCAGAGGAGGCCGAGATCGCACGCCAGGTGTGCTCTTGGTGGGAGACGGCACATAGGATGACGTGCCCATGTGACTATTTGACCTGCTTGATTTCCACATTGCATAATCTAAGAAATGACAAGTTAATATGAAACAGAATTAAATACAGCTAGATCCCCCCACCCCAAGACATTAAACACACATGTATAAATGCACTAATTATACATACTATAGATATTTAAACATACACACAATGCAAAGACATCTGTGCAGACAAAGTGCAGAAACACATCATGACATTCTCCCTACTACAGTGAAATGTAATCCTTTCTTTTTCTGTACATTCTGGTTGGTGACACTGTCCCCCTAGTATGCCTGTTCATGTTGTAGCAGCTCTAGAACCATGTGTTTCTGGGGGGGGGGGGGGGTCTGTCTGGGTTTCCTCTGGGTTCTCCGGTTTCTTCACACCTCCCAAAAACATGCCAGTCAATGGATTGGCTACACAGCATGGGTAAATTCTCAAATCTGAAGGTATTCATGTTCGATAACAGCAAGGCTGAACATATTTAGATGTCTTCAAAATGATTTAAAAATAAAAACTCAACAGCTCTAAACAAATTTGGCATCTTCTACTCAAATTTTCTTTAAGTCTCCCAAATTAGATGGAGAATGCTGGTAGACAGCAATTTTCAGGTCATGACACAGATTTCAATTGGATTCAAGTCTGGGCTTTGACTCTTCCAGTCCAAAATACAAACCACTTTTTTTCAAGCCATTCCTTTGTAGCTTTTGCCCTATGATTTGAAGAAGAAGAAGAAGAAGAAGCAGCAGCAGCTCACTGTCCTGTTGGGAAGTAATTTTTTGCCAGACACAGATGCCTGGCTGACTATGGAAACAATATTTCTAGTTCCTCCTGCTATAAAGCAACCCCAGAGCATGACGCTACCACCACCGTCCTTGATAGGAATGGTGTTACCTGGGTGTTGGGCTGTATTTGGTCTGCGCCAAACATAACGCTTTGGTTTTAGACCAAATGGCTCAAAAATCTTTTTCCAAAAGCTCTCAGATTTTGTCATATGCCTTGTAGCAAACTCCAGGCATGCCTTTATGTTAGCCTTTCTCAGAAGTGGCTTCCTTCTGACCACTCTCCTATTTAAGTCAGTGAGCTCTGTAAACCCTTTAGTGTTGCAGCTGGCCTCTTGGACCCTTTTCTGACAACTGCTCTTCTTGCCCGTGCTCTTAATTTGGAAGGAAGAACTGATCTTGGTAATGGATGGGCTGGGCCATATTTTTTCCACTTTGTTACTTAAATTTGATTGTGCAATATAGCAAAAAGAGAAATAATCTCTAGGGGGTGAATATTACAAGGGGGTGGCACTATAAGCTCTATATAGATTATGAAAATGAAACAGGTAGAGGCCATGATATTTGAACATTTGGCCTATTAAATAATTATTAAATGCTCCTGCGTAGTAAGTGTTATTTCCTTATCTTCCTTATCTATGTTATTTCCAGCCTTCATGTACCTTCAAGACTTTCATAAGCTGTCTGAGGCAAAAGTCAAAGCTGGTGTCTTCGTCAGACCGTAGATAAAGAAGATCCTGGAGTGCAAGGAGATCTCCAGGAAGCTCACTAACAAGGAGAATGTGGCTGGGAACAGCTTTGTCACAGTGCTTCGGGGCTTCCTGGGCAATCACAAAGCTGAAAACTATGTGGAGCTGGTTAAGACTCTGGTATGGCACAGTGGGCTGCAGAAAATCTCTCCAAGTCCATATCCTTAATGCTCATCTTAATAAATTTTAGAACTTGGGAGCGAGCACTTCCACCAGGATATACTGGACTTTTAATGCCACTACCAAGAACAATATAATGAGAAGAAGATTGGAGACTACATTTGGGGGCTGATTCGCAAAAGTGATTTATAATATAATTTACAATATGATGATTTACAATATTTTTTATAACTTTAGTATGAATACAAGTTCATTTTGATTCATATGTTGTATTTTTCTGGCTTTATGTGAACGAATGTCCTCATCACAAAAGAAAAGTTTGAGGAGATTAATGGCCATTTTCTATACTTTTGAGGCATAAGCAATTAGAAAAAAACACTTACTACCCAGAAACAAAAATTGTGTTGACAACTGAATGTAACTATTCAATTGAGCTTGTGGTCCCCACTTGTTTTCATTCTATATTTCATTCATAGTTTTAAAAAAATCTGTTATTCTTATTCCGATACCCTATCATTCCTACAGTAATAACCATCCCACCAGTGACTTTTTCCCTATAACAGCATACCTCATCATGTTTTATTTCTTACTTAACTGGATGTGAAAGTATGTGATAACTTTCATATAAGCAAATAAGTAATATCCAGTTCTGTAACTCACTTGACAGTGTTGAATCAACTGGTGTGAGATGCACTCTTTGGCCAGCTGAACCAATCTCTTTCTTATAAACAGAGGGCACATATGTACATGTACCTGCAACACATTTCACATTTGCCAAGTGAAAAGGTTACAAATGTTTCTAGACTTCAAAAGGTGACAGTCCAAAAACTGTGCAGTTACAAACAATGCTGATGAGGCATTCATTTTCCCATGCATGTTATGTAATGATATCAATTAACATTATGGTATGCTAACTAATAGCTACAGTGACATTAAGTGCCACAAAAAACGTACAGTGTTTGTCTCTTACCATGGTTGCCCCTGATAGGAAGCGTCCCTCCGACAGGAACACTGCTGCCCTCCCACATGTTTCCACTGTAGTCCTTTGCTGCATTAACGGCTACATTCTTCTTTGTGCTTAACCCTTTCATATGTGAACACATAATATACAAGCTAGTTAAATGAAGCATGATTTGAGGACAAACTAAAATGTCAGAATTTATATTTTTTCTGATTACAGCTCTTTAGCTACAAATGTTAAATGCCAATTGTGCTTTAAATAAGAGCATAATATAATACCAGATGGAGAGCTAACACCCTCTCCTGGACAGAGAGTATGAATTGCAGTTGATCTACAGTGATCTACACGTAACTAACTGTATGGCGACAAATTATTCTGCTTCAGCTCTGCACTCCAGCACACAAATTAAACACTGATGTGCAGGATTATTTAAAGAAAAAAAAAATACATACTACTCCTGTTTTATAGGAGCAATAAAAAGTACATGGTCATGATCCAAACCAACAATACCACCTCAACTGTGAATTATGTCTGTATGGGCATGTATGGCTGCCGGTGGAGCTGAAGCACTCTCTTCATGTGACATCTAGATGTTTTCTGAAGTGTAATAGAATCATTTCACTTTACACAAGAGAACACTAAAAACAAAAGGCTACAAATGGATACATTTTACGTCCAACAAAGCATCATCAGGAAATCTGCTGCGTTTGCTGATGTCAGCAGGTCACACACCACAGTCTGCCACTGATTGCATGGGTTTTGTGCAAATGTAATAAGTGTAATGATTTTATTTAGAGTAATGTTAATTTGTTCAGTTACTTTGGCTGAAATGTGAAATAGAAGAATGATATATAGTGCTGTTACTCCCCCTATGACACACTCAATATAGAAACCAAAGCAGCAAAAAAATAATGTATGAAGTACTGTGCACCTCTGCATATCTCTCACTCTTTTCCCTAACCACAAGGAACCAATACTGATTCATTTTTTCCTGCCAACTTAATTAAAAAAAAAAAACCCTGTCATGTTTCCACTGGATTCAACTGTTATGGAATCAGATGTGACATAGTCATGTGAAAAATTAAGTACACCCCATGGATTTATTTATTTACATATTTGGACAAGCAAACATTTGATCCTCTTTGAAACAGTGCCTATTAATAAAGTTCAAATGACACATAAAATTAACATTTTGTAGTAATTTTCACAATTTACAGTACTGTGCAAAAGCTTTAGGCACCCTATTTTTTTTAGTACGAAGTTTGTTATAGATTTTTTTATTTTATGACTTCTACATTATCAAGTCATTACAAAAAACATTTTAGATTCCCAAACATTAGTTTTCTATCACAAAATTAAATGTTACAGAAAAATGTTTGTATGTCATTAAAGAAAGCAGCATATTACGTAAGAGACACTTTTCAGACAAAAAACACAATGAAGGCTGCTGGGTTTTGCTGTAAAAATAAGAAGCGAGTGCGAAAGTCAAAGTCTCCAGAAGAACTGTGGCTGATTCTGGAAGATGTTCAATAAAACTTACCAGCTAATTTCCTAATAAAACTGCACAAATTGTACCGGAGACTACTATTTTTATTTTTATTTTTTTTGTCACACCAAATATTGACTTTGTTTCATTTACTACTGTTTACTGCACTTTAAGGTATATTTTTAAAATGTAGAGACATTTAATTTAATTATTCTGAAGGCATCTTTGCTCTATAGCATTTCTTTGCATGTCCCTAAAACTTTTGCACAGTATTGTACATTAACAAAAGAACAGATCGGTCACATGGAAAAAGTAAGTACACCCTTACATTTATCACACCTTCAAATCCATAAAATTAGAATCAGGTGTTCAAGATTGGGTGCCAGTGATTAGAACCTGCTTAGGGAGTGAAGGTGGAACCTGTCTTATTTATACCCCTCTCATATCTAGTGTCTGGTGTTCCCTTTGTTATTGAGGTCTGTGGTGTCATCATGCCAAGATCTAAAGAGATCTGTAAGGCCTTCAGAAAAAAAGGTTGTGGATCCTTATGAGTCTGGCAAGGGATTTAAAAAGATCTCCAAATTATTTGAAATGCATCATTCCACTGTAAGGAAAATAATCTACAAATGGCGCAGATTTCAAACGACTACCAATAATTACCCAGAATTTCATCACAGGATCTGCTAGTAAGTCTTGCAACTGTTAGTATTAAAGTGCATGCTTCTACAATCAGAAAGAGATTGCACAAATCTGACCTGCATGGGAGGCATGCCAGGAAAAAGCCTTTGCATGACTACAATTTACCAATGAGCATATAGGCAATGACCAGGCTTTTTGGAATTATGTACTCTGGACAGACAAATTAAAAAAAAAAAGACAGTTGTTTGGCCACAGCAACAGCAGACATGTTTACTACAGACAAAGACAGCTTTTCAGGAGAAGCACCTCATACCAACTGTGAAAGACGGTGGTGGAAATGTTATGGTTTGGGGTAGCATTGCTGCCTCAGGCAGCTTGCGAGCTTGCATTCATTGATTCAACTATGAATTCTGCATCATATCAAAGAGCACTTGAAGATAATGTTAGGCCATCTGTCCAAAAGTTGAAGTTGAACCGAAAGTGGGCCTTTCAACAGGATAATGATCCTAAGCACACTAGCAAATCCACCAAGGAATGGCTCAAAAGGAGGAAATGGAGGGTTATTGAATGGCCTAGTCAAAGCCCAGATTTGAATCCCATTGAAATGTTGTGGGGGGATTTGAAATGGGCAGTACATGCAAGAAAACCCTCAAACATCTTACAACTGAAAGAATATTGCATGGAAGAGTGGTCAAAAATTCCAGCAAGCCTGGTGGACAATTATGCAAAACACCTACAAGAAGCTATTTGTGCTAAAGGAGGCAATACTAGCTTTTGAGGCCAAGGGTGCACTTACTTTTTCCACAGAAGAACATCATATCTATTGATATTTCTGTTGAATAAATGATTGAAAAAGCTAATTTTTCTTGTGGTTTTGTTCAAGTACATCAACTTTATTAATAGGCACTGTTTCAAAGATGATCAAATGTTTGCTTGTCTAAATATGTCAAAAAAGTCAACAATTTCCATGGGGTGTACTTATTTTTTCACATGACTGTAATTCCCTAACAATCATTTAATGTCTTAAAGTCTATATGCAGCAGGTACATGCTCTGTTTTCAATTTATTCTGAACATGTAGCTACTCAAGGTTTTGTCAGCATTAGCATAGTGCAAGTACATAGAAACCTTAATGCTGAGTTACATGGTAAAATACATGGTAAATGCAGGTGTTTGATTTTGGAAAACAGTTTGAGTGATTTAGGTGCAATGGCAAGTGTAAATACCTGGTAAATATCTTGATTGCTTCAAGTAATGCTGTTTGGCTGATGCTGTCCTGGATGGCTCCTGGAAGGGCAGCACATTATTTATATTTGTGACTCCTTCACTCCTGACGTTGGACAGACTGAAATCCAAAATGTTTCCCAGCCTGCATAAAGTAATAAAGTGTAACTAGAATGCCAAATGAAACAGTAATTGAAATTAATCACTTACAATGTCTGCAAGCTGATCCATCACTTCTACTTTAGATTTTAAAGTGTTTGTAATGTCATTTTATGCAGTCCTACACAACAGTTTTATTGAAAATGCAAGTCGAATGTATGTACTCTTACTTATACCCTAGTTCATGTTTTCATCTTTATCTGACTGTCTGACCTTTTTTTTTTTTTTTTGGTTGAAAAACAACAATACAATAATAAAAAAACAATAATTTTCTCTCAGAATATTGCTGGAGACAGCAACCAAATTACCGGTTCACCACACTGCTGTCTCCCTGGAGCCGCTTTTCATTACTGATGAAAATGGGTTTGTTCAGAGTGGTGGTTGTAGTGTCCTCATAATCATCCCAGTCTTCTCCCTTTAAGATCCCGGTCACATATCCCCACCTCCTCCGGCCTCCTTTAGGCTTCGATAAACTGCTAGACAAATTAGCATTCTCGGGTTCTGGAGTTAGCTGACACACACACACACACACACACACACACACACCGATATAAGATAAAAGCAATCACAACTGTGTGTGGTGTGATATGTACAGTACATTACCACTATTAATTTTGTGTCCTATTTAACGTTGAAGATCTTTTGCCATTCATCTGAGGCGCTTCATCTATATCTTAAATATAAAGTTGTAATAATGGGTATAATAGGTGTGAAAACGGACAATCTGGAAAAAGTCTCCAAAAATGAAACTTCAGTATTCCATATAGATTAGCATGTTACTTGTCACCAAAGCCATTTTATCTGCTTCAGGGGCAGACAAAAGATAAATTCATTAGTTGCCCAGCGTTCACGTAAAAGACTCAGTGTGCTGCCCAGTCTCATGCTGCCCAGAAACTTAATTGACCAGGCTAGAAAATGGCAGCTAACATAATGTAATAACATGTCAAGTTTCTTTTATCTAATTAACTGCATTAATTAGACAGACTAAAGGAACAAATACAGTAAGTATATGATTATGCAGCAAATTGTGTTTGGGCCCTTGACAAATGTCAGTGCGGTTTTCTGTCCTGGCATTGCACATAAAAGCTACTAATCGAGTCTGGCTATGAAACAATTTGTAAGAGATTATATATTTTGATCATACACTCACTGACCACTTTATTAGGAACACCCATACACCTACTCATTCAAGCAATTATCCAATCAGCCAATCATGCATAACTGCATAAAATCATGCAACAGCTTCAGGCTACAGTGGGCAGGTGACGATTGTAAAAAGACCAGGCAAAGTATTTTCAATCTTCAACTGTCCAGTTTCGCTGAGCCCACTGAGCTGAGTGCACACTGTACCCTCAGATTCCTGTTCTTGACTGACACGAATGGAACCCGATGTAATCTTCTGCTGTTGTAGCCAATCTGCCATAAGGTTGGACAAAGGTTGATGTTTTGTGCATTTTCTGCTCACCATGGTTCTAAAGAGTGGTTATTTGAGTTACCAAAGCCTTTCTTGTCAGTTTGTACCAATCTGGCCATTCTCTTTTGAGCCCTGTCATCAACATGGCGTTTCTGCCAAAAGAACTGCTCATGTTTTTCCCCACACCATTCTGTGTAAACTCTAGAGATTGTTGTGTGTGAAAATCTCAGAACAGTTTCTGAAATATTCAACCGAGATACAAAATATTTTTCCCCTTTCTGATGTTTGATGTAAACAATAAGTAAAGCTCTTAACCCGTATCTGCATGCTTTTAGGCCCTGCACTGCTGCCACATGATTGGCTGACCGGATAATATCATGCATAGCATGGTACAGGTGTTCCTATTAAAGTGGTCAGTGAGTGTGTTGTGTTCAATTTTGAAAATACATTTTTTCACTTTTCTAAAATATTTTGACACATAATAATGTAAAAAAAAAAAAGTGCCTTATGAGATGGAACCAACACACCAACACAGTGGCATTGCTCACCTTGCTCTGCAAGCCTTTGTCATTTATTAGAGGAAAGTGGCTCTGCACTGCTCTGTCCATCTTGACGTCTGTCCTTTCTGTCCTTTTAGGCGGCTCTGGAAGGTGCTGTGGTTGATGGTCTGTATCAAGTAAGGTGAGGGGTGGGATCTGAGGAAGAGGTTCAGGCCTGAGTTGCAGAGGCTGCATTTGTCCTTGGTCCTGAATCTGCTGTGGTGCGCCTAGGACTTGACCCACATGAAAGTAGGGATAGCGCAGTGCCTGTGATTCAAACAGCATCATGAGCTGGGGTTAGAAGATGGGGAACTGTGATTTTAGTGTTTAAATCTGATAAGACTGTGTAACAACATTTTGGTGCATCATGATATCAGTTTACAATTCACATTTTCAAAGAGTTATATTACATAACACTGCAGTGTTGGTGTGCAGTATAATAACTCAGACCTGCCAACCATTAGTTAATATGGGAGAGTTCAAAACACCCATGCAACTGTCAATCATTCCAGATTCATATGCCGATTGGCTCATCTGCTGGTTGTAGTGGGGAGAAAGGCTGCTCTTTTACCACATTAACTCGTACCAGCATACCCCAAATGTGGAGCACCTATACAAAACGTTGTAAGCTTGACCGGTTTGAATACTGTTTACAAGTATTTTAAACTTTGTGTTACCTGGCAGGCTGCTGGCCGTTTTTTAGGGTCCCACTGCAACAGGTCTCTCATCAGCTGAATGGCTTCAGAGCTGGCGTTGGGGATCAGGGTGGCTAGTCTGGTGGGCACGCACTGCGGCCAACGGAAACTCATGGAGGCAGCCAGCTGGCATCCTTCAGGCCAGTCGTTCTACATGGTCAAGGTACACACTAAGTTTTCACAGAATTGCACAACTAAGAATGAATAATTTCATAAAACAATTTTCTTAAATTTCATATTTGAGTAGGCCTGGAGTATAATGTAATTCCAAGTATCATTTGCTTACTACCTTTTTCGGAGTTCCCAAAACCTGGCAGATCTTGAAAATAGTGTCCACCTCACTAGAGCCTGGAAACAGAGGTCTGAGCGTGTAGAGTTCAGCCATGATACAGCCTATGGCCCACTGGTCTATAGGAGAGCTGTAGCTTGTGGACTTGAGAAGCACTTCTGGAGCTCTATACCTAAATTCATGAAAAATAAAAAATTTGGGTCAGAAAACCAGTAAAGAGAAACGTGTGTAAAAAATGTAGTATAGTACAAGAGATTTCTAAGAGGAAAAAAAGAGGAAAAGTTACCATCTTGTCGACACATAGTCCGTGTAAGGAGGACGAGATCGTATCTCTCGAGCTAGTCCAAAGTCAGCAATTTTCACGAGCTCAGGACCCATGCACAAAAGATTCTCTGGCTTCATGTCTCTATGAAAAAAGCCTACAGGCAAAGCAAAACAGTTTAATAGGCACTATTTGATATTACAGACAAAGCTAGGAATGGCAAACTCTTAGGAAAAAATGTTCAGCATCAGATGTTTAGTATTAACAGTGTTTCTTACCAAAGTATAAGACCACAAATGCTTCTGAAATATTTAAGTTCTGATGAACACTTATTATTTTTGAAGAAATATTCGATTCAAGGAAGTTGCACTTAATATTTCATTTAATATTAAATTTGATGGCACAGCAGTTTTGGATTATATGTTTTCTGAATTCTGTTTGGCGGGTTATAAAAAGAGAAAGATTTGTTTGTGAAAGATACCGTGTTTATGAATGAAGGCAAGTCCCTGTAGAATCTGAAACATGATATTCCTCACTGCAGACTCAGGAAACATGCGTGTTCTGGAAAAATAAGTGGAAAAACAACACAGCTGTGTAGTATACTTTAAGTCTATTTTGAGAATGTTATGAAACCTGTAGTCTACAGCTCATTTTATTGGTTACCTTTCTTTCATTAGCTGATAGAGGTTCTCCTTCATATACTCAAACACAAAGTAGAGCTGATCATTTTCCCGGATGACCTCCTTAAGCTTGATCACATTGGCATGGTTGAGTTTCTTCAGGGACTGGGAATGAAAGAAATCACTGGTTTAACCATCGATTTAACACACTCAACAAATCCCTGAATCTGAAATTAAATTTCAAATAAAAAGAGGTTATTATAAGACAGGCCATGGAAATAAAACAGGGTGTTGATGATGCAAGGTGATCTCTTTATAAGGTTTTATCAAATATAAGTGTCCATTGCAGCCTAAACCCAAGAGATCCACTTTATTAGGAACACCACACTAATACAATATGCACTGTGCTGCTGCTACATGATTGGCTGACAGAATAATTGCATGAATGGGCAGGCATTCCTAATAAAGTGGCCAGTGTATTCTTAGGGTAAAAGAATAATCTGTAAGTAGACGTGTGCTGATATGTGACTATGCAATATACAGTGACAACACTAAACACAATATAGACAAAATATCTTGGAATCTATTCTTATATTTATAGTTCAGCTTTAATCGGCGAAACCCATGCTATTTTAATGACTTCTATAAATAAATTATATTGCAAACAATAATAAAAAGAGAATTGTACATCAGCACATGCCTATTTATAAGCTCTGTAATTCCATGCATTGGAAAGGATTCATCATCTAGTAATTGTACTTGATAGGCTGCCTGCTTGATCACATGCCCTTTTCTATTGTTGCAAGATAGGATTAATACAGGGGGCAAGTGGAGTTAGAAGTACTGCAGTTTCAAGACACACACACACACACACACACACACACACACACACACACACACACACACACACACACACACACACACACACACACTCGTCACCTACTATCTTCACTGTGCTGCTGCAGAAATAATTTTTTTGTTTTTGTTTTTTGCCAGCATGCCAGTATGCGAGCAATTATGGACAAAAAACAAAATAAACAAGTGACAAAACATAATCATAAGAAATGTAAGAACATTTATTCCCCAAACCTTCAGAGCACAATTATTTGTACAGTGGTGCTTGAAAGTGTGTGAACTCTTTAGAATTTTCTATATTTCTGCATAAATATGACCTAAAACATCATTAGATTTTCACACAAGTAATAAAAGTACACAAAGAGAACAAACTTAAACAAATGAAACAAAAACATTCTACTTGGTCATTTATTTGTTGAGGAAAATGTGCCAATATTACATATCTGTGATCAAGTATGTGAACCTCTAGGATTAGCAGTTAATTTGAAGGTGAAATTAGAGTCAGGTGTTTTTCAATCAATGGGATGAAGAAAATGAAACACCACTGTTACCCTCCCCAGAAGTGATCTACCAACAAAGATCACTCCAAGAGCAAGATGTGTAATAGTCTGCGAGGTCACAAGGAATCCAGGGTAACTTCTAAGCAACTAAAGGCCTCTTTCACATTGGCTAATGTTAATGTTCATGACTTCACCATCAGGAGAACACTGAGCAACAATGGTGTGCATGGCAGGGTTGCAAGGAGAAAGCCACTGCTCTCCAAAAAGAACACTGCTGCCTATCTGCAGTTTGCTACATACCACATGGACAAGCCAGAAGGCTATTGGAAAAATGTTTTGTGGATGGATGAGACCAAAATAGAACTTTTTGGTTTAAATGAGAAATGTTGTTTGCAGAAAGGAAAACACTGCATTCCAGCATAAGAACCTTATCCCATCTGTAAAACACGGTGGTGGTTGTATCTTGGTTTGGGCCTGTTTTGCTGCATTTGGGCCAGGACGATTTGCCATCATTGACGGAACAATGAATTCTGAATTACACCAGCAAATTCTAAAGGAAAATATCAGGACATCTGTCTGTGAACTGAATCTCAAAAAAAAGTGGGTCATGCAGCAAGACAATGACCCTAAGCACACAAGTCGTTCTACCAAAGAATGGTTAAAGAAGAATAAAGTTAATGTTTTGGAATGGCCAAGTCAAAGTTCTGACCTTAATCCAATAGAAATGTTGTGGAAGGACCTGAAGCAAGCAGTTCATGTGAGGAAACCCACCAACATCCCAGAGTTGAAGCCGTTCCATACTGAGGAATGGGCTAAAAATTCTCCAAGCCGATGTGCAGGACTGATGTTTAACTGCAGTTATTGCTGCATAAGGGGGTCACACCAGATACTGAAAGCAAAGGTTCACATACTTTTGCCACTCACAGGTATGTAATATTGGATCATTTTCCTGAATAAATAAACAACCAAGTATAATATTTTTGTCTCATTTGTTTAATTGGGTTCTTCTTGTCTCAAATGTGAAAATCTGAATGTGAAAATCTGATGCTATTTTAGGTCATATTTATGCAGATATATAGACAATTCTAAAGGGTTCACAAACTTTCAAGCACCACTCTATGTGGGAGTGCATTCAGAAAGATGAAAGCATGAAATGATAGAACTTTTTTGTATCTTGACAACAATTGTACTTACCTTGACCTCTCTGAGATTCATGCACTCCTCCCAGGAATAGAATTTCCTTTTCATTCTGCATAATGAAATAAAATACACATACATACACATACTAATTCATGAACACTGATTATAATAATAATAATAATAATAATAATAATAATAATAATACAACAGTAATACACTAAGCATGAGTATACAGCCTGCTAAAACAAACCCTGCTGGACAAAAGGACTAAAAGAGTACAAATGGCCACAATACTGTTTTCCTTGGGCATCCCCCTGTGGTGAATCATGAACTCCACAGCTGTTTGGCAGTCCACAATTTAGCATTCTTTTGACATGAAAAGCATCAGGCTACCAAAAGAGCATCAACAGTTGATCAAAGTGTGCTAAATAGTAAAACAAAATTTTCCTTTATTCTGATGACCTGATTACAATCTTGACGACCTGATCATGGATGCATTTTGCAGAGTAGTATTTTGTCATCACATTAATTCTTTTCAGATTAGTCGACTATGTAATCCTGTGCTGCCAACCCAAATGCCTTAAAACGTAAATACTCCATTGAGTTAAATCAATGGAACACTCCAGTGCTACTGTTCATGTCCCTTCTCCCATAATAACATCCTGTTCAAGTTAAAAATAGAGCACACACTAAACTGTGGCTTTCAGAAGCCTGACAGATGTCTACATAATCACCAAAATGGGAGGGTTTAAACCCTGGGTTCCTCCACATCTGAAGCGCCAGCAATCAGCTTAACTGTGTTTGCTACTTGACTGGTCAGAAGATACACTGGTACATTTTTATACTCAAGCTTACTGAAAAGGCACTGGCAATCACTAGTTGCCTGTTTGCAAACACAGAAAGCCCGCGTCTCTGTGCTCGGCTAGCCTCGGCCCGCATCTCTGTGCTCGGCTTAGTCTCACGGCCACAGCCAAGAGTTTCTTCAGTGAGCTACATTTAGCCGGAAGATTATTTGTGAATATGGCCCTGATCCTCATACCAACTCAGCAACAAACACAGAAAAACATTAGAACAGCTCGACTCACTTCTTGATGGCGACAAGCTCACCAGACTCCAGGCAGCGGCTCAGTGTGACTGAGCCATATGTGCCGTCACCAAGCTGCCGGAGGGCAGTGTATCGGTTCATAGTGCTGTTTTCTTTCTCAGCATGACGTGGAGTGGCGCCTGGCACCTGTTCGATGGCCGCTCAAATGCAGCCAGGGTCTGTGGTTACAGCGGAATTGAGTGACAGGCCTTGAAGTCATGATGTTTGTGTGCACACCACCACCTGCAAAGTAACAAAGTTGACAGGGTCAACAGACAATCTGAGGACAGTCTGTGGAGTGGACAGTGAATATGTAACAGTAACTTTTTAATGAAATTTAAACCAGGTTTAGACTGAAATTGAGATGATCCTAATTAAATCTTGTGATTATATAATTAAACAGATTATATGATGAAGATCCTATAATGACAGACCTGTGATTAAAGAAAAGGGATGCAGATTTTAATGGGGTGAAGGCCAGGATTTTCTTTTATTTTGCTTTACCTTTCTTTTTCTTTTTACAAAGCACATACATACAATGAACAATGATAATAATAATAATGATAATAACAACAACAACAACAATAATAATAATAACAACAATAATAATAGCAAATTGCGATAAAAAGTTTTAAAAATGCACAAGACATTTTCTATTTTAACTTGTTTTACTTTATATTTTAAATACAGAGAGTGGCATGCTAGGGGAAAAGAAGTACACAGGTCTCAGTGCTTGCAGAATTGAACTGCTCTCATACACAACAGTTTATCTACACACCCAGAATACCTTTGTGCACGTGCAAACATTTTTATTGACCACCCCCTCTTTTACTGGGATCATCTTATGCAGTTAGATAATTTTGCTAACATTAAAGGAGCAATCCCACCTTAACTTTTCAATTAACCTTTATGTGATTATGTGATGAATCCACAATGCCACTTGACTGCCCGATAATACTAGTGCCAGTGGGCTTTAACCCTCACATCATCTCTACTTAAAGAGAGCAGCGCTTTATTACTTTAGTCTGTCCTGCTCTCTCACCTCCTCATCTGTACACTCTGCTTAAACAGAGCAGGTTCCAAAGCTTCAACTTTCAAGCGAACATCACCATCAACACCATCATCTCATAGATCTCTCACTCGTCTATACTCTGCACAACCTTGTTATACATGTCAACTTTTGTTATCGCCACTACTGTTACACTGATTATTATTACAGATGCTCCTCTGTGATTTGATTTCCACCCAGATCGGCCATTGGTGTTTTTCTCGTCCTCTGAGAAAATTACAGGCTGAATTACCTACTATTTTGTGTCCATACTCAGCGGTCGTCTGATAACTCTAGTCCCGCCTGGATACATGTGTCCGTGACTTTCTATGCAGCTGTTGCCTCACGTTGAAAAAAAAAAAAAAAGATGTCTGACTGCTGTTACTTGCTGTATTTAGTCTCATAGTGCACATATCAGTAACCCTCCCCCAGATATTAAAGTCTTTGTGAGTTGCGAAACAAAAATGCTTTTTATATACTTTGTGATTATTGTTTTATTGTATTTTCAAACAGTTGCTGGAACGTTGGCTCGCCCCAAACTGAAATAAGAGCCAGTGTCTCCTCTGCTTCGAACCCTTGGACGTCTTGTTGTGATTGGCGCATGATTATGACCACATGACCCTGATAAACTAACCCAATCCAAATAGGGCTAATGCAACCTAGCGATGTCCCCCTGTGACGTCAGAGCGGCACACCACCGCTACCTTCTCATGGGAATAATGAAAAAACAGCACCAAGCAACACATTATCTCCAGCATCACTAAACACATTAAATATATTTATGGTGTAGTATTTATGTGTTTCATTGTGAAGTTTTCCTTTATATGTACAAAGTAATGATAGCGTCCAGCAGTGTTTTAGCTCAGGCTAAAGCTGGCTAAAATAACAAATAACAATATTGTGACAAAATATATTAACATACATGTTTTCCAGTTCCGGTCTGTATAATACCCAAGTGATTATCATTGCTGTGTTAGTGATGTTAGATAAAATTCTGCGATTTATTCATACATCCGTGGCCCGCTAACGGTAGCTACACTGCCTGTAGTGTTACATGTTAACTTCAGATTATTTACCTGTCGTGCATCGTAGCCAGTCCAGTCTCTGGTTATAACGTTACTCTAATCCCATCTGTAAATCTCAGTGTAACAACAGGAAGCTGTGCCGTCCCTAACAACTGCCCGGGTGAGTCATACAACAAACAAACAAAAGCAAACAAACCATTCTCTCGGCCCATCCGTAATCAGACAAACCCCGCCTCCTAGATTACGATTGGGCAGCGCTATGGGAAGCCAAACTACTCAAAAGCTTCCCATACAGCGCCGTTGAAAAAGGGTAGACCCAGAGCCGTTGAAAGACCCAATCGTGATTCTTCTTCTTCTTCTTGTGTTGTTTAATGGCGGTTGACAAGCCAACGTATGGTGTATTACCGCCACCAACTGGACTGGAGTGTGAAGCATTAACAAGGGGGGGGGGAAGGAATAAAACAAACAAATAAATAAATAAATAATTAAAAAAAAAAAAAAAAAAGTCCTTTATATAATACGTTTATTAAATCCTATTTTCCAATCCTGTTTTCCTGAGATAATTAAGTATTTCTCTTTGTGTTTTTGACTGTCCTGAGGCACAATTCAATAGGTTTGGTAAGGTGAAATTGATTGACTCTATATTTCTCAATTTATTTAATAACTCCTCTCTTTCCCTTGTGAAAATTACACAATGTAATAATACATGTTCAACAGTCTCTGCTTCACCACGTGTCAAGCATAATCCTGTTTGATGTTTCGCTATTTTGAACAATGAATGTTTTAAGCCAGAATGTCCTATTCGGAGCTGAGTGTTATTTGTATCTTCTCTCCTATTATTGAGATCTATTCTCCCTTTTCCAACTTGTTTTTGTATATTGTATAGGTGTCTTCCCTTTTTTCCTTGTCCCACATTTCTTGCCACTTTCTATTCATAAGTTCTCTTATTCTTCCTTTTACCTCTTCTTTACTGAGTGGTATATGAACTTCAACATCCATATGATCCATTGCCTGTTTAGCCAGTTTGTCCACTGTGTGCTGGTACCCAAAGAAATACCATCCCCAGAAAGAAAGACCATATCCAGTTTCTGTATTCTAAGCAAATGTGTAAGTATCTCATATACTAAATGTTGTCTTGTTTCAGACTGCCCATTTAATAAGCTATTAAAAGCTGATTGAGAGTCTGAACAAATAATAGCCCTCATTGGCTGAACTTCCTCCACCCATTGCACAGCTAATAAAATCACTATTAATTCTAGTACCTCTACCATCATTCATACACACCAGACCCTTCCAATCTATCATTTCTTCTATTACCTTACCATTGTGGTCAATATTATCACTTTCCCATAAAGTATTATGAGCATTAAAATCCCCACACCATAACACTTTGTGATTACCCATTCCCATTATCTTTTCTAACGCTTCAATACTTAACCTATTGCATGGATTATAAAAATGAATCACCCTAACAATCTGTTCTCTCAAAAATATCTCTACTATAATTTATTCATATTCATTACTCACTTCTATAATCCTATGTGCAATTCCATTTTTAATACCTATAGCTACCCCACCACCATTCCTTCTCTGTCTATCCTTTCGGATAATTGTATAACCTTGTATCACAAAATCTAGATGAGATTTCAACCATGTCTCTTGTATACATATAACACGAGGTTTACATTCCTTAACCTCTATAAAAAAATAATAATAATAATAATTCTTGCCCATTTGCAATTAAGCTCCTTGCATTCCACTTTATTACTATTAATACCATTAAGTACCTCCACACTTAATGTGGATGCCTGAGTATCTGTTACTTGACCCTTTAGATTTTTCATTTACTTGTTCCAGGGTAATTCCCTCAACCTGTAGATGTTTTTCAGCTGCCTTTATTATTATTTTGATCCTTTCAGTTCTGCTTTTGGTTTGTACTGCACAGTTAATTACCTCAGCTAAAAACGACATGAACTCGACTTTTCCAAGATTTAAACCATCTTCATTTGTTCTGTATTGTGCTGATGTCCTATTAGTGTGGTTTGTTAGGACTACTGGCCCATTTCCTTAAACAGATTCCATCTGTTTCACCTTTTTAGCAGCCTCTGCATATGGTATTCCCTCTTGCATCCTAATGTTCTGAACTTTTACAGCATTTCTATGCACCATGCATCAAATCCAGCACTGTGTTCAGCTCCACAATTACAGCATTTCAACTGTGTCCCTTGCTCGCATTTCCCATACTCATGATTACCACTACATCTAGCACATCGTTGTTTTTCCCTACAGACTGCAGCAATGTGACCATCTTTTTGACATTTAAAACATCTGATTGGTGGTGGTACATATGCTTTTACCATATAACTGACAGAGCCAATGTACACTCTCTCTGGCATTCTTTCCTCATCAAATTGAAGCATTAGAGAAAGACTGTCTACTTTCTCTTTATTTCGTACATATTTCAATCTTTTCGCTTCAATCACCTTAGCCCCCTTTATGTTGCTCTTTACTGTATCTGTAGGTACAATTGGTATTCCAGAGATTAGTCCCCTTAACCAAGCTCTCTTACTCGGAACTGTGCAACTCACTGATTGGCCGAGCATTGATTTTATGCCTTGTGCTACTTATTGTTGTTTTACATTTTTGCAAAAAAAAAAAAAAATAGAAGTTTTCCATTTCTCAGGGTCTTAGCACTCTCTATGTCACCTAGTGCTTTTTTATTGCGTTGGTAATTTTTACTGGATTGACTGTATTATTTTCTGCAAATTTCATCAGTACCTTAAATTCCTCCTTGTTTGTCCTGCCTGGTACCCTTTCTTTTTCACTATCAGTTCCCGATTCATGTCTACAAGATTTCTTCCTTTTACGACTGACAACTTTATTCCAATCACCTACTCCACTATTCCCACTGATATTTCCTTCCTCCATCTCCAGATCACTTCCATTACTACCGTAACTTCCTTCCATCAATGTTCCAGTCACAGTCCAGTGTTGTCAACCCGCCTCTCAGTGCTCCTTTCTCTCCTGGGCTAGCTCCAGCTACCGGGTAGACCTTGTTACACGAACTTACTATTAGCCAATCCAAGCGCAGGGACAGGATGGTACTAGCCAATCATATAACAGGATTTATATACGTCTAGACTATGGGAAAAGCATCATTAAGGAAAGAGGAGGGCTGCGTTCCAAGCTGTGTACTACCGCACTAAAATATGTACACTACATACCATTTCTGGCATACTGTTCATTTTAGTGCATAGTATGCAGACTGGGACGTGGCCGTTAACAGGCTTCCGACATTTTTTAGTGTCAAGAACATACCAGCAGGAAATCTGCAGCTTGCTGCTGCTGTGCTGTTTAGTGGATCATCCCGCTTGCAAGTGTCTAAGCCAAGAGGTTTCCAGTCGCATATATGTGTGCTCTACATACAAATCAGTTTTAACTATTGTATAGTTAACTGATAAGTTTAATGTGAACACACTGTTTAATATCAATGTTTTCCCTCTCTGCCCCCTTGTTAACACGTTTTCCTCCTTTCCTCTCTTTGAACACTTCCTCCCTTCTCTGTTTCCTGGTTCCTGTGTTGGCACCTCTTCTCTTTGTTTCTCTGTTGACTCAGGTACAGACAGATAAAGCCCCTCACCATTCGTGTATTATTCTGTCTCACCAAATACCATTTGCACTCATTTACATTCTTTGCCAAATAACATCTCGTATTTCATGGCTTCCTAGAAACCATATATGGTGTTGTTCCTGTCCTACATCGATAGGCTTCCTGTTCTACGCAAATATGCCTTCCACCTAGCCAATCAATAGTTAACCCACTGTCTCTGTTTTGTGTCAAGCACAATATATACTCTGCCTTTTCTTTGAATAAAGAGAGATCTTGCCATTTGAACTTTGTGTGTCTGTGTGTCATTTGGCAACTCTCCAAAGCACTTTGTGCAGGAAGCATGTAGCAGGGCGAGGGTGCCGTTTTACCTGTGCACTCTCACGTTCTCTCTTCTTAAGAATTGTAACCCGGAGATCCAATATTTTTATATTTTTCTGGGAGCTGGTTCCAGGATATTGATTCAAAACCTAACATTAACTGTGTTTTTCCTTTGGGAAAGTTCATGCAGGCATCCTGGTGTGATGAGGTTCGTCAGAGAGAGTAGACCAAGCATTTTGCACAGATTTGAGGCATGGCACATGGCAAAAGGTTTATCAGTTAGTTGTGGTTCAAGAAATAGCCATAGTTAAATGAGATTAGGAAAACATGGAGTCATAATCATATGTTACGTACTTCTTATTATGTCTATCATATCGTAATAATGCTTTGTGTACTGTAGGTGTTGGCAAGAAAATTGATGAGCTTGCCAAGCAGAGAATCTGCAGAGAGGTTGGCCCCTGGAAAAAAAAAAAAAAAAAAACATCGTTAATCACCTTTACTGGTGTGGTGCCTCGTCGTCATCATCAGGTAAGGAAACTGTTGCAAAATGGAGATCCGTTGTCAACCATGTACAGGATATCCATGAGCACGATGGAGAATTCCCAAGATGTCTGCATCCACCTCTTGTTGGTGACCAAGCAAGGCAGTGGCTTAAACTAAGTAATGAAAACCTTAGACATTTATTGCAGTTTACTTACTTGTTATTTTTGTGTAATGTTTATACTAGTGCTTTACCAATATATTTTATATATTTTTGTATTTTCTTTTTCATGTTATGATTAGGCACTGCTGCATGTGAAAAGCTCACACAGGTCATCTTGGCACCCAAGTTGCTGAAAGACTTGGAGAACCCAAGTAGTGACTTCCAGACTTCTTGACTGGAGTCATTTCACAGTCTGATCCTTTGGTTTACACCAAAGAGTGTGGCATTCTCTTTTGTTGGGATGTTGTGCAGATATGTTCTGGCCTTTATTCAAAGTGACTTGCATTGCGTTCTAGTTTTTCTTACAGTTTTTGTGTACTCTACACACCCCTGTGTTTTATCTGTTCATGCACTACCTGAACTAATGTCGCAGTTCCTACGTTTTAGAACTCAACTTGCAGCCATGCACTTCAGTGAAAAACAGTGAAAGACTATAAGCAACAACAGCTGCAGGGGAGCTCAGATGGCACATACAGTATCCACGCTACAGTAAAGGAGAGTACGCAGTACGACTTCTGAAGAAAAATCCCACATTTGGTATCTATCTATCTATCTATCTATCTATCTATCTATCTATCTATCTATCTATCTATCTATCTATCTATCTATCTATCAGTTCATCATGTTCATATCTATCTATTGTTCTGTCTAAAAATGTAATGTAAAAATTTACTTATTTTTTATCATGTTCTGCAGAATATGTTGACAGGTTACAGGATCTGCTTTTTAATAGTGTGTTGGAGGAGCCACAGCTGTTTCAGGACTCTCTGAAAGACTTGCAAGTTCCTGACCACCTCTGCACACAGTTTCAAAGACCTGACAAAAGTGAAGCTGTGCATGATTCAGTGCACATCCCATCTGTGATCAGCTGTGATTTAAAAATAAATAAAAACTACATGGACAAATTGCAAAGTTTAGTTTTTCTTTATTTTAATTAAGGGGAGGGGCTTGGAAACCTGAATAGGTTCCAGTATTGTCTGGGAACTGCTATCTGATGCGGGTAACAGCATACAAGGGAATCACCACCTTGATGTGTTGGCCAAGGTACTCCCAGCACCACAAGTTAGCTTTTACCATGGGTTCTTGCATTGCATAAAATATGAAAATGTTACCTGTACTGTACAAGGATGGTAATACGTGAAATGCTGTGTTTAGTTAACCCCAGGTAAGATTGTTACTAACCTTTTGAGGACTGTGTCTTCCATGTCACCAAAGAGCTGGCGATATGTGCCATAAACTGCCTGCAAAACTAATGGGTTTAGGGCGACAGGTTCAAAACCTGGATAAGCAGTTATGCATGCTGCTTACCAACCTGCTCACATCTGTGCATCACCTACATGTCAGGTAGTAAAATCAATAACAACAAAACAATGTGTATAAGAACTTGGGTTTATCACAGTGGGTGGATAAAATAATAGTGGGTCTATAAACAATGTGATACATTCAGTTTACTAATATATATTATATGGAAATACACATGCCTGAACAACTGCATATGGTAAAACACGTATTGTTTTGACAGTGATGAGATACTGAAATACAATACACCGAAAGAGTGACGCTGTTGCTCTGATCATTATGTGAAGACTTCATTTACCTGTGCCACTCCCTACAGCACGTTTTCTTGTGGAGACAGCCTGGTGCAGTGACCACAAGTACACCTGTTGTAAAATTATGATATGTTTATGAGTGAAAACATTATGCTAACTTCTCTGATTAGCTAACTACCATTCCAACACTTCTTTCACCCGCATCGCCTACGGTTCGTCCATTTTTTCCTTCCATAGTCATGCCAGGGGCTAATGATTCAAATAGATAGGTCAGAGGACCTGCACCGCTATACATTGCGTCTTCATTTAGCTCTGAGGATTCAGGAGGAGAGAAGTCCTCCACTTCACCAGAGCCCTGCGTACTGCTGCCACTGCAAACTTCACTATCCATCTTTATTGTGAGTGTCTGGAAGGTACGTAGATCTACATACGGAACCGTGTTTTTTTGTTGTTGTTTTTTTTGCGCGTAATTACAAACTTATTTTCAAATATATGCATTTATAGTGTGTATATAAACATCTATATTTATACATTTATAATAATAATAAATAATAATAATAATTTTATATGTACATTTATATGTATATAATTATATGAAATTACGATTAATCTAATATATGTCACAGGCATTCAATTACTTTTAAAGGGGAAAAAACAGAGTGTAGTCAGTGTATTTCATTGGACTTTAACTTTGCCAGCTATAAAAAATCTTACAATTCCTCACACTTTACTCCTGATTTTTAGTGAGAGTCGGCATGGGCCACTGACAGATGACAGCTGCTCGCCCCCCTTTTCCTTTCCTGCCTTGCCTTGCCACACCCACTCCCCTCCCTTCTTCTCACAGCCATCCACGCCCATTTAAAGGAGGAAAATGCCTATTTGCAAAAGATGTCATCCGACTCCCACAACAACTTCTTTCTTTTAGAGGTAAAGATGGACATTTTAGGGGGTATGGCGTGGACCATTTTAAATGAGTACACACATTGAGCTTCATAAATTTATAAACATGGATATGAACAGATTTATTCATAGATAGTTCTTTCGAGTGTTGTAAATTTGGAAAAATGTTTGTATCCTACTCGTGTGTGTAAACATAAGCATAAAGAAGACTAAATAATGTAAACCTGGACTTCAAATCATATAATTTGCACACATTACTGCACTTTTATGTGTGGAATATACTGTTGAGGTTAAATTGCTTATTTTTATTACGTTTACAGCATTTAGCAGATGCTAGTTCACTAGGACAGGAACTAATAGTACCATCAAGAAAATTTTGTTAAACCCAGCCATTTTATATTATTGGCATTAATTAAAGAATGTAAAAAAATAAAGAAAGAAAGTGCGCCAACACAAACCCATAAATGAAGAAAAATAAAACTATTAATTTAATTCTGACAAAAGAAATGCTGCTGTATAAAGGGAATGTGCTGGTCTGTAGCAGTAAGCCCCATAAAAAATGCCTCAGCTGGCAGAAGATTTAGTGCTCACTTATTATTACAACCCCAATTCCAAAAAAGTTGGGACGCTGGGTAAATTGTAAATAAAAACAGAATGCAATGATTTGCAAATCTCATAAACACATATGTTATTCACAGTAGAACATAGAAAGCATATCAAATGTTTAAACTGAGGAAATGTACCATTTTAAGGAAAAAAAAAGAAGGTAATTTTGAATTTGATGGCCGCAACACATCTCAAAAAAGTTGGGACGGGGGCAACAAAAGGCTGGAAAAGAAGTGTTACTAAAAAGAAACAGCTGAAGGAACATTTTGAAACTAATTAGATTAATTCAGGCATCACTGCATTAAAAACAGGCATGATTCTGTAATGGAAATCACTGCATGGGCTCGGGAACACCTCCAGAACTCACTGTCTGTGAACACAGGTCACCGTGCCATCCACAAATGCAAGTTTAAGCTCTATCATGCAAAGAAGAGGCGATGTGTGACCATGATCCAGAAATGCTGCCATCTTCTCTGGGTCAAAGCTCATTTAAAATGAACTGAGGCAAAATGGAAAACTGTTCTGTGGTCAGACGAATCGAAAATTGAAATTTTTTTTGGAAACCATGGAGGCAGCGTCCTCTGGACTAAAGAGGAGAGTTCGGTCATCTGGCTTTTTATCAGCACTTAGTTCAAAAGCCTGCATCTCTGATGGTATGGTGGTGCATTAGTGCCTATGGAATGGGCAGCTTGCACATCTGGAAAGGCACCATCAATGCTGAAAGGTATATACAGGTTTTAGAGCAACAATATGCTTCCGTCCAGACGGTGTCTTTTTCAGGGAAAGCCTTGCATATTTCAGCAAGACAATGCTAAACCACATACTGCATCTATTACAACAGCATGGCTTTGTAGTATAACAGGGTTCCCGCGGGTCCTTAAAAAGTCTTAAAAAGTATTCAGTTTGATTTTTAAAATTTAAGGCCATAAAAAGTCTTACAAAGTCTTATTTTTACTTATGAGAGGTCTTAAATTTTAGATGACACTTTGACTTAGACATATCTAAATACTTTACCAAATTAAAACTGTCTATTTAGAGTTATATGATTTTTAGTATTCTTTCTTTGTGGATTTGTTTGTTCACGTGACCATGCACGGCGTTTACGTCGTATTACGTATTACATACCGTCTCCTGCATGCGAAAGGAAGACCGGAAAAGAAAATGGGTAAATGTAAGTTCAATGCAATTTGGTTCCAAGATGTGAAGTATAGAAAATGGTTAGCTGGTGCAAGCAACAAGTTTGAGGTTACTTGCAAGATGTGCCAAAAAACCTTTAAACTTGGGACAATGGGCATTAAAGCGGTGGAGTCCCATATGAAATCGGAAAAGCACCAACACCACGCCGGTATTCGAAAAAGTACGGTACCAATGGAGTCGTACATGTCTGCACCTACTACGTCAACGCCTGCTGGATCACAGACTGGTAATGTTGGACTGAATCATGGTGTTCAACCAAGTGTTTTCGTCAAGTTTTTCAGAGGCTGTTACTCTGAGGGCTGAAGTGTTGTGGGTTCTGTACACAATAAGCCAACACCATTCATACAATTCAAATGACGACATCCACACACTTTTCAATGGGTCTTTGAGCTAGAGTAAAATGATAAAACACTAAAAGGTGCATTTCACAACCAGAATTGGAAAACTCTCTCTCTTGCTCTCTCTCACTCACTCACTCACTCACTCACACACACACACACACACACACACACACACACACACACACACACACACACACACACACACACACACACACACACAGGACTGATTTCTCAATGCTTTGCACTTTTAACTTGCTTTATGTGCTTGAAATTTACTGATGCATTACATTTATTACATTATATTTTTATCCTTTTTTTCTGTCACTGCTTGCATTTGTGGCATTTCTGTTATTTTACCTGTTTTTTACCCTTTGTTTCTTTATTTCTGTTTTTTTAAAGCGCTCTGAGCTGCATTTTAAATGTAGAAAAGGTTTAAAGTGGTGTTAATGCCTTATTATTATTATTATTATTATTATTATTATTATTATTATTATTAGCAATAATAGTAGTAGTATACAGCGCTGGGCGATATGACAAAAATATCGTATCAGGATACTTGAGGACATTTCTACGACACACGTTATATACTTTAGCTAACAAACTGTCCACAAAAGAGTAGTAAAATAAACAAACAAAAAATGTTAAACTGAGTTCGACGATACTTTTCTTTAATGCCTACAAATTCAAAGATTAAGTAAAAAAAAAATACGTCAAATCAACGGAATCCAATCAGTACCATTTAATTTGTAATTATTAAAATTGTAAAAAAAAAAAAATAATAAATAAATAATAATTTAAAATACATCACCATACCAACTGTAGTGCTAAAACAATGTGAAGTATTGTTCCTGTAATAGTCCCTTGATTCTAATCCACCTTGGAGATGTTGATGCATAGATGTCCTGACGTGTGCATTCATATATCAAGAAGCAGATGAATGATTCGATAAAGTAACTTGAATTTATTGAAGTAAAGAAATTAATAGTAACACAAGGCTGTTTGTTCTGCTGTGCAAAAAATGTTTTTTTTTGTTTGTTTTTTTTGTTCGGGTCTTAAAAAGTCTTAAATTTGAACTGGCCTGCCTGCAGACCTTTCTCAAATTGAAAACATTTGGTGCATCATGAAACGAAAAATATGACAAATAAGACCCTGGACTATTGAGCAAATAGAATCCTGTATCAGACACGAACGGGACAACATTCCTCTCCCAAAACTCCAGCAACTGATCTCCTCAGTTCCCAGACGTATACGAGCTGTTGTTAAAAGAAGAGGGGATGCTACACAGTGGTAAACAACTTTTCCAACTTTTTTGAGACGTGTTGCTGCCATCAAATGCAAAATTATCTTATTTATTCCTTAAAATGGTACATTTCGTCAGTTTAAACATTTGCTATGTTTTCTATTCTATTGTGAATAAAATATGGGTTTGAGATTTGCAAATCATTGCATTGTTTTTATTTAAATTTTACACAACATCCCAACTTTTTTGGAATTGGGGTTGTACTTATGTTTATTTTGTCATCGTACTGTTTTAATTAGACATTACAGACCATACTTGTTTATCACCACGTCCACATTGCGAGTGAGGAGCAACATGGCCTCATTACAGGGGGGGCAGTGGTGGCTCAACGGTTAAGGCTCCTATTTACTGATCAGAAGGTTGGTGGTTCAAGCCCTAGCGCTGCCACTGTTGGGCCCTTGAGCAAGGCCCTTAACCCTCTCTGCTCCAGGGGTGCTGTATCATGGCTGACCCTGCACTCTGACCCCAAATTCCTAACAAGCTGGGATATGCAAAGAAAAGAATTTCACTGTGCTGTAACATATATGTGACAAATAAAGGCTTCTTCTACAAATAGATCAGTTACAGTTTTTACAGTTACACTGCAAGCGTGCAAATACAGCATATAATTACAATAAACTTACTAAAACTAAACCTTTTAAGCAACTCACACCAATTTCCCCAACCCTTTGCACACAGTGAAACATTTTGGATATAAACATAAGTTGCTCATGCATCACTGTCATGCTTCCGTGCTACGCAAGCTCTGCTTTGTAAAGTTAGCAGGTTACAGTCTTCTTGGCATTTAATATAATGTTGGCCATAAAAGGTAACGCTAACATAAACAGTAAAATGAAGAAATTCATTGTTGACTCTGGGTATTCCGCTAAAGCTAGTGGTGTCATATTACATGCATTTGACGTCATGTGCCATCGACTGGGAAGCGGCTTATACTTCCCACAAATGGAACCGCTAGTGTTCCATTTGAGATTACATTACCCTTCTAAAATTCATACACTAGACGGTAGAGCACATAATGTATAGTGTAAAGTAGAAAGTATGCTTCAGTTTTTACACGTACAGTACACATGACGCAAATTTTGCAATGACGCAAATCAGAAGAGTACAGTTTTTTTTGGTTTGTTTGTTTTTTTTGCACATTTAATTCTTTTGCACTATTTAGTTGTTCCACAAGGTGACAACAGTGAACCAGGGCCGTTGATTCTCAAGGTAGTCGAAGAAAAAACGGAAGAGATGGCACAAGTGAAATGCTCTTTTCTGGTTGAGTGGTCGCTCAGACTATCTTCTCTTTCGCTTTTTAAAAAAAAAAAAAAAAAATTTCTTCTTCCTCTAGTAACAAGTGAAGCAGCATTGTAACAGCTCGCACCTTAGAGGCACTGGCTACAAAAGATCCGGGCTCTTTTTATATATAAAAAGCACACCAAAGACCACTAATAACTTTTAACACGTTGTTGTGTATTATACAAAAAAAAAACAAAAAAAAAAAAACATCATTCACCAAATATATACAAATAACTGAAAATGAGCTGCTTTATATAACAAAACAGATATTATTTTCCACTATGTTTATAACTTGACCTTTTTCTCTTTTTTACTCGTCTCACAAAAGTCCAAAGATTACAAGCCTATGAACAAAACTGAAGTGTACAGTACTCTTCCAAATATTAATAGGTGCAGTGGCTAATAATTAAATAACAAGTGTAACAAGTAAAATTAGTTACTGCTCCTTTAAGGCGGAAGACGGAGCGCGAGCTATGATCATCGCATGTATGCATGTAAAGCCTGGTTATATTTCTGTTGCTCTTTGCCCTGTTTTATTTATGTTCAGTAACGCAGTTGTTAGTGGAGTGTTTTGCAAACTGCCCCATGTGTGCGGGGGATCGACAACACTGATAATAAACCACTGTGAAATATCAGATACCTGAGTTTTGCTTACACCTGGCTACAACCATTCAGGCTATCCGGCCTCTCTGTGAAAAGCGTTACACAAGGCACCTTTTCTTTGTTGCCAACATATGTATACTTGAGCATTAATGGCAAGTTTTTCTTCACAAACAGAAGCATCTCTGCCTTGTCACCTGATAATCGGTTTCTCCTTTCATCCATCAAAAGTCCAGCCAAGCTAAACAAGCGACCACTTTCAACACTTGTACATGGAGCAGAGAGGTATAGGCTCGGGCAAGTGGAGCAAGCGCAGGGAAACGATCTTTGTTGATCCTCCAGTAGGTCAATGGGTTTTCGCGTTTTTGCCTACATGTTTACATGCGGCTGTGAGCGTGGCTGTGACGTTATTGCCTGTGCCGCTGGCAACAACACGGACTGGCTCGGAATCGGAAAGACGTGAGACTGACCGGCCAGTCACTGGTCCAGGCCGAGCATGCGGAAAATCGACCGATTCCGGTCCCTGGCCGGTCGATCGGTGCATCTCTAGAAATAAGTATTTGATCCCCTATCAATCAGCAAGATTTCTGGCTCCCAGGTGTCTTTTATACAGATAACAAGCTGAGAATAGGAGCACTTTCTTAAAGGGAGTGCTCCTAATCTCAGCTTGTTACCTGTGTAAAAGACACTTGTCCACAGAAGCAATCAATCAATCAGATTCCAAACTCTCCACCATGGCCAAGACCAAAGAGCTGTCCAAGGATGTCAGGGACAAGATTGTAGACCTACACAAGGCTGGAATGGGCTACAAGACCATCGCCAAGCAGCTTGGTGAGAAGGTGACAACAGTTGGTGCGATTATTCGCAAATGGAAGAAACACAAAATAGCTGTCAGTCTCCCTCGGTCTGGGGCTCCATGCAAGATTTCACCTCGTGGAGTTTCAATGATCATGAGAACGGTGAGGAATCAGCCCAGAACTACACGGGAGGATCTTGTTAATGATCTCAAGGCAGCTGGGACCATAGTCACCAAGAAAACAATTGGTAACACACTACACCGTGAAGGACTGAAATCCTGCAGTGCCCGCAAGGTCCCCCTGCTCAAGAAAGCACATGTACAGGCCCGTCTGAAGTTTGCCTGAATGATTCAGAGGAGAACTGGGTGAAAGTGTTGTGGTCAGATGAGACCAAAATCAAGCTCTTTGGCATCAACTCAACTCGCCGTGTTTGGAGGAAGAGGAATGCTGCCTATGACCCCAAGAACACCATCCCCACCGTCAAACATGGAGGTGGGAACATTATGCTTTGGGGGTGTTTTTCTGCTAAGGGAACAGGACAACTACACCGCATCAAAGGGATGATGGATGGGGCCATGTACCGTCAAATCTTGGGTGAGAAACTCCTTCCCTCAGCCAGGGCATTGAAAATGGGTCGTGGATGGGTATTCCAGCATGACAACGACCCAAAACACACAGCCAAGGCAACAAAGGAGTGGCTCAAGAAGAAGCACATTAAGGTCCTGGAGTGGCCTAGCCAGTCTCCAGACCTTAATCCCATGGAAAATCTGTGGAGGGAGCTGAAGGTTCGAGTTGCCAAACGTCAGCCTCGAGACCTTAATGACTTGAAGAGAATCTGCAAAGAGGAGTGGGACAGAATCCCTCCTGAGATGTGTGCAAACCTGGTGGCCAACTACAAGAAACGTCTGACCTCTGTGATTGCCAACAAGGGTTTTGCCACCAAGTACTAAGTCGAAGGGGTCAAATATTTATTTCACACATTAAAATGCAAATAAATGTATAACGTTTTTGAAATGCGTTTTTCAGGATTTTTTTTTTGTTGTTATTCTGTCTCTCACTGTTAAAATACACCTACCATTAAAATTATAGACTGATCATTTCTTTGTCAGTGGCAAACATACAAAATCAGCAGGGGATCAAATAATTTTTTCCCTCACTGTACCTTTTCAAGAAAGGTTTAACCATAAATTAAAACTGAATAAGAATAAATAACTACCTCTCAACAAGTTAAACATGTAAATAGTGCAATAACATTATAAAAACATGTACCTTGTGCAAACAAACAAAAACAAAAAATGCTCAGTGGAAACAAAAGTTTTCCACCGTGTTCATTATAATCGAACCATTGTTATCACCTGGTTAAGCATTCTTGGCAATTTAGATTAGATTTCACATATCCCTAGTGACGAGCGTTACACAGGTTTTCAGCTTGTTACAGCAGCTAGCATTGGAGCTCTGTCTTTCTGTGGCGAATGTTACCATTTTAGTGTTTAACTTTTGCCCACTAGGCTAAGTTATAGCAATAAAACACACTAAATTCAGCTTATAATGATGTATGATAATTTTATTTCACTTATTCTGAGTGACATCATCATCGTGTTTCTGAAGTTCTCTGCTTATTGCAACAGAGCTCTGTATAAAGGCTAGTTTTGGCCCATTTGGCCATTCAAGTGCCTGAAAGCCAAGTTATAGCACTAAAAGCACACACAGTCTGGCTCATTATGATTAATGACGATTAGATTTCCATATCCTGAGTGACATTTCATGTTACACAGGTACTCTGTTACGGCAGCTAGAATCAGAGCTCTGTGTCTCAAGTGTGCTAGGTGGCTTATGTTAACATTTTAGCATTTAGCCTTTGCCCACTCAGCCTTTTCAGCCATACAAGTACTAGACTAGGCTAGTGAATAGGCGTTGAGCAGCATCTGTAAAATGACTGATATGAGGCCCATCCTAACAATTCCTCTCTGGATTGAAATGCATTTGCAGTTTTGCAAATGATTTTTTTTCACCCACATATGCTAAGACCATGGCTTAAACCATTAATATTAATCATGTTCTGCATATTTTCCAGGTAATTTGTTCATTTTGGAAATGTAAAAAATCAACTATTGCTTCCTTAATTAGCAGATGTGGCTTTCACATATCCAAAACCTGAACGCAGAATTGTCCATTAGACATGATTTTGATGATCATGTACGTACTTCCATATACTTTGAGGTTTAGTCCATGCTGTGAGTGCATTTCACTGGACTTGTCAGACAAAAACACAATGAAGGCTGCTGGGTTTTGCTGCAAAAATAAAAAGCAAGTGCGAAAGTCAAAGTCTCCAGAAGAACTGTGTCTGGTTCTGCAAGATGCTCAATAAAACTTACCAACTCATTTCCTTATAAAACTGCACACATTGTACTGGAGACTACTATTTTTATTTTTATTTTTTTGTCACACCAAATATTGACTTTGTTTCATTTACTACTGTTTACTGCTCTTTACGGTATTTTTTTTTTAAATGTAGAAACATTTAATTTCATTATTTTGAAGACATCTTTGCTCAACAGCATTTCTTTGCATGTGCCTAAAACTTGTGCACAGTACTGTATGTATTATAAAAAGTCTAGATTTTTTTAGATCACAATCCTAGGTTTCAGTTATGCAGAAATGTTTAATGATCAATATCCTCTGCTATATGTATTTGCTGATTGTTTACATTTTCATTCAATTAAACTAATTCAATTCATTAAATTAAACTCCTTGAACTTCTTTCAATATGCACTAATATCAATATGTCTTTACGATATATTTATGTCTATGTTTTTCAGACCATAACAGTTGATCATATTAGACAAATTGACTCATTGCAGTATCTATTGCACTGCAGTTACTGACGTTCTGTAAATAAGTGGTAAATCAACTCTTCATGAAACTAAAAAAAGAAAATCACCTGGTAGAAATTAATTACTCTACAATGATGTCTTCAGTAAGATAGAAGGAATCTCTGCTAAAACTGCATGTTCCAAAAAGCACTACTGTCATCTCAGTCCCCAGAAATTCAAGAAATATAAGACTAAATGATCGCTAAACCATTTAAGCTGACTTCAATCACAAGGTATTTGTGCTTATCTTATAAAAACCATCATGGACACCAGGATGGATCCCATGCAAATTCTCAACAATACGATGATGATTGGAAATGATTGTGGATGTCAGATGAGATTCACATTCCTACTTTATCTTAGAGCATTTTTCCATGAATGAGGTGCCAGTACTGGTTTTGGAGCCAATGTCTAACCCCGAACTCCAGTAGAACTGTCAACTGTCGCCCCAAAATTGTCAGCAAAATTGTTTTGTCCCAGCATCAAGATGCTGCTGGTCTGGAACCTAGAACCAGTGATGTCAGTTGTTTAGGGGCAACATCATTTCATCATCATGAAAACTTAACTACCTGAAGTATTTTCATGACCACCAAAAAAAAAAAAAAGTGAACTTTGTAGAGTTTTGTTGATTGTTGGAAAAATACATATATTTAAATATGTAGTCAATAGAAGGAGCTCCACACCCAGGATACATTTCAAAAAGCAATAAAAGCATGTATCACTGATCTTCCACATATATGTGCTGTTTTGTCTTGGATATTCTCAAAGCTCATAGGAAGAAATGCATAAAATCATCCACGGCTGCCAAAACAGCTATAAAGTTCCTGGTAACGAAAATATATTGATTACTAAATGGACTTTGTGCAAATATTGTGCAAGTAGTATGAAATGAATGAAAAGACAGGAACAGTACTGTATTTACCCAACAGGGCAAGTGTTATTGTAATCGCTTTTTAAACACCTCTGTTGTCAAGGAGGTTTTCATAGCTTTGATGCCACAGAAGATTAAGGGTGGTTTATGTACATTCTATTTTTATGTCACGGACAGTCGAAAAAAGTATTTCACTGCACGCTGTACTGTGTATGGCTGTGTATGTGACCAATAAAATTTTGATGTGAAGGTGAAGTACTGTAGTAATCACATAATCAAGCCAGCTAGCGAGCACTAATGACATATTAGAAAATAAGCAGAGAGCTTGGATTCCTCCAGCCCTCTGCAAAGTCCCCCAAAATAGAGCAGTAGAAGCGTTTTTATATGAAGAAATTAGTTTATATGCTTCAGGGCGGTGCAGTCTTATATGACTGTAGCAAACAGCTGCAGGAAAAAGGAAGTCATAATTATGGCAGGCGGGGTTATACTAAAAGGGATGATGCAAGAAGTTTAACTCCACAAAAGATCCCAGTTCTAGAGTCACAGTCCGTGTCTCAGTGAGGGAAGATGTTACTCTTGATTGAACCTACATCCGATCTCCATGTGCAGAACTTCTCCTATTTCTCCTACTTCTCTGAGCTCCAACATTCATACTGGTTTGTTCCAATAATTGAGACCATGGTTCTACTGATCCTCTTTTTAGTCTCAGTGGTTGGCAACTTTGGTGCACTTATACTGGTCATCCAAGAGAGGCGACTAGCTAACAACACCATCTTAACCATGAACCTATTCCTGGCGGACCTTTTGTTTGTCAGCACTGTTCCGTTTGTCATTACCGTGAGGTGGACCAAGGCATGGAAGCTGGGCTCTGCTGCTTGCCACTTGATCATGTACTTTATCAGCATGAGTGGCATTGTTACCATCACTACATTGGCCGCCATCAGTATCGAGAGACTGCTTGCAATCTTAAAGATGGAGACTACACCCAGCCTAAATCCAAGATGGACACTTGGAGTGCTGCTTCTTATCTGGTTCTTCTCTGCTGTTGCAATGTTACCCCTCTCTCTGTTCTCCAGGGTGATACCAGTCATCTCCTCTCAAGAGGTTACGATGGTTCACTTTGTTTGTTTATTTTTCATATTGTCCTACCAAGGTTTGAGATTGCATTACAGCTTTATGTCTTTGTTCACAGGGAGAAATGCATATATGCGCTCTGATATGGCCACATTTAATGGGCGAGATTGTGTGGTGTGCTGTCTTCCTTGCATTAGGCTTCCTGGTACCGGGTTGTAGCATTGTAATCAGTTACACCAAAATCTTACAGGTAAAAGATATAAGTTTATGGTTTCCAGATATGGTAAACGCTTTTTGTATCTAACTTAAACATTTGTCAAATATTGAAATATAGAGAAATTGCAGTAAACTGTTGACTATTAGCATTATTTTTCACTCGAGATTTTATATAATCATTGTAGAGGGCAGCAAAAAAGACATCCTGGTCTAATCTCTCAGCAATTAATCGTTTTTCTTATCTAAAGTGGGAACAGATGGTGTCTTGAGAATGTGTGATAGAGCAGTGAAAACTCAAAATTGCACAGAACACTGGGTTGCAAATCCTCAAATTGAGAAACAATGTTTTATATAATAATAATAATAATAATAATAAAAATAATAATAATAATAATAATACATGACACTGAATCATTGTTTCTCATTGCTGAACACAGATCAAGCAGCGTTCCAAAAGGAGACTTCACACGACCAATTCACAAAGACAAGCACAGTCAAGTGCAGTGTCTAAACAGGACTTCAAACTTTTCCGTACACTCCTTATTCTCGTGATATCCTTCTTCATCATGTGGAGTCCCATCTTTATCTTCACCTTTCTCATTCTTATACGCAACTTCCAAGTCCATCTTCCCATAACCTCCTCCATGTTTGTCTGGGTGCTGACCTTTACCATGGCTAACTCGGCCCTTAACCCTGTCCTCTACAGCCTTTGCCAGCTGAGGCACAAATGGCAAAGGCTTTGCTGTGCCAAAGCAATCACACCAGGTCAGAGAGCTGTTACTCAATAGAGAATTAACAGTACTTCTCTACTTCCTGATTTTTATTAAAAATCTAGTCATTTGCCTAGCTATTCCAGTTATTCTTATGATATTTTGATTAAATCTTAGTGACATAATTCTTCTTCTAATTATCTATATGCACATGTACTTACATCAGCAAGAACCATACTACAGGAACCAAGCATAAAAAATGTTTACATAGCCACAGGTAGTAAACAGTTCACGTTATTATGTGTATATTGGTAATACAGTTTCCTTTCCTTTTCATTATATTCAGTATGCTGTATGATATCAGGCAATAAAACAATAAGCTTAGGTAAATGTTGGTAGCATTCTGCCGTTGTGAATTTAGTGAGTGCTACCTTATTAAAAACATTATAAAGATAGTTATCAGAGGTAGTGCACCATAAACAGTGATTACAAGGTTTGCCTTGTAACATGTCACATCTGTCACATGATATTACACAAAATGAAACATTATAGTAGATGGTATTCAATGAGCATCTCATAAGAAACCTCTGTGTATGTGTCTCTAGAAACATGTGCTTCAGAAGCCAACTGCTATTCTAAAAACCTTTCACTTTAAGAAGCCAGGTAACCCAGGTACATGCTTTAGTGTTGACAAGTTAACCTGTGATTAATACAAATGGGTATAATAAACGTCATTAGCTCTGAATGATTTGCCAAGATTAAAATGACAAGTATGGATTTTTGGGTTTAGAATATCTCAGAGATGCTTTTGGTCCTGAGATTACTTGCTTGTAATTTCCTTATTCAGTACGTTACCTCATTAGCTTTTCCTGTAATGGGTACACTGTAAAACATTTCAGGTGGTTAAACTTAGAAACGAAAGTTCACCTGCTCAAAACTCAAACTTCAACTCAACTTGCAGATAACCTTTGTTTCAACTCAGAAAGTTACGTTTTAAGTTAAGTTTAATTTTTGAAAACTTACAAACTTCAATATCTAAAACTTGTCATGTCAACTGGAGTTAAAGAGAAGAAATAAGTTCACATAACTTAATGGGGCTATCATGTTTTACAGTGTAATAGCAGTTCAGTTTCAGTTTACTTTAGAGATTGAGTGATGTGCTCTGCAAAGTCATTACCAGTCTAAGAAAGCATCATGTACACTATATGGCCAAAGGTTTGTGGACACCTGACCATCATACCCATATGTGGGTCTTCCCCAAACTGTTGCCACAAAGTTGGAAACACACAGCTGTATGTTGTAGCATTACAATTTACCTTAACTGGAACTAAGGGGTTCATACATGTTCCAGCATGGCAATGCCCCTGTGCACAAAGCGGGGTCCATGAAGAAATGATTTGCCAAGGCTGGTGTAGAAGAACATGACTGGCCTTCACAGCGCCCTGACCTCAATCCAATTGCTCACTTTTGGGATCAACTGGGATGCTGACTGCGAACCAGGCCTCCTCGCCCAACATCAGTGCCTGACCTCACTAATGCTCTTGTGGCTGAATCTCAACAGCCATGCTCCAAAATCTTCTTTAACAGCAAAAGGGGGATTGGAATGGGCTGTTCAACAATGACATATGGGTGTGATGGTCATGAGATAAGCATAGAGAAGATTAGCTGCCCTCGGATCCCTAAGAAGTGAGACAATTATTTATTTATTTTACCTTTGAAGTATGGAGGACCAAACCTGCAGAAATTAAAAATAAAATAAATATATATATATAAATAAATAGATAGATAAATAAATGTAATAATAGAAAATAAATAAAGGAATAAATGACTATAAACAAATATAATTCATTTTTAATTAAATTTAATCCTAATTTTGTATTACTTTTTTCCTTCATTTATTATTTTCTGTATTTATTTTTTCATTTATTTTCATTCTTTTTAACTTTTATTTATTCTTTTATTTATTTTTTCCATTTATTTTTATATTTATTTATTTATACATTCATTTATTTTTAGATCTATTTATTCCCAAATGTATTTATTTTCATATTTATTTATTTATACATTTGTTTATTTTTACTTTTCCGTGTGCAACATGGAAATGAGGGAGGTGGTCCTTGCATAGCTCCAGTGCATCATTGGTTGAGAGCTCACGTATAAGCGTCAGGTCTAACTAAGCGATAGAGATCGGAGTTTTCAAAGAAAATGGTGGCAAGTAGCCATGCGCTGTCCAAATTGCTACAGGATGTGGCAGATCAACTGGAGAGTTGATCTGCCAAAAGCACACAGAGCATCCAGGTCAGCGTCCTCCAAAGTTGAGAACTGGTCGCTTACTCTAAGAGAATAAATCACAAACTCATTATTGAGTTTAAATCATTACTGAGTCTAAATGAAGACTAAGAAATTTGAAAGCTAAAAAGGCTATAATGCTACTAGGAGCTGCTCACCTTAAACCATGCTGCGCCATCCTATACCGGATAGTTCTTTCACATACACCAAACAACGCTGCAATGTTTCTAGCATTGCAAACCCTCAAATTAAAATTTTTACCCAGAATTTCACCCAGCTTGACCCAGTGAGAGATAAGTTTCAGTGGTACTTATCAGAAGCAAATAAGATGTATCATGTACCGTATCACCCTCTGACTCACACAGATTTTGAATATGCAGGGAAATATTTTTCAGAGAGCCTTACAATTCAGGCTGTACTGTACTTCGACATTCATATCGGCATACAACATCAGTAAGTACCTCTACTCTAAATAACACAGTCATTTCGTGCATTGTTATCGACTTCATTTGCTAAGTTGCGCAACTCTCTAGCTATTTGTGAAGCGTCCACCACAGTTTACACGGGAGCTACGACCTGACGTCACTCAAATCTACGATGAACCAATGGTAAGCAAGACCAACCCACCTAATTATCATACAAGACACAGAAATGTCAGAATAAATACAAAAAGAAATAAACAATGTTGAAATAAATAAATGTATAAATAAATAAATATAGAAATAAATACATGCAGGAATAAATAAATGTAAAAATTAATGAATGCATAAATAAATTTTAAAAAATAGATAAAAGTTAAAAAGAATAAAAATAAATTTAAAAAAAAATAAATACAGAACATAATAATTGAAGGAAAAAAGTAATACAAAAATAAATGTAGGATTAATTTTTTATTAAAAATTAATATATAATTTTTAATCTTCAATATGGAGGACCAAACCTTTATTTATTTTCCTATTATTACACACACACACACACACACACACACACACACACACACACACACACACACACACACACATATATATATATATATATATATATATATATATATATATATATATATATATATATATATATATATATATATATATATATATATATTATTTCTGCAGTTTTCGTCCTCCATATTGAAGAAGTATTGAGAAGCTACTAAAAATCTAGTTATTTTTCTTAATACATCATTATACCTTATGCACATATGAATTGAAGGCCATTTTTCAAGTTGTACATACATAAGGTATAATGATGTACAGTAAGCATTTTAAAACATTAATCTTGTGTAATACTATTGTATAGTGTTTTCCTTATTACTTTATGTGATGGTGTTAATTCCTATTCAGGTTATTACAAATAAAGAAACAGACTATGGGCATATATATATATATATATATATATATATATATATATATATATATATATATATATATATATATACACACACACACACACAGTATCTCACAAAAGTGAGTACACCCCTCACATTTTTGTAACCACCATTATTTTCCAGCACTGCCTTAACCCTGTTGGGCATGGAGAGCTGGTGGATGTTAGAGACCTTGCACTCCTCCACTTTCCGTTTGAGGATGCCCCACAGATGCTTAATAGGGTTTAGGTCTGGAGACATGCTTGGCCAGTCCATCACCGAGACATGGCCATCTTGAAGGTGTGTTTGGGGTCGTTATCATGTTGGAATACTGCCCTGCGGCCCAGTTCCGAAGGGAGGGGATCATGCTCTGCTTCAGTATGTCACAGTGCATGTTGGCATTCATGGTTCCCTCAATGAACTGTAGCTCCCCAGTGCTGGCAGCAGTCATGCAGCCCCAGACCATGACACTCCCACCACCATGCTCTACTGTAGGCAAGACACACTTGTCTTTGTACTCCTCACCTGGTTGCCTCCACACACGCTTGACACCATCTGAACCAAAAGTTTATCTTGGTCTCATCAGACCACAGGACATGGTTCCAGTAATCCATGTCCTTAGTCTGCTTGTCTTCAGCAAACTGTTTGCGGGCTTTCTTGTGCATCATCTTTAGAAGAGGCTTCCTTCTGGGACGACAGCCATGCAGAGCAATTTGATGCAGTGTGTCGCGTATGGTTTGAGCACTGACAGGCTCACCCCCCACCCCTTCAACCTCTGCAGCAATGCTAGCAGCACTCATACGTCTATTCTGCAAAGCCAACCTCTGGATATGATGCTGAGCACGTGCACTCAACTTCTTTGGCTGACCATGGCAAGGCCTGTTCTGAGTGGAACCTGTCCTGTTAAACCGCTGTATGGTCTTGGCCACTGTGCTGCAGCTCAGTTTCAGGGTGTTGGCAATCTTCTTATAGCCTAGGCCATCTTTATGTAGAGCAACAATTCTTTTTTTCAGATCCTCAGAGAGTTCTTTGCCATGAAGTGCCATGTTGAACTTCCAGTGACCAGTATGAGAGAGTGTGAGAGCAATAACACCAAACTTAACACACCTGATCCCAATTCACACCTGAGGCCTTGTAACACTAACAAGTCACATGACACCGGGGAGGGAAAATGGCTAATTGGGCCCAGTTTGGACATTTTCACTTAGGGGTGTACTCACTTTTGCTGCCAGCGGTATAGACATTAATGGCTGTGTGTCGAGTTATTTTGAGGGGACAGCAAATTTACACTGTTATACAAGCTGTACACTCACTACTTTACATTGTAGCAAAGTGTCATTTCTTCAGTGTTGTCCCATTAAAAGATATAATAAAATATTTACAAAGATGTGAGGGGTGTACTCACTTTTGTGAGATACTGTATATATATATATATATATATATATATATATATATATATATATATATATATATATATATATATATATATATATATATATATATATAAAACACATGTAGAGCAGCATAATTTGAAAAGTAACACTCAAATATTAAACAACAAATAACTACATTAACGGTACTCAAATACTCAAACGAACTGTTCACTTGAACTTTTCACTCAAATACTCAAATGAACTGCTCAGCCAACACACCCATGTGGGATCCAAAGGGTTTGCACCTGGGCTGATATTTGGGGCCCACCTGGGCTAATGTTTTGGTTAACATTATGTTGGGAAAACAATGTATTTCTAACACATTTCAGTTTTTCATTTTGATATAATAATGTACTTCTTACCTTGGGTACACTGACTGACAGCAAAGTCACCTCCGGAAAATTAGCACAATGCTAGTGGCACGAATAGAAAAGTCAGGGGGTGAGGTATGGGCCTTACTGTGTGAGATCTCGCAAAATCCTACAAAAAGTTTCGCAAGATCTCACAAAATCTTTTTTTTTTTTAACTTTTTTTTTCTCCATGTCCGCGAGCTCTTGATCCTTTTAAAGAGCAGAAAATTGGGTAAAATTGCATGAGTGTTGACATTTTTAGATGTATTTATTTATTTTTTTATAATTAAAAAAATGTTTTTTAATGTATTTATTTTGATTAGATTGAAGTAGCTTAACTTACCTGAACTTAACTTAGCTTAAATGAACATTAGTCCAAGTGTCACAACAACAACAACAACAACATTAAAAAAAAAAAAAAAAAAAAAAAAAAAAACATTGGTGCATATTTGTGTACCATTTCGGACCCATGTAATCAGCCTATATGGGATTGATTGTATTTGCGCTTGTCTTACCCATTTGGTAAACCAAAATGGGCCCCATTTGTGTTGCCCATTTTGAGCCCATGCACTCATTTCCTATTAGTGACCCAACTAGGAGCCACATAGGGAGCCCACTTGGGTTCGCCCATGTGGGACCTACATAGTTGACCCAAGTGGGCCCCAAATAAGATACCCATTTTGGGCCCATGCCCACTCGGTACCTCTGTAGCCCAAGTGTAACCCATGTGGGCCCCACATAAACATGTTGGCTTGGTAGGCCCATTTTGTCACGGCATTCCTGCATAAAAAACTCCATGTCATCCTTGAACACAAAAGGAAAGGTAAAGGGCTCTCTGGAATCTTCCAACTGTTCCAGGAGATTGTGCAGAGACATTTCCTTGTCCTTTTCATGCATTGTGAGGAAAAGAGGCTCTTCCACTGAGCCCCTGAACAGATGTCTGTTGGAACTGAGCCATTTCACAGCTTCTGTCATGTGTCGGATTACTTGGAGCTCCTTCATTAGAGAATGGTGACAAAAAATGTAATTTTAATATTTATTATAAATGATATTAGCAAAGATACATATGTATTGATAAGCATATGTGTCGATATTCGAGACATACCTCACTGCTGCTAGGCATAGCTTGTTCTCCACTTGGAGGTGCCTCTTGAAGGGTTTCTGTCCTGTAACATACATTTCTTGGTTAATTTAGAATTGGTCAGAAGGGAGTGCAATGTAATGTGGGCTGGAGGCAACGTCCAGTATCTACCTTTCAGAGAAAACTCCAAAGTTCTCCAAAAGAATGAGAGTCCACCATCTCCTTATGTTTGGAAGGTCACACTAGACATAAATACAGACAAATATTTAAATATCAACAGCTACAACATCAATTACTTGAACTGGTAATTACTTACAGATGTAAAATCAAATGGTGCTCCCAAGACAACATGTAGAGCATATTGGGGGGGGGGGGGGGGAATAAATAAATAATATTATATATGTACAGTGGGTAGAAAAGAATCACCCCCGTTTAAAATAATCACATTTTGTTGCTTTTCAGCCTGAAATGAAGACGGACACAGTTTTTTGTTTTGTCCAGCTGTATTTACTCAGTTCAACTTATAACATCCAAGTGAAAGATATAAATACAAACATGTCAGAAAAACATATAAAAAAATAAAAAAACAGAATCACTGAGTTAGAAAAAGGATCATCCCCTTGCTTTAAATTGCCTTAATTTTTTTAAATTACAGCCTTTAGTCTGTTGGGATATGTCTCTACTAACTTTTCACATCTAGACTTTGCAATATTTGCCCACTCTTCTTTGCAGAACTGCTCAAGTTCAGTTAAATTTGATGGTGAACGTTTGCGGCCTGCAGTCTTCAAGTCATTCCACAGATTTTCAATGGTGTTTAAGTCTGGGCTCTGACTAGGCCATGCAAGGACATTCACTTTTTTCTACTTCAACCACTGTGTGGTCAGTTTTGCTGTTTTGCTGTGTGCTTTGGGTCTGTGTCCTGTAAGTTGCTTTAAATAAAAGTCCGTAAATGTAATAAAAAAACCTTGCTTCCTAGTTCTTTCTTTAACAACTACTTAAAAAGTATACCTATCATTGGTTTTATGTATATCTAAAAGTGATTTGTCATACCATCAACATGAAGACTCCACAGTCCACACCACCAATCTGTTGGGGAACATCCTAAAAAAAAGGATAGCTTAACATGAGGTTAAGTCTAAGGGTTTCACATCTGTCCCAACTTTAGCAGACTTCTTTATAACCAACCTTGTTTTTCAGTAGCATCCATGTGCCAGGTGCAATTTTGGCTGTCATCTTACTGCAAAAAAAAAAAAAAAAAAAAATTTCTTGAAAGTTTAACTGTGCAGCAGAAACAGTCTGAAGCTTTGAATCCATGCAAAAACAGCAGTTCCCAGTATTTGGGTATTTCTTGTAACAACTGTCACAGCATGCAAAATCAGAACATCATTTTTATTTATAAATAATAAATCGCAAGGCCCGACACCCAATCCGAAAAGTAATTGAACAGTCCGCAGAAAAATGTTCTGTACGATAAAGCATGACAACAAATTCTAGCTTCATTAAGATTATAAAGCCATGCACAGATTCAATATTTAGCTTTTTCACTTAAGTTAATAAATATGTTAATTATTCACCACATAATGGCAAAAACATTACGGACAACTCACCGTATTCTTCGCCATGCTTGTTTCATTGTCAATAACTCCGCCCCTCACTTCACTCCTGTAGCTGCGGGTCTGGCGATGCTGGTCTGAAACTGCTGGTGCTGCAGTTACAGCCGTGGCCAAAAGTTTTGAGAATGACACAAATATTAATTTTCACAAAGTCTACTGCTTCAGTGTTTTTAGATCTTTTTGTCAGATGTTACTAACTGTTACTGAAGTATAATCACAAGCATTTCATAAGTGTCAATGGCTTTTATTGACAATTACATGAAGTTTATGCAAAGAGTCAATATTTGCAGTGTTGACCCTTCTTTTTCAAGACCTCTGCAATTCACCCTGGCATGCTGTCAATCAACTTCTGTGCCACATCCTGACTGATGGCAGCCCATTCTTGCATAATCAATGCTTGGAGTTTGTCAGAGTTTGTGGGTTTTTGTTTGTCCACCGGCCTCTTGAGGATTGACCACAAATTCTCAATGGGATTAAGGTCTGGGGAGTTTCCTGGCCATGGACCCAAAATGTCGATGTTTTGTTCCCCGAGCCACTTCGTTAACACTTTTGCCTTGTGGCAAGGTGCCCCATCATGCTGGAAAAGGCATTGTTCATCACAAAACTGTTCTTGGATGGTTGAGAGAAGTTGCTCTCTGAGGATGTTTTTGTACCATTCTTTATTCATGGCTGTGTTCTTAGGCAGAATTGTGAGTGAGCCCACTCCCTTGGCTGAGAAGCAACCCCACACATGAGTGGTCTCAGGATGCTTTACTGTTGGCATGACACAGGACTGATGGTAGCGCTCACCTTTTCTTCTCCGGACAAGCTTTTTTCCAGATGCCCCAAATAATCGGAAAGGGGATTCATCAGAGAAAATGACATTACCCCAGTCCTCAGCAGTCCAATCCCTGTACTTTTTGCAGAATAGCAGTCTGTCCTGGATGTTTTTCCTGGAGAGAAGTGGCTTCTTTGCTGCCCTTCTTGACACCAGGCCATCCTCCAAAAGTCTTCACCTTACTGTGCGTGCAGACACACTCACACCTGCCTGCTGCCATTCCTGAGCAAGCTCTGCACTGGTGGTGCCCCGATCCCGCAGCTGAATCAACTTTAGGAGACGGTCCTGGCGCTTGCTGGACTTTCTTGGGCACCCTGAAGCCTTCTTCACAACAGTTGAACCTCTCTCCTTGAAGGTCTTGATGATCCGATAAATGGTTGATTTAGGTGCAATCTTACTAGCAGCAATATCCTTGCCTGTGAATCCCTTTTTGTGCAAAGCAATGATGGCTGCACGTGTTTCCTTGCAGGTAACCATAGTTAACAGAGGAAGAACAATAATTTCAAGCACCATCCTCCTTTTAAAGCTTCCAGTCTGTTATTCTAACTCAATCAGAATGACAGAGTGATCTCCAGCCTTGTGTTAACCTCCTCACCTGTGTTAACGAGAGAATCACTGACATGATGTCAGCTGGTCCTTTTGTGGAAGGGCTGAAATGCAGTGGACATGTTTTTTTTGGGATTAAGTTCATTTTCATGGCAAATATGGACTTTTGAAATTAATTGCAATTCATCTGATCACTCTTCATAACATTCTGGAGTATATGCAAATTGCCATCATAAAAACTGAGGCAGCAGACTTTGTAAAAATGAATATTTGTGTTATTCTCAAAACTTTTGGCCACGGCTGTATATGTGTTTGTGAATACGTATAAGTTATGTGAATATGATATGAGCAGAGCATGGACAGATCCACACACTCTGCATGGCTCTGTAGCAGCTAAACTATGCTACAGTGATAGATTAGCTGTGCCTCCCCTTGGCTAGCGACACCAAACTAGTCTATAGTCTCGTGTTAGATAGCCAAAAAGTTTAATATTTTATCGGTCTGGTAGTCCTGCAGACAGTGATAACACCCGAGGCAAGTTTTATGATAAATCCAACTTGCAAACAGTCTATTTAGAAGTACATTTTAAAAAGTTTTTTTTTTTTTCATTTATGGAGAAGAATCTTGGCTCAGCCCCAGATGATTAACAGTTCAGCCAACAAACTGTTAAACATCTACTATCGAGCACACTTGAAGCCCGCACACAGAAAGCCGCTTCATCATGCGAGTACTGAATTGAGTTCTCTTTAGCGGCTTATTCCACTTGGACGGTCAAATAAATACACACACTGTGAATTTAAACAGTTGGGGAAAAAATCTGAGGTGTGTCAATGCAGTATATTGGATCTGTGCATTAGGTCTTAAAGTGACAGCAGTCTAATAAACCTGCTGTTGTCTGTGTCATTAATGTTAATCAAACAACAAAACACAAAGAGAAAATCACTCACTCACGCATTTGTCTGAATAACTTTTAATTGCTTTATTCAATTTCCATAGTATTTCTTACTTGAATACTACTGATAGACCTACCTGAGAAAACGTATCATTATCGTGAAATAAGATTGTAGTCATATCGCCTACCCCTAAACATTAGCATTTGGTGATTCCAGTTTTGAATTTCACGTAAAATGTGAAACGTACTACTTAATGTAGTAAATATCATAAACCCTGCTGATAGAGAATTTGTTTTTCATTTTAGGAATTAAAATGAAAAAAGTTACAAGAACAGAGCTGTGTTCAGAAATGAGTTTGTTGTCATTCATAGACAGATTAAAAGCATGTTGCTATGGCATGGTGCTAAATGTAACTCTACTCTGTACTCTCTCTCAGCCTATATACAGTAACTGTCGGGGAGAGGCATCAAATAATAGACCCTTTTCACACTTCCGTGTTTGCGATCTGGAAGTCGTCATAGTTGGTCAACTATGGCGGTGACCATGAAGACCAGGAGTAACCACTGTGTTCCGTTTTATTCAAATTCTAAAAGAAAACTCCCGGAGTTGTCTTTCCATGAATTTCCAAAAGATGCTGAACTTTGTAGGAGGTGGGTTCGAGAAGTTAAACGGAAATAAAGCCATAACTTTGTTATTAAACGAGGAAACACTTTCATTTGTGGAGAGCATTTTCAAGAAGAGGACTTTCAGCAGTCACTCACTGGTGGAATTGTGAAACGCCTTGAAATCAGAGCCGTACATACAAATTTTACATTGTGAAAGGGTACATAAATGGTACATAAATAAAGATGGTGAATTATAAACAAACTGTGACAGGTTTGCTTTTTTGGTATAGCATGCTTACACTAAACTGAGATATGCGGTCATGCACTCATTATAGTAATAAAGGTCTAGTTTGTTTTTCATTTCATTTATGAACTCATTGCTTCTCCAGATTTGTTCAATTAAGAGCTCTGTTTCTGTATAAGTGACAAAGTCACACCATGTAATATTTATGACTGTGTAAGAGCTTATGACTACCATCCACTATGTCTAAATGTTGCACTTCTCTAGAATTTGTTTTTGTTGTGCATTTGGAAATTTATGAAAAGACAAATTCAGACATTTTCTTTTAGAATTTGAGCAAAACGGAACACTGGCTATTACTGGTCTTTACGGTCGCCGCCATAGTTTACCCAACTATGACGACTTCCGGTTCGCGAACGCAGAAGTGTGAAAAGGGTCTCTTGAAATGTCAACTCGAACTGGAGGACACAATATAGTGTGATACAATAACAAAACAGGTTAATTTGTATTTTCATACACTTGTAATATAATAAAAGATCATTTTTTGATAGGAAACTAGTTGAGGCGCTGATGACATGAAACAAAAATATTAAATGGCAATGGCAAGATGTAATACTGGTATTTTTTGTTACATTTATGTTGCCATTGGTTTGTGAAGGTTAAAATATTAATTTAATAGCTCATTGTTGAGTTTACAATTGCAAATTCAAATCTTTTTTCAATTTAATTACTTTCTGGACTCGGCCATTAAGGACTTGGACTTGAGTCCATCTCAGCCACTTTTGACTCGGACTTGGACTTGAACTCGATTGGTTAAGGACTTGGTCTCGATTTGAACTTGACAAAGATGGACCCGGACCCAACACTACAGATTAGTATCATTTCAGGCACAGTTTTAAATTAAAGCCCACAATTCAAGTAAACGACCTCAAACCCTTTCTGTTTTTGCTTACTTTACTGTGTGTTGCCTGCAGTCAGAAACATGTCTTGCCTGAACTGTTTACTGGGCCAGAAAATACAGTATAAAATGCAAACTGATCTAAAGCCTAAACCTCACTTCCACACCCTGGATCCTCAAAAAACCAGACAGAACATCCAGCTGTTTTCAAGTCGTCTCAAAAACTAGGAACATGCAGCACAAATGGTAAGTTCCTCTATTTCAACAACTAGATTATAGATGTTTTATTAATCTGAGAAAAAGGACATTTCGATGAAGATGGCAAGTGTGCAACAATGAACATAGAAATAAAATTCACCTCCCAAAATATTTTTTTATGGCCTTTGACCAAAAACTTTGGCGGACTTTTGGCATTTTAATAGACATTTCTTGGCCTGTGCTAAATTTCTGTTCTAGATAGAAAATATAAAGTATGTTGTCAGTTTTTTAAGTAAATAATCAGAATAAATGTATCATGAGCCATACATAGTGCACAGTGGAAATGCAGTTATTGAAGATGAATGAATGAATGACTTTAAAATTGCAATCTCCTGAGGATAAAACCATAGCCATTCTGTCAGTATTTCCTTAGAAAGGGGTTCTGCATGGGTTCTCTAATGGTTCATTGGATATTTAAGGGTTTTTAGCTTTCAACAAAGTGTTTAAAAAAAAAAAAAAGGTTTTCACTTTGAACACTTTCTGATGGGAAACCACTGATATATGGTTCTACATAAAGTCTTTAAGGGTTCTACCATAGGTACAACTGAAAGACCCTTACAGGTGCACAGTACATATATGTTGCTTGATGTTATTGGTAAAGCCCTATTTAACAAAATTATTGCTTTCTGCCATATAATTATAAGTCATGATGAGAATAGGTAATGAATAAAACATGACAAGGCATAAGAAAGTAATCAACGATGGGGTGTTGGGATGCCGTTACCACCATGAAATTGATTATTTTCCTATGCAGCACATCCAGAGGTGTTTTATTCCTCTTAAACCACAGCAATTTGTCAACATTTTTTTTATTAATTAAAGAATGTCACATACATTTTTTAAAATCAATGCATAGTTACATTTAATGTTGTGTAACGTCCACAAAACAAGTCATATATTATAGCAGCTATAAACAGTCATTTCCTCACCCAGCCTTCTATTTTCTCTCACTTAAAGCTAATTAAAAGAAGAAACCAGAAACCAGAAAGTCCTCTGTCATAAAGACGTTCCCTGTGATGGAAAACTTAAACTAACAATTTTAACTTCTGAATTTTGCAAAGTGCTGACAGTGAAAACTCCTTATACAGCTAATCATTTTTTACTATTATTATTATTATTATTATTATTATTATTATTATTATTAGGGGTTCAAGCATGAAGCGCTGAAACCCTATTGTAATTGTTAGGTTTTTATTATTATTATTATTATTATTATTATTATTATTATTATTATTATTATTATTCCACCGTAAAACTGATCGTGCAGGTCAAACCGGAAGGCTCAGAGACATGAGACCTGGCCAGATGGTAGGTCTCAATTCGGGGAGACATTGACAAGGTATGACCCCGATTGGCCAAAAGAGGGCACTACAGTGATCAAAAACGCGAAACCGCTCATAACTCCTAGACCGTTTGTCATAGACTCAAGTGTCTTATATCATTGGCTCAAGATGAACAAAACTTATATCTCTGATTTCATTTCCATTAAAATTTTCCCGCCATTTTGAATTTTTCAAAAGATATCCTTTTTCGAACTCCTCATAGGACGTTTGTCCGATTTGCTCGAAACTTGACCTACATCATCTAGAGACCCTCATGGCAAAAAATTGTCAAAAGAATTTCGATCGGTGATTCAGGCTCGTGACGGGACGCCAAAATATTCGAAGTAGGTGGGGCCACTTTCACTAAAATGGCTATAACACTTGAGCGCAAAGAGATGTTTTCACCAATCTTGTTATACTCATGTATGAGCTTATTCTGTGGTCACAAGAAAAAATCTGTGGCGATTCACCACTTGATGGCGCTATAAGATGAAAAAAACATACAAACAGCTATAACTATGCAATTTTTTTTTTTTTTTTTAAATTGTCATTCAGTGTCTTTGTCCAAGTTGCCATGATGATTTATGAGGACATTCGTGCATCTCGAAAAACATGGCCGTCATCGGCCAATGATGTTTGAGCATCTATTAGACCAGGTTAACGGAGGCCGATCAGGACGAAACTCAGTGGGCCTGTTTGACTCATGGCCCTAGAGGTCTGTGCGAAGTTTGAAAGAAAACAGCCACCGGGTGGCCCATCACGTTTTAGACCCTATATATCACGCAATGTATCACATATATACACAATATTCATATCATATGGTGAACCTCCTCATTCCGAACGACTTTGTCTCAAGAACCACTGCTGTCAATCAAATCATTTGTTAAATATTTGAGATTATTTGAAAAATCAACTTTTTCGAACTCCACGAAGGCCGTTTATCTAGGGACCCTCATGGCAAAAAAGTTATCAAAAGAATTTTGATTGACTGTTAAGCAGATATAATATTTTATATATATCTGGTATGGCCCATTGTGAGTAACATGTCTATATATTGCGTGCACAAAGTAGAAACTTCACAAAACTGCGTACATGTGGAGAACAAATCATTTTGAAGAAACTTGCCGTGTTTCATGGATTTCTGATGCTCGGAGGGCTCACAGTAAATTCTAAACTATCAACTGAAACATGAAGGCTGTAATACTACTGTTGTCCACTAGACGGATCCGCAGGATAAGAAACCTTTTTAGTCTAATCTTTCTATCAGTTTCCATAATTGACTGAAAAATAAATGCTTAAAACCATTTTTATGATGCACTCGTAATATAGTTTTATATAATTAGTTTACACAGAACTGTGTGAAATGCTTATAGACCATTAAAAGATATTTTCACAATGACATATCCCAATAACATTGAAAACATATTTGTGTGTGTGTGTGTGTGTGTGTGTGTGTAAGCATGCTTAATGGAGTTAACATGGAAAAATTGCCTTGCTTTAGTGGAAATTACTGTTGGAAACAAACACTTTTAAAATGAAGGTGAGCCAATGAGTGGTCCACTGCTGCCATCTGCTGGTTAAAATCATAATTGCAATTTTATTCACTAATATACTTCTTTTCACAGCTTTTGCATTCGTATTTAGACATTATAAAATCAATATTGTAACACAATCACAATTTTCAGAGTTTATCACTTCCTTTATATTTAGCTCTCAGTTTTGACAATTGTGGTACATTATGAGTAATGTGAAACCTGAAAATGGTTTAATACAGAGGAGACTTGCAGTAAACATTTTGTTACCCATCATTTATTTAAAATATCTGTTTCTACAACAAAATGTGTGTGTGTGTGTGTGTGTGTGTGTGTGTGTGTGTGTGTGTGTGTGTACGCACGCTTATTGTGTATCAGATATTATTCTTTAAGCCTTTTTTTTAGCATTTTAGCGTTTTAGCATATTCTTTTTCGTGCATATTTTATGGTGCCTGCTCTACATTTCAGGTCGATATAAATCCTAACAGCATAGATGGCATAAAGGTCTTAAAACACTTGAACCCCGATAATTGCTGCTTGCAGCTATATTTATTATTATTATTATTATTATTATTATTATTATTATTATTATTATTATTATTATTATTAATTTTATTTTATTATTATTATTACTTTAAATAATACAGAAAAACGAATAGGTAAACTTCTGGGTTTTGATGACTTCAAAATGTCTAGTACGTACAGTGGGTAGAGAAAAGAATCCCCCCCCCCCCCTAAAATAATCACATTTTGTTGCTTTTTTTCAGCCTGAAATGAAGACGGACACAGTTTTTGTTTTATTCAGCTGTACTTACTCAGTGCAACTTATAACATCCAAGTGAAAGATATAACACCAATATGTCAGAAAAAAAAGACTGGTAAACTCAATCAGGTATAGCTAATCACCTTCTCAATGGCACACAAAGCCATATGACTTTCAACTGTGATCAGCTGTGATCATTTTGATTAGCTCAGCATGAAAAGAGCTTTCCTGGAGCATTTTGTAGGGCAACTGAAGCAAACAATCAACCATGGGTGGCAAGGCACTGTCAAAAGATCTCCGGGATAAAGTTGTGGACAGGCACAAGTCAGGAGATGGATACAAAAAAATTCAAATGCTTTATCAATGCCTAGAAGCACAGTGAAGTCTATTATTAAGAAGTGGAAGATATTTGGTACAACACAGACCCTCCCTGGATCAGGACGTCACTCCAAACTGGATGAAAGAGCCAAGAGGAAACTGGTCAGAGAGGCTACCAAGAGGCCTACAGCAACTCTGAAGCAGTTGCAGGAATTTATGACAAAGAGTGGCCATTGTGTGCATGTGACAACAATATCACAAATTCAAACGTGGCTTGTATGGGAGGGTTGCAAGAAAAAAAACACTCCTCAAGAAAGGCCTCATGAACACATCTTGAAGATTCTGAGGCCACATGGAAAAAGCTGTTATGGTCACATGAGACTAAAATCGAAATATTTGGCCTCAACACCAAATGATATATCTGTCGGAAATCCAATGCAGCTCACCATCCAAATAACACCATTTCTACAGTAAAGCATGGAGGTGGTAATATCCTGTTATGGGGGTGTTTCTCTGCAGCAGGGACTGGAGCACTTGTCAGGATAGAAGGAAAAATGGATGGGGCAAAATACCATCAAATTCTTGAGGAAAATCTGCTGCCCTCTGCCAGAAAGTTGTCAATGGGAAGAAGGTTTACCTTCCAACATGACAATGACCCAAAGTGCACAGCAAAACTGACCACACAGTGGTTGAAGGAGAAAAAGGTGAATGTCCTTGCATGGCCTTTGCAGTTATGCAAAGAAGAGTGGGCAAATATTGCAAAGTCTAGATGTGCAAAGTTAGTAGAGACATATCCCAACAGACTAAAGGCTGTAATTAAAGCAAAAGGTGGTTCAACAAAATGGGAGGTGATCCTTTTTCCAACTCAGTGATTCTGTTTTTTTAATTTTTAAAAAATTTTTCTGACATGTTGGTGTTATATCTTTCTCTTGGATATTATAAGTTGCACTGAGTAAATACAGCTGGATAAAACATAAATTGTGTCCGTTTTCAGTTCAGGCCGCAAAGCAACAAAATGTGATTATTTTAAAGGGGGATGATTATTTTCTATGCCCACTGTATTCTTCAAAACACTAAAACTCCTTCCATAAATGTTTTTTTTTTTAAATCTTACATGATGTATCAACAATTATACATTTTCTTCGCTAAACAGCATTTTTAACTGTTTGCTATTAGTCTTTGATTATGCGGATTGTATGCCATACTAGCCCCATGTGTAAATTGTATCTATAGAAACGATAATGGATTAGAATGAGTACATTAATATAAACTTGTGATTTACATTAAAGCTGGAAATACTGTCATTGCTGCTGTTATAGAGAATTAATCAACACCATCAGACCAATCACATTCGAGAATTCAACACCACTGTGGTATCAAAAGTAATAATATTGGACAGAAATACTCAATTAAATTTTATTTGTACAACACTTTTAGCAACAGACATTGTCACAGAGGAGCTGGATGTAGATCTGTAATGATGTAGATCTGGATTTAGATCTGTAATGAACAACCCAGAAGTGACAGTGGCAAGGAAAAACTCCCTGAAAAGACATGAGGAAGAAACCAAAAGAGTTTCAAAAGAGACACAAAAGGGAACCCCATCCTCTCCTGAGTGACACTGAATAGTGGTGTTATAAATCATTACACTTTTACAGCTGTATACTAACAGTACTTGAAAGGAAGTTCAGTTCAGCATCACAGTCTTCATAATTATTAAATCTACTGTGCTGAGAAAAACAATAGAAACCCTCATAGAATTTGTAATGGTTTTAATGGTTATAATGGGAATTGTATTGGTTTTAATGTAAACTGTAATGATACCTGCGGTACTATTACGGGTACCACTGGAAATTTGTTGCCTTCTATTGGTGGCATGTTATGTCTGTTGGGTACAATTAAGGACCAGGAATGGTAATGGTTTTAATGGTTAGCTGATGGATTGTAATGGTATTCGTTGTGGAAACCATTAGAATTTCTGTAATGGTTTCCATTGTTTTTTCCCCAGAAGGGTACAGTATCCAGGTGAGACTGTGCACAGACAGCGTTGCTTCCACAAAAACATGTTGGATACTGTTTATGAGATTTCCATAACAACGCCCACCACAGTCTCCATAGAGACCTGAAAGTGTTGAGAGGGTGGCGGTGCAGCGACTCATTTTGCAGTTGTGCGCGTCCCCCGGTCACGTAGCCTAAAATGTGTTGAGAACAAAAACCCGGTGAATGCTGTATGTGCTGTAAGGACCGTCTTTTTTCTTACTGTGCTCTATTCCGCTGGAGAACCGTCTCAGAGCATCATGTGGACAGGTCTGTGCATTACGCAGCAAACCCCCACCACACTGGAGGGAACCCGTTGTTAAATGCAAGGCGTGGCTGTGCGGGAGAGAGCGAGCTCATCTCTGCGGTTTTGATCTCCGGCTGCGTACACCTGCCTTTACACACGGAATTTCCCCCAAGTTCTACATCACTGGAGAGAAGGGCGAGGGAGCGAGCGCCCGCCGCAATCTAACGGTAAAAAAAACGCCAACCGTATCGGGGGTACACGCGAGCAAGGCCCCCCCCTTCCATTTCATGAACGGGGATATCGTGCGCGCGGGTCGGAAGCTGGCTGACTCGTTAACATGGATCTGGTTAGCGCGCGAAGCCTTTGCTTGCTCTGTGTGGTCGCGCTTGTGTTGCTCACCGCGCTGGTAGCTGAAGGCAAGAGGCGGACGACGCGCTGTCCCCCGAGCTGCACGTGCACCAAAGACACCGCGCTGTGCTCGAGCAGCTCCTCCATTCCGCGCGGCTTCCCTCCCGACGTCATCTCACTGTAAGTCCCTCACGAGAACATGGCTATCTTCAGCTTTTTCTTCTTCTTCTTCTCACTGAGGAAACGTCAAATAATTTATATCTAGCAAGTAATAATGCGTTTGTTGAACCGTTTTGGCTTTCACTTAAAGACATAAAGACTGACTGTAGCTTGATAACCCACAGCACTTTATCTGTTAAATATGTGGAATAATAAGAATTCCTGCTCATTTCTAATGATACTCGCTTGAGGTTGTTGTTTAACATGTTTTTTTTTCTCTCTTATGAAATCCTTCATCTTTCCTAATTAATCTATTTATTTATTTATTATTATTTTAAAGATCCTTTGTGAAGTCCAGCTTCAGTGAAATCCCCAAGGAGAGCTTCATTCAGACCCCAGCACTCCACCTCCTGTAAGAACAATAATAATAATAATAATAATAATAATAATAATAATAATGATAATAATAATAACAATGTGTCATTAAAGTAAAAAATTGTGTTAATTTCAATATCTTAAAGTGCATTCAGTCTTATGTAAATTGTACCCAAACAGTAGAGTCCTACAGATTAGTGTAACAGTCGCCATGTTGCAGTAGGGACCTCTACATGTGAAATTTAAAAAAAAAAACAACGCAAAACCCCACAAGCTTTCCCTTCCTCTCTATAATTCCACCATTGCTACATTTGTGGCTTAAAATCACTTAACCATATCTTTCTTTGTTACTGGGGTGGTGCTGTGTAGAGTACAGCTTTCCTACCTGTACTATCCTTTTTGTATCTTTTATATGGCAAGATGAAAGTAGTGTACATTTTAGTGCTTAGCACATTTTCCTCGCACCTCCGGGGTTGGGGATTTGAATCACACCTCTGCCCTGTGTGTGCAGAGTTTGCATGTTCTCCCCGTGCTTCAGGGGTTTCCTTTGGGGACTCCGGTTTCCTCCCCCAGTCCAAAAATATGCTTTGTAGGCATTTCCAAATTGTCCATAGTGTGTGAATGTGTGTGAATGTGCCCTGTGATGGGTTGGGGTGTCGCCTGCCTTGTTTCCCAAATTCCCTGGGATAGGCTCCAGGCTCCCCTGTGACCCTGTGTAGGATAAGCGGAATAGAAAATGGATGGATGGATTAGCTTTCAGTGTACAGTTTGTGCACATTTACAGGTAAAAGATACACACTAAAAGTACAAAAGATGTACTATTGGGGGTACCACCCCAGTGACAAGAAATTGTACAGTTTAGTAAGTTTTTTCTTTTTTCTTGAGACTGTACATGAATATAAAAGGTATAATAAAAGCTGGGGCATATAACTTATAACTTACAAAGTTATATTTATTATTAACATCTTATAGTTATTGATCCGTTTGACTGGGCACTTGAATTGAATGGGTTTAATCCAAACCTCAATTAGTGAAAAAACAATTACACATATAAATAATGTCAACTTGGACCTAAAGTTAAGGCATAGAAACCGTTATAGTCCCAATTAATAGACAAAATATTATTCTACACAAGTAAATGTGTACTGAGGGTGAATATATTTTACCGTTAAAGAGGGTCCTGGCCACAAAAAGTTTGAATAGATTAGTATATTGGTTATCCACTAGAGCTTTAATACATTCCTCAAGAGTTCTTTGGAGGTTTACAATTCTAGTTTCCTAATTTCCTACTTGGAACCATTTCCAGTGATGGAACCTATAAGGGTTTCCCAAGAAAGACAAATTGAGATAGACCTTTTTTCCCGAGTGTGTATATTTATATACAACCCCAATTCTAAAAAAAGTTGGGACGCTGTGTAAAATGTAAATAAAAACAGAATGCAATGATTTGCAAATCTCATAAACCCACATTTGATTCACAATAGAACATAGAAAACATATCAAATGTTTAAACTGAGGAAATGTACCATTTTAAGGAAAAAAAAATAAGGTAATTTTGAATTTGATGGCAGCAACACGTCTCAAAAAATTTGGGACAGGGCCATGTTTACCACTGCTTGGCATCCCCTCTTCTTTTAACGACAGTCCGTATACATCTGGGAACTGAGGAGACCAGTTGCTGGAGTTTTGGGAGAGGAATGTTGTCCCATTCGTGTCTGCTACAGGATTCTAGCTGCTCAACAGTCCTGGGTCTTCTTTGTCGTATTTTTCGTTTCATGATGCGGCAAATATTTTCAATTGGTGAAAGGTCTGGACTGTAGGCAGGCCAGTTCAGCACCCGGACTCTTCTACTATGAAGCCATGCTGTTGTAATAGATGCAGTATGTGGTTTAGCATTGTCTTGCTGAAATATGCAAGGCCTTCCCTGAAAAAGACGTCGTCTGAATGGAAGCATATGTTGCTCTAATACCTGTATATACCTTTCAGCATTGATGGTGCCTTTCCAGAAGTGCAAGTTGCCCATTCCATAGGCACTAATGCACCACTAATACACCCCATACCATCAGAGATGTAGGCTTTTGAACTGAGCGCTGATAACAAACCGGATGGTCCCTCTCCTCTTTAGTTCAGAGGACACGGCGTCCATGGTTTCCAAAAAGCATTTCAAATTTCGATTTGTTTGACCACAGAACAGTTTTACACTTTGCCTCAGTCCATTTTAAATGACCTTTGGCCCAGAGAAGACGACGTTGTTTCTGGATCATGTTCACATGTGGCTTCTTCTTTGCATGATAGAGCTTTAACCAGCACTTGTGGATGGCACGGCGAAGTGTGCAATATTGATTTTCGCCCTTGTCCCTTGCGCACAGAGATTTCTCCAGATTATCAGGATCTTTTGATGATATTATGTACTGTAGATGATGAGATATTCAAAGTCTTCGCAATTTTACGTTGAGGAACATTATTCTGAAATTGTTCCACAATTTGTAGACGCAGTTTTTCGCAGATTGGTGAACCTCTGTCCATCTTTACTTCTGAGAGACTCTGCCTCTCTAAGATACTCTTTTTATACCCAATCATGTTACTGACCTGTTGCCAATTAACCTAATTAGTTGCAAAATGTTCCTCCAGCTGTTTCTTTTTGGTCTTTTACAGCCTTCTGTTGCCCCCTGTCCCAACTTTTTTGAGACGTGTTGAGGCCATGAAATTCAAAATTACCTAATTTTTTTATTAAAATGGTACATTTCCTCAGTTTAAACATTTGATATGTTTTCTATGTTGTACTGTGAATAACATATGGGTTTATGAGATTTGCAAATCATTGCATTCTGTTTTTATTTACATTTTAATCAGTGTCCCAACTTTTTTGGAATTGGGCTTGTAAAATACAGTTAACAGCATAACAAGAATGTGTTTGGTCATCCAGACTGAAACTTGTTTTGGACTATTTTATCCAATCATATCTATATTTTATCCAATCATATTATATTTGATATCTATATCTACATTTACTATATCTATTTATTAAAACTAAGCTCTTTACACAGAGACATACTGTATATTGGTACTGCCAATGTTGGTATGTAGCCATGTGTAACTATATTAATAGAAAGACAATTACTAATGCACCAAAATACAAGGGAGTGAAATTTGTAAATACCAAAAAAAAAAAAAAAAAAAATCACACGCATGGTCTGAGCCAAATTTGTGTTTTCTGCCGTAGCTTGTCATGACAAAACCTGATTAAATTAAAATTAATTAAATTAATTTGGTAAATTATTCTACAGTGTCTGAAGCAACTTACAAGCATCAAACTAAACAGTTGTGTTTTAAAGCTCTTGTGTCCCTGTGGCAGCAACAGTACTGGGATTTGATTTCACAAACTTTCAGTTTAATACAGAATCTTAAAATGCTTTCAGAGAGGAGGTTTAAAGCTCCTAAAGATGGCCATGTCAAATCATTAATAGTGTTTGTCATTTCCTTTGTGTAAGACTTTTCACAGCAAACGTGTTCGAGTCCATAAATGAGGATGCCTTTCTTGGTCTTCCACATTTGGAATACCTGTAAGTGTTGCTTGGTTTTGATTTGAAAGACTTTGGAAGTATTCTTTGGGTTGCAAGTTTGTATTCTGATATCCAAATTTCCAGTGAGGTTATGTTTTGTCTGCTTCTTCTTTTACAGGTTTATTGAAAATAATCAAATCAAGTCTATATCACCTTTTGCCTTCCGAGGTCTTAAGTCCTTAATACACTTGTGAGTATTGAAACATGTATGAAGTACTTAGTAACTGTAAGCTCTTTTTTTTCCTTTGAAGATTTTTATGGTTTTATTTCCAAAAATATCTGACAAGAGTGCTTAATTCTTTCCTGAAAGGGTTTGAGATGAATTCTGTTGTCAGTTTTCATTTTACAACTGCAAACGTAAGGCACAATAACAAGGCTTTTAATGCTTCCCAAGATGTTACTGAGTGTTGCAATCCAACCAAGGCTGCTTTATTCTCTCACCCTGGCAACAAGTGAAAGCCCTAGCAGATGAGGTTGTTTTCTGGTCCTCAGAAAGAATCGCAGCTTTTCAAAAAATCTCTTTACTCCTGGCTGACACATCATTCAATAGATTACTTGCAAGAGAGAGGAGAGTCATGTGATTGGGGTCTCAACAGTGAATTAAACAATCCCAGAATGTTCCTTGTGTCCCTTGGGGTTGGGGTGAGGAGCTCTGGTGAGGACATTCAGCTCAATCTGGGCTGAGCTTCCCAAAAGCAGTAGGAAGCAATCATCAACTGAGTTATTTAAATGTTCTAAAAGTTCTGACAGTGAAATCATACTCCAGTTCTGGGAAACCATGTCACTGTAGCATTTTCACATTCAACTTGAATGGACTTGACTTTAAAATTACTGATTTAACACGACTTTAAGGCTAAGTTGCATCACAGAATGCTCCCTGATCACTCCACATAATCACAGTAACATTATGTGATAATAATAACAAAAACAAAACAAAACAAACAAACAAACAACAGTCTTCCAATACATGGCACTGGAAATTTATGCCAACTAAAATCTAGACATACAGCTCAAACCAAAACTAAGAATTCATAGAATTGAAGTGTAACTTCAAATCTAACGTAGAGTCTGATTCGAAATAAAAACCAAAAGTTTGCTGTTGTAATTCTAGGTGATTTGTGTAGCTCGTCAATTTTTATTATATATTTTCTAATGGATTTCTTGAAACAGCATATATTTTGACATAGAAAGACAATTAGTGTAGGCAGATCAGGTTAGATTAGGGTAGATCAGGTAGGTAGGTACTTCATTTTCATCTCCTCAGTACCAATCCATTTGAGTTAACATGTCTCTAATAGGGTGGTGTGATACAGAGGGCTGTTAACACACTGAAGGTGATTATTTTTCCAATAACAGCACATCCTGAAGTGTTTTATTCCTCTTATACAACAGCAATTTGCCAATTAAAGGGCACATTGCATTTTTTTTATTGATATATAGTTATGTTTAATGTTGTGGTTCACAAAATGAGGTCATTGCTTTTATCCTGTTATCATGTTAAAGCAGCTTTAAACAGTCTTCTTTCTCTAGCCTCTCTTTTTTTTCTCTTAATACGTCACGTTACCGAGTTAGCATCCTGTAGACTTCTTTTCTATGTCAGAAAACGTAAGGAACAGCCTGGAGACACCTTCCAAAAATGCTAAATAAATAAAATCTCACAGAAAACTTCACCACGCCAACAATTACACAAAGTGTTTAATCCATTTGTGCATAGCATCCACCATACAAGTCCCTGTGTAAATGGTTACTGTAGAAATAGATCTATTAGAATGACCACATTATAATATAAACCTGTGACTTGCTTTGAATCTGAAACTTTTCTAAGCTGTGCTGTTACAGAAAATTTATCAATGCCAATCCATCCATCCATTTTCTGTACTGCTTATCCTGCACAGGGTCATGGGGGAGCCTGGAACCTATCCCAGGGAACTCAGGGCACAAGGTGGGGGACACTCTGGACAGTGTGCTAACCCATTGCAGGGCACAATCACATACACGTTCACACACTACGGACAATCTGAAAATGCCTACAATGCATGTCTTTGGACTGGGGGAGGAAAACGGAGTACCCAGAGGAAACCCCCGGAGCACAGGGAGATCATGCAAGCTCCGCACATACAGGGCAGAAGCAGGATTCGAACCCCCAACCCCAGAGGTGTGAGGCAGACTTGCTAAGAATTCAACAGCACTGTGATATATTACTAGTGTGCCCTCCAGTTTTGACCAGTCAAGTCCTACTGTTATGAAGCAGTGCTCAGAAAGAAGGTTGAATGCTTATGGCATGCTCTTCTTACAGTTCAGAGTAAGACAAACAGCTGTTCAAGAAGCAGTACATGTGGTTTCATAAAAAGTTGGCCCTCCTTTCGGATTTGATCTGTAGCATTTTAGATCACAACCTAAAGTGTCCCAACCGACGGTTTAGCTCAGAAGTCTGGAAACAATAGAGACATATTTATTAACTGCACAATGATTCAACATGTGGTTGTAATTATCCAGTAATAATTCAGTGGAAGTTTGGGACTTGATTCAGTTGGACAGCAAAGGCGTCATTGTTGAATGTTTTTAGCATTAACTGTGGGGAAGTCAAAACATGTCCTATTGTGCTGTCCTATAACAGCTGTCCTAGCAAAATCTCCTAGTAATGTACTGTTATATAAATTTCCTTGCTTACAAAGGTCTGGATAAACAATTTAATGCTTACCTATTAATAATTAGCTTCTATCTATAAATAGGACAGCAATATGACGTGGTTATATTTTGTTTCACACTACCACTTTTGACAAGCACCATGGATGCTGAGACAGCAGTTTTGAACTTCAAGCAGAGAATATATGCGTACTTTTCTGTCTATTAATCTTTAAACATTCTGTTTCTGGCATCAACTGTTTTTTCCTTCTTTTTTTTTCTTTTTAAATACAAACCATGTTGTTAGTTCTATGAAAACCTTTCCCTTTCTGAGTTAATGTCTCTAGCCCTGTAGCTAGTCTCTGGTCTGATAAGCTGTCTTTAGATAATTTACATAAATGCATGTAATTGGAAAAACTGCAACAAATGTCAAATATGTGACGGGTGATATGGTGCAATAATAATGTAGTTATGATTATATGCACTTAAATGCTATTTTCACTATCAAAGTGAACCACCAAAGATCACATTCAAGTAGATTTACTTGTATATCAAATGCATTTAATGTACATCTCAAATTAAAAGACTTACATAAGCGTGAATATGTGTAAACATGCCTTCCTTGAATAAAATGATTTTTATTAAAATGTCCCCACAGGAGCCTTGCCTTCAACAATCTGGAGTCTCTGCCAAAAGATCTCTTTAAAGGGGTGGACACTTTGACAAAAGTGTATGTATTAATTTAACATCCAGCTATACTATGGACAAGCTGGTTATTGGATGAGCTGATGGTAAAACTGTTCACTATTGTGTGCTGTCCAGTGACTTGCGTGGAAATCTGTTCACCTGTGATTGCAAACTGAAGTGGCTGGTGGACTGGATTTACCACACGAACGCAACCGTAGACCAGATATACTGCAACAGCCCTCCAGCCTATCAAGGAAAGAAAATCAACGATCTTACTCCACAGTCATTTGACTGCATAACAACTGGTCAGTTTATTGTTTTTATGTGGTGTCCTTAATAGTCATTAAATATGTATCCTATGATTTGGGATTCATATTGCAACATTAATCTAGCTTTTGTTGCAGATTTTTCGTTGCTGAAGTCTCTCGAATTCCAGTCCATTTCAGTGGAGACATTTACTTTTGGTGGTGACCAGTATGTGGTATTTGCCCAGCCTTTCATTGGAAGATGTAGCTTTATGGAATGGGACCATGTTCAAATGGAATTTCGGAATTTTGACAATATAACGAGTATGTGTTTTACATTGTAATTAGCAAAGCATGTCTTATTTTATTAAATGTAATGTACAGTCCCCTCCAAAACTATTGGAATGACAAGGCCAATTCATTTGTTTGTGTGATACACCAAATAAATTTGTGTTTGAGATCAAACTATGGATATGAGATGAGAGTTTAGGATTTCATCTTTTATTTCCTGGTATTTACATCTAGATGTGTTTAACAACATAAAACATAGAACCTTTTATATCAGACCACCCAATTTTTAGGCGGGCAAAAGTATAAGAACACAAATCTTGAAGTAAATTAAAGTAAATGACACTTAATATTTGGTTGCAAATCCCTTTCTTGCAATAACTGCATCAAGCCTGTGACTCACTGACATCACCAAATGTTGGTTTCTTATTTTGTGATGCTTTTCCAGGCTTTTACCACAGCCTCTTTCAGTTGTTGTTTGTTTCAGGGGGTTTCTCCCTTCAGTCTCCTCTTCAGGAGGTGAAATGCTGCTCAACTGGGTTACCGTCTGGTGATTGACTTGGTCAGTCTAAAACCTTACACTTTTTCCCCTGATAAAGTCCTTTGTTGAGTTTGAAGAGTGTTTTGGATCATTGTCTTGCTGCATGATAAAGTTGCTCTCAATTAATTTGGATGCATTTTTCTGTAAATTGGCAGACAAAATATTCCTGAAAACTTCTGAATTCATTCTGCTGCTACAATCAGGAGTTACATCATCAATAAAGATTATTGAGCCTGTTCCAGAAGCAGCCATGCAAGCCCAAGCCAAGACACTACCTCCGCTATGTTTCACAGATGAGCTTGTATGTTTTGGATCATGACCTTTCTTTCTTCACACTTTGGGCTTCCAATCACTTTCGTAAATATTAATCTTGGTTCCAGAACTTTTGTGGCTCATCTCTGTATTTTTTTTGCAAATTCCGATCTGGCTTTCTGATTCTTAAACTAATGAGTGGCTTGCATCTTGTGGTATGGCCTTCACCCCTGCCATGCCTACCCTGCTCACCTACAAATTTGGTGGTCTGATACATAATGTGTCATTTAACACATCTAAATATAAATACCAGGAAATAAAAGCTGAAATTCTAAAATCTCGTCATATTCATCTGTTGATCTCAAAGCAAAAGTCTTTAGTCTACAGCAAAAACAAATGAATTGGCCATACCATTTCAATAGTTTAGGTGGGGACTGTATATATGGGGCGGTTATTTAAAATTAGAACTGACTTACCACAAAATGATGATTAGCAAGTTTGAATTTGCAATCCAAATCCCTCATGCTAGATATCAATTAGATATTATTACTTATTTCTCTAACAGGCACCTCCACTGTTATTTGCAAACCTCTGGTGATCGACGACCAGCTGTTTGTCATAGTGGCTCAGCTCTTTGGTGGCTCACACATCTACAAGCGTGACATCTCTGCCAACAAGTTCATCAAAATCCAAGACATTGACATCCTAAAAATCCGCAAGCCTAATGATGTGGAGGTGTTCCTCTTGGATGGAGAATCATTCTTTGTCATTGCCGACAGCTCCAAAGCTGGTTCTACTACCGTGTACAAGTGGAATGGCAACGGCTTTTACTCACACCAGTCGCTGCACCCGTGGTACCGTGACACGGACGTGGAACATCTGGAAATTTCTGGGAAGCCACACCTGATCTTATCCAGCAGCTCGCAACGGCCTGTCGTCTACCAGTGGAACAGGAGCTCCAAACTGTTTGAGAGGCGCACTGACATCCCTGAAATGGAGGACGTCTATGCTGTGAAGCACTTTCAAGTGAAGGGTGAGCTCTATGTGTGCCTAACACGCTTCATTGGTGATTCCAAGGTGATGAAATGGGATGGCGCCATGTTTGAAGAGGTCCAGAGTGTGCCCTCACGAGGCTCCATGGTCTTCCAGCCGTTCGCGGTGGCGGACTGGCAGTACGCCATCCTGGGCAGTGATTACTCCTTCACTCAGGTGTACCGCTGGGATGCCAAGAAAGGCCAGTTCATTCACTTCCAAGAGCTCAACATCCAGGCCCCACGAGCATTCTCACTGGTGTCCATTGATAATCGAGAGTTCCTCCTGGCATCCAGTTTTAAGGGGCAAACACGCATATATGAACACTTGATCCTTGACTTGAGTGATTGATTGAATGAGGAATGGGGGAGGGGGGTTTTACTGATAAACCAGTGATACTTTCCACTTTGTGGGTAAATGGGGAGAAGATACTGATAAATCAGCAATGCTTCCCAGCTTGAGAATGGACGACATGGGTAGCACACATGCATGCCAATGCCTTTACGTAGGTGTCCACCATCGCTTGAAATCCATATTGTTAAGCGAAGCCATGCTCTAACACATCACTGAGTGTATTGTTATCTTAACTAAAAGATTTCAGATTTTGGTGATTATTGTAAACACAGCTACTGAAAATAGATATTTTATTCTATTCTATTTATGATCCTGTTTGAAACAATATGCTAAATTCAATGTTTACATTTTATCCCTGCTTTCCATTTGTAAACTGCATATATATTACGCTTTTGTAAGACGTGGGGCCAAACCAGCAAAAGAATTTGATAGGATTTTGAAATAATTTTTATTGATGTTGGTTTGTATGAACTGTAAACGCAACTAAAGACACTGTTATAATAATTGACTCCAGTAATAGTTATGTGATTCTGAATTTTTAATAAACCGTACTATCATGACATTGCTCTATTGGACCAACAATCGTTTGCCACAAATGTATTCAATTCATTATGCCTGCATTGTTTGGAAACCAAAGGTCAAAACTGAAGCCATGGTTCTAACTTGAAATAAAAATATAAATCACATTACATGTGTTTATTTTCTGACTGCAGTGTTTTCATTTTACTCCCCTTCATGAAATAACAAAGGTAGCCAGCATGATATTGGGGGTTGATTAGTGGTCACGTATGTCTTGTTTTGTAATGCCATATCCATTTGCGCTTAATGGTTCCAAAGTATTCCATGTTTATGCTGCATTTCTTAACATACTACTTATAAGTAGTTTCCCAGTATCTCAGTTCCTTGCTTTACAATCTCTCTGGGTGTCTGCGGTCACACACTTTGAACTCCTAAGTCTTGGAAAGTTTGAACATTTTCCTGTGTCTCTGAAGCATTGCCTGCCACTCCTTGGATAGCCATGTGTTAAAAGGCACATACAATACTCGCTTTGTTGCCATGATTCATTGGCAGGGCAGGACAAGTTCATGTAGGATCCATGCTCTGGCTTGAGTGTTGTTGAAGGATTCCAGCTTATTTCATGTTGCCCAGAGCAACGCACTGCCTCAACAGGGGGCTGCATCTGCTGTTGTGCAGCAAGAATCTCTTATTTTCAGGGATAATACTACATCACAAAACAGGGGGCTACATTCAACAACCCTTATGCATGCTTGCTGTATATTCTAATCTGGATGTTTTTGGATATATTACTAGATATGTGTGTGCTGTTCTCCCTTTGTATCTATTTTATGTCCCAAAGTAAAGAAGCTTCAGGTTTTAAAACACACACTGTCATGAGTCTCTACTTTTTTTTTATAGTTGGATCTCAGCAGCAGTGACCAGCATACATGCAGCATTTATCCAACTAGTCATGTAAAAATGGTCATGAACACACTTTCATATTGTGTTTAATTCAAGTAAGTTTAATATTGTGCACTAGTGAAATGGAATCAGATGGTCCTAAACAAGAGCCATGCACACACAAATGCCAGAATGTATTTTTTAACACCAGATTTTTAGCAAAGCACAAAATGTGCTTTGCTACAAGGACACAGAGACCTTTTTTTTGTGTGTTTCTGACTATTTCAAACCCTCAATGAGCCACAGATATAGTATCCACATACACATGTCAACTCTTCTGGTCACAGTTCCATATTTGATCAATTAGATGCATTATTTACTACATTTATGAAGCATCTTTATAACCCCTAAAGGTTTTTTTTTTCTTCATATTTAACCCTTTTTAAAGGCAGGGACTTGTTTTTTGCTTTCTATTTAATGTCACACATTTCTTTTATTTTTTAAAATTATTTTTATCTCTCTCCCTCCATCTGTGACAAAACCTGAATAGCCAACATAAAGTATTATATTGCATGTGGCAATGTATAGCCATAAAACAAAATAAAAACAAATATAATTCCTTTCTCATTATTCTTTTATCAAACACTAAATGCCTCTCTAATACAAAGCAGCACATAGCAGGCATAGTGTAATGGAATAAATACAAGAAAGGCTAAGTATATGCAGCACAAATGAGCAAAATAAAATGAACTGTACGATCACAATGTGTTTCAAATGTTTTCTCCAGTTCTCAATATTTCTCCAGTGTCAACAGGTTGTGCAAGTAGAGGGTTTGTACCACTCAATGTAATACTTAGTGCAACAAATCCTTGTTATGAAGTCCCCAATTTCTTTTTTTTTTCCATCAGCCTTAAACTCTTCCATGGCTTTTTAATGTAATAAAAATCAAAAATGAAGGAACAATTAAAACCATAAAAATGTCCCAAAACATTATCCTGTACAGCAATCAAAATAGTCATACCACAGCCGCAGGACGGCATATTCATATAATACAGTCTTTGATAAATAGCCGTGTCTCTCTATGTACTAAACTGTACATTTTGAAAATCCATACTGGTTATTTGGTAGCTCAGTCAACACAGAAATCATTTAAAATGGCTATTAAACATGTAGCAGATTATTCTCTTAGTATCAAGTGGATAAATGTGGGAATGTAGCTGCAGTCAAAATGCAAATGTGCCTAATGATGAAAACTAATAGCTACAAAGTAGCGCAGTAGAACTTGCATAATACTAACTGGTGACCATTAACTTTCATTAATATTTAGCAATGTTGGCATTTTTGGTTATGCTATTACAAAGGAGGATACAAATTTTAACTTTTAAATATTCAGAGTTGTGTTTATCATCTTCACCATATTGGCCATAATGTTTTCCTACACTTAAAGTAATATTCCCCACTCCTTTAAAGGTGACTGTTGCACAGAATGTACACCAAACCCCTGAATACTATTGACAGAGTGAAACATTCACACTGTACAGTGCCTTGCATATATGTGGACTCATTTGACATTTCCCAAAAATTAACCGAGTTTGCAAAATTATTTCCAAATAAAAATATAAAAGCTGTGATTGCATGAGTAATTCTCTTCACAGGACAACCATAGTCATAGCTCCACAATGGGGAAAAGTGTTGAGAAGAGAATAAAAAGCCATGGGTTTCCCATAAGGCATGTTTGAGGCTCAGCAAGTGTGTGGAAAAAGGTTCTCTGGTCTGATGAGACCTACAGTGAGCTTTTTGGCCTCGGCACAAAGCGTTACCTTTAGCAGATGCCTAACACTGCTCATCACCCTGAGACCACCATCCACACAGTGAAGCAAGACTGTGGCAGCATCATATTGCGGGGATGCTTTTCATCAGCAGGGCCAGGGATACTGGTCAGGGTTGAGGGCAAGGCTGATAATGCCAAATACTAGAAGAAAAACCTGTTCCAGTCTGCAAGAGACTTGGGATTGGGGCAGAGGTTCGCCCTTCCAACAGGACAACAACTCGAGGCATACTGCCAATGATACACTGGAGAGGTTCAACACTAATGACTTGAATGTGTTAGAATGGCCTAGCCAAAATCCAGATCTCAATCTGATCAAGAATTTCAATCAATTGGACAGAGCTTGAAAAATGATAAAGGTGTATCCCAGAAGACTTGCAGCTCTGGTTCTACCCAGGGGGGTGAATACTTAAGCAACTAACAAATGCGTTTTTTGGTTAAATAATTTGGTTAAAAAAAAAATCCCAATTATTGAAAGTTCATTCCAATACAAGGTTGTAACACTACAAAAATGTGGAAGAGTTGGGGGGTGGGGGTGAATACTTCTGCAAGGCACTGTATATGTGTGGCGGCCTGGGAAAACCCTTCACATGGTGAAATTTTTCTCAAATTGGTTTTCTGAACTGAAATATGCTTCTCTTTTGCATTTATCACAACCAAAAGCTATAGCATTTTAAACTGGTGTTACCCCAATAGTGGTTTTAAGATTCTGTAGTGCAGGAGCTTCACAGACATTTGACAGCCTGTATCAGACTACAAACTGAATTGATTAGGCTTATGTCCGATTTGCTATGGCAACAACGTTTGTTAACCTGGCTCCTTACCCAACATGATCTTTGCAGTAAGATAAAAAGTAAATAAAAAAATTTCCATGCTGTTTTGGTGAAATATACTGTATTTACAGTTTCCTAAGTTGTAATGTCAAAGTATGTATGCAGAAAAATCCGCTTTTCTTCTTTTTTGGCTTTCTAACAGAATTTAGCCACAGCAACATGTTTTCCCAGGCCAGCACATGTATAATTCCATCAGCATCAAAATAAAATCACTGATTGGGTCCTACATCAGATGTGAAGGTGATAAAAGTTAATGAGAAAAGCAAAACTTACGGGATGAGCACCGCACATTCTGTTAAGGCAGCACCTCGGCTCTAGCCAAATGTGAACCAAACTTACCGCTGCAAGCCCACATTGAGCCCCATTGTTTCCTTTCTGTCCTTTCTGTGTGTCAGAGCTTCAGCTCATCAGCAATTTTGCAGGCTATGTTCTTGAAGGCGATGGATGTGCCTGAAATGCGCTTAAAGCGCACACCGTTGAGTGAGAGGCGTGGTAGCTTGCAAACTTCCATCTCCCACTGGACCAAGTTGTCATGGCGAGCATCACCATGCACGCAGAAAAGCAGGAAACGCTCGCGCTGCTCGTAGTCACAGCCATTGTCGTCTAGCACTTTGCGGATCTCACGCATCATGTCGCCTGGCTCCATGGAAGATGTCGTCTTCATGCTCCATGTGAAGCGCAGTGAGCGTGGCTTTGAGTCGCGAGTCTCGTCTTTCGATTCTCCCAAAGTGCTCCTGTCAGCAAAGTGGAGAATTTTAGTAGGTAATACTGTCCAACTCACTTCTAAAGCCTACACAAAAAGATTTTCAAAAAACCTCACCTTGGCGACTCAGACTTGCCACTTGCTTCCCCTTCACTTGGAACCCTCAAAAAAAGAACACATAATTATCACCATGTCCTTGTTCACTGACACATACACAATGTTGTCTGAATTGTCTGAGATCCTTTCTGAGTCACACATACCACAGTGCTACAAAAAAAAAAAAACAGGAGCAACAATTATGTGCTCAAATAGAACACATAAAAACTGTGGTAATGTCAGTGAGACAGGAAATGGGCAATCAGAATATTTTGACTGGGTCATCCAGAAGAGATCTACTTGAAGTGAATTTGGCTACATGCTGGGCAACATCAAGATCAGGATGTCACAAAGGGAGTGAGTGTGCTACTGTTAAAAGGGGAATATGAAAAACAGGACAAATTAGGTATGTTTAGTTCAAACACTTTAGGAGAGACTGTGTGCAAACAGATAGGGGTTTATTAGAGTTCTATAATAGAAGAATAGAAAAAATCAGAGGTGTCAGGAATTTCCCCCTCGCCCCGAGTGCTGTGTGTAGAAGTGCTCAGCACACATAAGCAGCCCACAGCGCTCACTTCCGTGTTGTCTTGTTTGTGTTTGTTTACGTTACCATGTGTTTTTATTTTGGTTCAATCTAGCCAGAGGAGGTCACAAGCCAGTGTACTTTTTGTGCCGGTCCCAAGCCCGGATAAATAGAGAGGGTTGTGTCAGGAAGGGCATCCGACGTAAAACTTTTGCCAAATTCAATATGCGAATCACTAACATGACTTCCATACCGGATCGGTCGGGGCCCGGGTTAACAACGACCGCCATCGGTGCCGTTGACCTACAGGGCACTGGTGGAAATTGGGCTACTGTTGGTCGAAGAAGGAGAGGAGGAAGAGGATGCAGGGGATAGGGCTAGATGGAGGCAGATGATTCGCTGTGGCGACCCCTGAAGGGAACAGCCGAAAGGAAAAGAAGTGTTTTTATTTTGGTTCATGTCCTGTCTCCACCCATGTCCCATCAGTGGTTGTTTCCCTTATGTGTCCTTATTACTTGCACCTGGTGTCAGTTTGCCCTTTAATTAGTTTGTATATTTAAACCCTTGCGTTTCTGTGTTCAGTGCGAAGTAATGTTCAGTGTTTACTTGTCTGTCTTTACCGAGCCTTTGTTCAGTGTTCTGATTTCCCGCTTCTCGAAATTGTTCTGTTTCCTCAGTTGTGCTCTTTGGATTACCTGATTATTATTGTTCACAAATCACCTGACCTCTGCCTGTTTCCTGTTTCAGAGTGGATTCACACCTTGGATTTGTCTGCCTGCCTCTCAAATAAAATGCCTTTTACTGCAATTGCATCCGTGTCAACTCTCCGTTCCTGACAAGAGGCAATAAAGGCATTCTGCGAGATTCAGCTGGAAAACTTCCAAGGGTTTGTCGTCTGAACTTGTACATTTTTTACATTCATATTAACAGCGGCATATGACACTCTCACTCAAAGGGTACAGCTGTATTTAAGTGTACAAATGTTCATCACTGTGCTGCCTTTATTATTATTATTATTATTATTATTATTATTATATTGATGGCTATTCTACAATAAAACAATTAGGGTTGAGCGGTATAGTATGTCTCATCGCAAGCATAAGAATGATGTGAGGTAACCAATTACGCAGATGCATTATTTGTGCTTCCTATTATTTAAGTTGAGTATAACAAGTCAGTAATGCCTGCTTGATGTCTCCTCTGAATAGCAAGAACGGTAAATAGAAAACCTAATTTTGCTATGCTTACTGTTAGCCAGCCAAGATCCAAGAAATTAATCTGCTTTTGTCATTTGTCCTTTTGTGTAGTTTGTACTTTGATTGGACAATGTATGCTTAGTCTATTTACTTTCAGTTGAGTCTCCAAAGACATTAATAGATTAGGGTGAGTTTCATTATGTGTAATGATTTGACATGACTATTACTTAAAAGAGCATCAGCTACTGTATACCATTCTGTGTATTGTTCTTATGGAAAATTTTTCTTGCTGGGAAAACTTTGGGGTGGTAACAGTAATTCTTGACAGCTGATTATTTCCTATAACAGCAAGCCCCCACGTGTCTTACTACCCTATTCTACTCTCCTCTCCTCTACTCTATTCTATTCTATTCTAATATAACAATGAAGAGAAAGAGCAATATCCTAAGTAATGCTTATTACATTAATGTCACACAGCTGGCACCACTTACCTGCGGCCAAACTTGGAGGTAATTTTGCTGATGATGCCGGTGGATGTGCCCCGGCGTGCTGGTGCTAGGGCGCCTGTGTCATGGCAGAGGGTGGGCGAGGCAGGTGGGCCGTTGTAGGTGGCGCTGCGGCGCTCGTGTAGCTGCGCTCCATGGAAGGTGCTCCGGCTTGATGTCCCTCTGGGGAAATGAGTGCGCTCTGGAGTGCTGATGCTGTGATCAGAGGGTGAGGTGGACGGAGGCCTGGCACTTGGACTGAGAAAAAGTACAAATGCTTTATGGAGTCCAAATGTTGACTATGTGGATCATACTATCACAATACTTGTAGTACAAAACAGCACTTTAAAATGTAACTTGTATCGGTGGCTCTGCATGGACTCTAAATAAAATCTTAATTCACATAAAAAGAAAGAAATGGCACCACCTGCAGGTGCATGAGTGTGCTGTGTTTGCAGGCTTCTTGCTCACCTTCCCTTGTATTCGCTGTTGTCTTCTATAGGCGGCAGGGTGGTTTTGGAGGAGGCGCCTGTGGAAGACACGGATTTCAAGTATCTCTGTCTTGTAGACATCAGAGCTGAAGTGGCACCGGAGGCTGATGTAGTGCTGCCCGATACCTCTGTTAAACTGGAGATACAGAATGAGAGAGAGAGAGAGAGAGAGAGAGAGAGAGAGAGAGAGAGAGAGACTGAGCTACTAAAATGCACTTTACTGATTGAACACTACACACCACAACAGTGTAGTGTTTAAAATTGGGTCAGTGTATATAGCTGGATCCATTACCACCGGCTTTCTAATCTTTTTTTGTTGTGCTTTTGTTGGTTATTGGATCCTTAAGTAATTTAAGTAATTTGTGTTCCTATTTAGTCAGACTAATTTGATGGTTTCCTTTCATGTCAGTAATAAAAGTGTACTTTCTGTAAAAGTATGTATATTGTTCCTCAATTCTACAAAATGTCAGGTAATGAATAGTACATATCTTTCACTACAGTTGTAGACAGTTTATTGCAATTTATGTTCAATATATGGCATGGACTGGAATACAGACTGGATATGTACAGTACTGTGCAAAAGTTTTAGGCACATGCAAAGAAATGCTGTAGAGCAAAGATGCCTTCAAAATAATGAAATTAAATGTTTCTACATTTAAAAAATATATACCGTTAAGAGCAGTAAACAGTAGTAAATGAAACAAAAAATAAAAATAGTAGTCTTCGGTACAATTTGTGCAGTTTTATAAGGAAATGTGCTGGTAAGTTTTATTGAGCATCTTGCAGAACCAGCCATATTTCTTCTGGAGACTTTGACTTTCGCACTCGCTTCTTATTTATGCAGCAAAACCCAGCAGCCTTCATTGTGTTTTTTGTCTGAAAAGTGTCTCTCACATAATATGCTGCTTTCTTTAATGACATACAAACATTTTTATGTATCATTTAATTTTGTGCTAGAAAACTAATGTTTGGGAATCTAAAATCTTTTTTGTACTGACTTGATAATGTAGACGTCATAAAATAAAAAATCTATAACAAACTTCGTACTAAAAAAAATAGGGTGCCTAAAACTTTTGCACAGTACTGTACTTATATTAATTTTATAACAGCTGTGACCCTGACCAGGATAAAGCAGTTACTGAAGATGAATGAATGAATGAATGAATGTATTAAACTAAGCTTATATACTTACAGACAATTATGTAAAACACCTACAAGAAGTTATTTCTGCTAAAGGGGACAGTACTAGCTTCTGACGCCAAGGGTATACTTACTTTTTCGACAGAAAAATATCACTTCTATTGATATTTCTGTTGAATAAATGATTGAAAAAGCTAATTTTTCTTGTGGTTTTTAATAAAGTATATCAACTTTACAAATACGTCAAAAAAGCCAACAATTTCCATGGGGTGTACTTATTTTTTTCACATGACTGTAAATCCAAACATTTCTGCAGAATGCAGTTAAACACCAGTTTTAGCATTCATCCTGTTCCTATCCAATGATATACTAGGTACTAGGGATTTTGTTAGCATTGCTGACCTCTTTACATCACTGACTTTGAACCTAAGATGATATTTGGTACTAATTATGCCAGATCTCCCAAACAGCTATCATATTGTTTTGTTTGTTTTAAGGGTTTAGTTAGATGCAATGGTGCCAAAAGCAAAAAAAAAAAAAAAAAAAAACTACCAGAGATTGATGATTCTATGGAAGTAAAGTTTCTGAATCAGAGCTGTTCTTTGGATCTGAGAGCTCTTGTTCTTTGTCAGCAAAAAACAAGAAAGTGTACCGTGTCTCTAGTGGCTATGTGGGAAAAGTGAAAAAAAAGTTACTTGGTTGGACGATCCATGTTCTGCTAATAAAATGATCAGAATTTGGCAAAAAAGCACCACGAGTCCATGGAGCAGTCCTATTTGGTATCATGAGTAGAGGCCAGGGGTGACAGTGTGATGAATATTATCCTGCCACACATTAGTGCCTCTACTGAAGAACATATGAATGTAATAGTGTATCTGAACATCATTTTTGATCAACTTCATTCTTTCATGGTTACAGACTATCTACTCTCAAAGCAACACTTCCAGTATGACATGTTAAAGGAATTCATCCCTAACTTCTTTGAATGCAACAAAAGGTGCAACACACTACAACAAAATAAACCAGCACCTCTATATAAATGCAGTAGGTTTTATTTGCATATAAATATAAATACAGTAGGTTTTACAGTGTTAGCTAAAAATCCTAGAATTTGCAATATTGAGTGAAGAGTTCTAACCTGCTGTCTTTGCCATTGGGAATGGCAGAGGACCGGTCAGCCGAGCGCTCACACACGTATGTATTTCTGCGTGCCATGCCTCCATTAGTCTGCAAAAAATGTCAGAATGGAGAGAGTGAGAGAGAGAGAGAACACAGGAACTAGAGTGGACTGCTTACTTTCTTTAATGCTTATATTCTGTCAAAATGCTAATTAAAATATTTAATAAAGATAAATATGTGCTTAGAATATTTTAACATGCAACATTATGTGCTTAGCATAAACATGAACAATCATCTTTATATTATAGATATTAATGCTGTTTCTGGTAATAACAAAGTATTTATGTACAAATAAAACAAAATGGATATTTCAGTCAAATGACCATGCAGTACTTACTTATTCAGGTCAATATTACAGTTACAAATAAAATATTTACAAATAAAATATTTACAGATTTTTATACTTTTTTTCTTTCTTTCTTTCTTTTTTTAACTGTTGAAGACCTTTTTGGTGATTTATGAACAATAACAATAATGACAGGAAAACGTAATTAACAGAAAATATATTTAACGTCTCCAGCAGTAAAACCAGTACGAAATCTGTAAATATATTATTTGTAATACTGAACTGGTTCTGTATACTGAATATTGACCTGCATAAATATGTACTGCAAGGCTGAAAATGAATAAATGGTCTGTACATTTTCCCATCATTATTGTTTGCCACCAAATAATGAACAATAAGTACTGATTGGCCATTTTGGTCTCTTTTCTTTTGCACAGTAATGTGCACTGTATACTGGACATCTACTGACACTTGTACAATGCATGTATCAGAGAAAAGAGAATGAGTGCAGGTTCTCACTCCAGCTGAAGTAACAGATTTTTTCCTCTCCAAGGCGGCGAGAGGAGATGCTGGTACATCTCCCTTTAAGTTGGAGCTCAGCAGCTTGCGTGAGCTCTCACACTCCTCCTTCTGTTCGCTTTCTAGACAGCTGCGCTTAGTGTACGACACTACAGGTGGGACTGAGGGACCCACTGAGGGTACACACACACACACACACACACACACACAAACACACACACACACATAAATCAGGTTGTGTAAAATAATAATAATAGTAATAATAATAATAATAATAATAATAATAATAATAATTTACTTGTTAATTGACTTATGCAATACAATGTGTTATTACTCACTATTTTACAATCTATTGTATATAGTGCATATATAAATGTAAGCAAATGGGATATAAATGATAAAATATATTAAAGTCAAGCTGGAACATGGTAAAGCCATTCACTCATCATGCTGTAGGATTCAGCACAGATACTAGGCAGTCCATGTCAAAAAGCACAGGGCACTAAGCATGCTGTACTGACATGCAGAGGAAAGTGAGAGCTTTGTTGCTTTACTTGGTTTTATATCATCCCCACCGTGATCACTAAACCGCCGCGGCTGCTTCTGATTGGCCGATACACTGCGCTGGACCTTGGAGTGTGAAGGGGATTGACTAGTGCTGGTATTGATGTCACTGGTAGGGCGGGGCCTGGGACACAGATTGCTGATGGACGCAGACTCAATGCCTTCAATCTAAAAGAACAAAAAAGGCTGATGTTCAGATAAAATATATTACAGTTTATTATCTTTTGAAATATAATATAAAATAGACAAAAAGACACTAATAAATAAGGTGGAATATTGATGTCTCTGATGTCAGCTGAGAGGAATGACTCACTACAAGAGCACATAGTCTAGCATCTTGTAAATCTATATGCTGTGTGATCCATGTATCCAATGCATGTATTTTGTTTCTGTTCTACCACTGGTTTGTTAAATAGTGTATTACCTTTGTTAAAAATTTGCTCAAAATAGAGCTAAAAATTTCCATGTGGCCAGTCTAATAAATGTTCTAATTAGGGCTGCCAAATGAATTTAAAATCCATGTTTTTAATTAAATTCGTCTGGGGAAGTGTAACTGCATAGAAAGATTTGCACTGGGTCGTCAATTGGTGGACGATGGTCTGGATGACTAAATGTTTAAATATGAATGGACAGAGAAGCAGCCAGTGCTTTTTTATTCGCTTCAAGTTGAAAACCAAAGTGTTTCATCTGAAAAAACTGTCTGCGCACTATTAATGTGATTAGTAAAAAAAGGTTCAGGCAATTGCCTTAGTGCAGCAGGTGGTGGGATTCGGAAGTATGTGCTGTAGTTACAGCATCACCTTTTATTTTCTGATTGCTGAGCCTCCTTGTGATCCAGGCAACTGGGATTAAACAACCCAGAAATGAAATCTGCTTGTCCTGGGCACCGAGGCTATCCATCCATCCATTTTCTGTACCGCTTATCCTACACAGGGTCACGGGAAGCCTGGAGACTATCCCAGGGAATTCGGGGCACAAGGCACAACCCTGGACAGGGTGCCAACCAGGGCTGCAACTAAAGATTATTTTGATAATCGATTAATCTGTCGATTATTTCTTCGATTAATCGATTAGTTGGATTAAAAGGCCAATTTTTATTTTCTGTAATTTTTCTCTCTCGAAAAAAGTTATTTCATATTCTGCCCAATGTTGTCCTTCAAACATTGTGCAAATTGAAGGCTATGTAAAAGGTATTAAATGTATCTATGTGGGCTATGCTATACATTATGCAAAGGATTTTTTAAAATATTAACATAATATTTTGAAAACAAAAAAACAACTGATTGTCCACAAGCTTTAAAGCAGAAGTTAAATCACTATATTAAAAATGCTAAAAAATAAAAACAAAAGCACAAACTAAGTGTTAACTGGTAAGAGGTTGAATGTTCTGCAGTAACACACACAATCACTCATTTGAACACAGTAACATGTTACTTTATTCTGTAAACGTATGACACTTCTTACATTTATATACAATTACGTGGTATAACCCCATTAGAGTTACTGCTCTCATAAAAACACAATTACTTTTGTTTCTAAATATAGCTAAATATAGCATCAAACAACATATTTGATCAAAATTAATATTTTAGTCAGAGTTATTGCGCTTCCTTTCTACTGCGAGCTGTTTGATTGACGCGCATACGTGGAATCGCGCTCATTCAGTGAAGTTTAACGGAGACTCATTTGCTGTCAGGACGAGCCTTTATGTAAAATACTGGAAATATTGGTGTGAATTTATAACATTTACAGATAAGGATATAAATGTAAAAATGTCATTTCTGCGCTGAAGAAAACATGTAAGGAACACATTAAACAGCGCACGAATCTGACACTACAAGCCACGTTAATACACTTACGAGTTTGTTTGAAGCGCGTAATATAAAACATTCTCATGTTTTGGACAACCTGGATCGTGTACTCTTCCCGCAGCAGCTCACTCTGTGACCGCCGCTGTTTTTCAGATGTGTTTTATTCATAGAAATGCATTTTTCACCATCGTGAAGTGACATCACTGACGGGGGTTATCCACAGTGACGTCACAGATATAACTAATCGATAATGAAATTCATTGTCGATTATTTTAATGATTGATTATTATTATTGATATTTTATCGATTAGTTGTTGCAGCCCTAGTGACAACCCACTGCAAGGTACAATCGCACACACACACACTATGGACAATTTGGAAATGTCAATCAGCCTACAACGCATGTCTTTGGACTGGGGGAGGAAACCGGAGTACCCAGAGGAAACCCCTGGAGCATGGGGAGAACGTGCAAACTCCACACACCCAGGGTGGAGGCGGGATTCGAACCCCCGGCACCCAGGCTATAGTGATTCAAAAATAAACAAATCAAATGAATGGAAAATTGAAATTAATCAAAAATGTCTTGAGTAGGAGACTAGGCTTTTTTAAAAAAAAATATTGTCTATTATTTTGAAGGAATGACCCTTATATTTGGAATTGCAGTCCATCCATCCATCCATCCATCCATCCCATCTTTCATGCATTTATCTGACAGTATACACATTAAAAGGATGACTCCTCAGTTGAAAACCTTCACCCTGCCACATAGGCGCCTGCACAGAGTAGCTTTGGCTCTCCAAGCATTAACTTAATGGGAAAAATCAATAACACATTTCAGCACACCTCACTACTGCCATCACTACTGTACTGCATTAGCGCAGTGAGTGTGATGGACAGCAAAAACACAACCTGTCTGTTATCACAGCTTTCTGTAAGTACGAGGCTTAGATAGCTGTGTTGTAGATAAAATGCTTACTAACCACATTTCCATAAAAGTTGGGATTTTTTTCTAAAATGCAGTAAAAACAAAAATCTGTGATTTGTCCAGTCTCTTGAAACTTTAAATTACTGACAAAAGTACAAAGAAAAGATATTCAATGTTTTCACTGACCAACTTAATTGTATTTTGTAAATATAAACAAATTTAGAATTTGATGCCTTCAAAAAAAAGTTGGGACAGAGGCATGTTTACCACTGTGTTACATCACCCTTCCTTTTAATTACACTTTTTAATCATTTGGGAACTGAGGATACTAACTGCTGCAGTTTTGCAAGTGGAATTTTTGCCCATTCTTGCTTGATACAAGACATCAGCTGCTCAACATTCCTTGGTCGCCATTGTCTGATACTCCTCTGCATGATGCAACATAGGAGACAGATCTGGACTGCTGGCAGGCCAGTCAAGCACGTTGTTGTTGTACAGTTGCAATCAAAATTACTCAACCCCCATTCATTGTATTGAACTATTTCAAATGCTTTTGTTCGATTTGTTCATTGCAAACTGCTGAAAGTCTGTAAATTTTGACAATAAACCTGATTTGCAATGGGGGTTCGATAATTTTGATTGCAAATGTAGCTGTTGTTGCACATGCAGCATGAGGCCTGGCATTATTATGCTGAAATAACTATGGACTTCCTAGGAAAAAGATGTTGCCTTGACAGCAGTATATGTCTCTCTAAAATCCCACTATATGTCTCCGCATCAATGGTACCTTTACACATATGCAAGTCACCCATGCTGTGGGCACTGATGCACCCCCATACTATCACAGATGCTGGCTTTTGCACCTTTCGCTTATAAGAGTCTGGTTGGTCTTTTTCATTTTTGGCACAGAGAACTCGATGTCAGTTTTTCCTGAAAACAAACTGAAACGTGGATTCATCTGACCACAGCACACGCTTCCACTGCCAATACCACAGTCAATCTGAGATGAGCTCGGGCCCAGAGAACTCGGCAGCGTTTCTGCATAGAGTTGATGTGTGGCTTCCTCCTTCAATTAAATTAAATTCAGTTTTATTTGTATAGTGCTTTTAACAATGGTCACTGTCCCAAAGCAGCTTTACAGAAATATATAAACTCAGGATATAGATTTTAAATGTACGAATTTATCCCCAATGAGCAAGCCAGAGGCGACGGTGGCAAGGAAAAACTCCCTGAGACGATATGAGGAAGAAACCTTGAGAGGAACCAGACTCAAAAGGGAACCCATCCTCATCTGGGTAACACCAGATAGTGCAATTATAAATAAATAAATCCCTTCTATAAATGTGCTAATACTCCTTGCATAATAGAATTTTGTGTTGCATTTCTCATGTATGAGACATCTCAGGATGTACTCCTGAGCCCATTTGGTTATATTTATCACAGTAGCATGACGATTTCTCAGGCAATGCCGCCTGAGGGCTCGAAGGTCACGCACATTCAACAGTGGTTTCCAGCCTTGCCCTTTACGCAATGAGATTTCTCTGGATTCCCTGAATCTTTTCACAATATTATGCACTGTAGATGGTGAAAGACCTAAATTCTTTGCAATCTTGTGTTGAGCAATGTTCTTTTTGAACTGACTGACAATTCTCTCATGAGGTGGTGAGCCATGACCCATCCTTGCTTGCAAAGATTGAGTCTTTGGTGGATGCTCCTTTTATGCCCAATCCTGATACCCTCCCCTGTTACCAATTAACCTGATCCTCCAAAATGGTGTTACTTGAATATTCTATAAACTTTTCGGTCTTATTTTGCCTCTGTCCCAACTTTTTGCGTGTGCTGAAGGCACCAAATTCTAAATTTGTTTATATTTACAAAATACAATTAAGTTGGTCAGTGAAAACATTGAATATCTTTTCTTTGTGCTTTTGTCAGTTAATTAAAGTTTCAAGACACTTGACAAATCACAGATTTTTGTTTTTATTGCATTTTAGAAAAAAGCCCAACTTTTATGGAAACTGGGTTAGTAAATGCTGATCCTATTGAATCTAGCAATACTGGACAAATTTCTTGGTATGCTTTGTCTATTGCTGAATTATAGAAATCAGCTTTTTTGCCCTTTGTGTCAATTATTCCACTGCATTTATTGTGACACTACGACACTCTTATCAGTGCTGTAATACACATATTGAGCTCCTTGCCCTCTTATGTGCTAACCTCTGGAGGTTTTCTTCCCAATAAGAGATAAGTAGCCATGACGTCATCGTATTTCTGTCCCTTAAGAGCCTCCGTGATTTCATCCTTTGGGAATCCCATAGTCACCATCAGCTCTGAGGAACACAGAGGACAGAGATCACTATCATCTATCTTTACACAAAATCACAATTAAAGGACCACTTAGGAACCTAAAATACTAATACAGGTAATGATTAAAGCAAAGAGTTTGAATAATAAAGCTACTTATTGTCTACAAAATTGTTATTTACTATAATTATGGTCATATATGAAGTATTCCCAGAGAAGCACAACAATTCATCTCATGCCATGTGAACAGATGATTATCATGGATCACCAGAAGATGGCGTAAACATACCACACACATTCACTACTAAAAATAACAGAAATGCTTCTGAAATCATAGAATCTGCCAGGACTGTAATTTAATATGTATGTAATTCAATAATAATTGAGGTTTTATGAAATCCACGCGAACTCTGTAATTCAATAATCATGCAACTACAGAAATCTTAATGCACCTAGATTTTCTTGTGGAAACTGAAGTAGCACTTATTAAATGGGCATTTTTAAATGTGCAGATTATTTCCTTTGTGCTTTTGATTGGTTTATTCCAAACCACAGTGTTTAACAGAATTCAGTATTCAGCAGTATGTGGTTTGGGAGTGTATACACAAATAGTGAATCAGAAATAAGCATGTCATCAGTTGGATTATGTATTACATTATGCCTACATAAAACCCTAAACCTGAAGAAGGACAGTAAATATAATTAATGCTTTATTCCATTAGTTGATGATTTGAATGTTATATTTGGAAACACTTTTCTACTTCCAGATTTCCCTTTTTTTTTTACACTGATCCTTTTTCTTTGTCAAGCTGTATGCGTACTCCGAAAGAGTGATGATGAATGATGCTAGTGCCTGATACTGACACACTTCTATTGCCTGATTTATCTTGTTGCACTACGTCTGCACTTGTAACTCACCTTCTGCTGTTGTGGATGGTCTCATGGATACTCCATGTGAGATTTGCACTTCCCTAAAACAGTTTATGCCCAAGACTCATCCTTGTTTCAGTGGATCACCTGACCTTGATACTTTAGGGATCTAAATCTACATCTGGATTTCTTTAAATCTGCTTTGTGACCATGTCTAAAGACCTATTCAAATAAAATGCAATTTAATTGAAAACTAACAGTTATTTAGCCACTGAAGCTATGATGTGTCAACACTTGAAAATCATGACTATCAAAGTCTTTTAAGAATGGATTCTATCATATAGAATATTTCTTAAGATATTGTGAGGTGATCTAATATACAGGCTGTCAACTCCGGTCCTGGAGTACCCTGTCCCACACATTTCAGTGTTTTTCCTCCTCCCAACACACCTGATTCAGTTAATCAGCTATTTAACAATTGAAGTGGGTGTGTTGGAGCAGGGAAAGCACTAAAATTTGCTGGAGTACTGTGGTCAAGTAGTAACAGTAATATATGAATTGTAGCATTTGGGACAGAGTAATCAGGAAAAAAAATGTGTCTATATCACTGTACTGACATCCTGATTAATCTGCAGTGTTTGAGTGTTGTAGGAGGCATTTACCGATCCTTTTACTGTCACTGAAATCAGACTCTGGTTCAGTATAAGGCTGCAGCTCCTCATCGTCATGGCCCACGTTCATCCATTTATCCTTCATGATTTGCTAAAAGAATAAATAAATAAATAAAATCATACCAACCACAAACAGGAAACAGATAGTAATGAAAATGCATTAAAAAAGAAACAAAGAAAAACAGGAATGTTACCTCTAAACTGCCCCGTTTGATGGGGTTCAACACTAATAGCCTTTTAAGCAAGTTCTCACAGTCTGTGGACATGTAGAAAGGGATACGGTACTTTCCTCTCAATACTCTCTCTCTCAGCTCCTAATAGACAACAGACAAGCCCAAAAGTGTAAAGAACTCAAGAACACATGCACACATAATAATAATAAGCACCCAAGCACCCAGATATTGTGAGCTGCACATTCACAGATGTGCTACAGTTGTTGCAAGAGCAATCAAAGGAAAGCAGAGCCATAACTACAGGCAAAGGGATTCAAGAATGACTTGTACTTTCACGCATTTGCCAGACTGATTTATTGACACATTATGGGCAAACCGTTTGGAATACCAACATTCTTTTGTCCAGGTTGGTCTATCTATGATGTATGCCAAATTTGGTGTTGATCAGACATAATTTGTAGGAGGAGTAGCAAAAAAGGTTTTTGAAATTGACGTCATAGGGAGCTTTGAACTCAGGGAATCCAGAGATGCCTGGCTTTTGAATTCTGGACACACGGTTCAAAAGTTATGACCATAAACATACAGTATCTCACAGAAGTGAGTACACCCCTCACATTTTTGTAAATATTTTATTATATCTTTTCATGGGACAACACTGACGAAATGACACTTTGCTACAATGTAAAGTAGTGAGTGTACAGCTTGTATAAGAGTGTAAATTTGTTGTCCCCTCAAAATAACTCAACACACAGCCATTAATGTCTAAACCGCTGGCAACAGAAGTGAGTACACCCCTAAGTGAAAATGTCCAAATTGGGCCCAAAGTGTCAATATTTTGTGTGGCCACCATTATTTTCCAGCACTGCCTTAACCCTGTTGGGCATGGAGTTCACCAGAGCTTCACAGGTTGCCACTGGAGTCCTCTTCCACTCCTCCATGATGACATCACAGAACTGGTGGATGTTAGAGACCTTGCGCTCCTCCACCTTCCGTTTGAGGATGCCCCACAGATGCTCAATAGGGTTTAGGTCTGGACACATGCTTGGCCAGTCCATCACCTTTACCCTCAGCTTCTTTAGCAAGGCAGTGGTCGTCTTGGAGGTGTGTTTGGGGTTGTTATCATGTTGGAATACTGCCCTGTGGCCCAGTTTCCGAAGGGAGGGGATCATGCTCTGCCTCAGTATGTCACAGTACATGTCACAGTACACTCCCCAGTGCCAGCAGCACTCATGCAGCCCCAGACCATGCTTGTCTTCAGCAAACTGTTTGTGGGCTTTCTTGTGCATCATCTTTAGAAGAGGCTTCCTTCTGGGAAGACAGCCATGCAGACCAATTAGATGCAGCGTGCGGCGTATGGTCTGAGCACTGACAGGCTGACCCCCCACGCCTTCAACCTCTGCAGCAATGCTAGCAGCACTCATATGTCTATTCTGCAAAGCCAACCTCTGGATATGATGCTGAGCACGTGCACTCAACTTCTTTGGTCGACCATGGCGAGGCCTGTTCTGGTGCTGCAGCTCAGTTTCAGGGTGTTGGCAATCTTCTTATAGCCTAGGCCATCTTTATGTAGAGCAACAATTCTTTTTTTCAGATCCTCAGAGTTCTTTGCCATGAGGTGCCATGTTGAATTTCCAGTGACCAGTATGAGAGAGTGCGAGAGTGATAACACCAAACGTAACACACCTGATCCCCATTCACACCTGAGACCTTGTAACACTAACGAGTCACATGACACCAGGGAGGGAAAATGGCTAATTGGGCCCAATTTGGACATTTTCACTTAGGGGTGTACTCACTTTTGTTGCCAGCGGTTTAGACATTAATGGCTGTGTTGAGTTATTTTGAGGGGACAGCAAATTTACACTGTTATACAAGCTGTACACTCACTACTTTACATTGTAGCAAAGTGTCATTCCGTCAGTGTTGTCCCATTAAAAGATATAATAAAATATTTACAAAAATGTGAGGGGTGTACTCACTGTTGTGAGATACTGTACTTCCAAATTAGGCCAAAATTTGACCCAATGGTGGCGCTAGAGTGTTGGTAGCACTTGGCCCAAATTTGGTCAGAATGTTCCTTAGACCCTCCCCAATCAGTGTGCCAAATTTCACAACTTTTTACCAGATGGTTCTATGGGCTGCCATAGACAACCTAGCCGAAAGAAGAAGCAGGAGAAAAAGGTAGAATAACAACAGAATGCCTACGCACCTTTGGTCCTTGGCCCCATAATTATAATTACAACAATAATAATAATCTGATTGGTCAGTGTGGTGTGCATTATTTTTGTATAACAGTGCGGCTCGGGAAGTAGTTCTGGCTGTAACATGAATTAATACTAATGCGCTCACTCTAATATGTTATTGTTTCTATAGTAACAGCTCATACATATGGACTTGTAAGCACTTTGTAACAGTCACTGCCTTTGCAAAGTTTAGAGGAGTTTACACTGTCCATTTTCTCTGTAAAAAAGTTATGGTTTTTGAGAGAGGAATCAATCCCCAACCCCGGAGGTGAGAATGCTAACCACTAAACCACCATGCCCCCATGCATTTTTATGCATGATCATTTTTTTAATGTAATGCTGGTGCAGAACACGCTATGCAAACTTTGCATATAATTATACCACTATATATTTATGTGTCAATTTAACATTGCATGGCGTGTTTTTCTACACCAACACTACATTTTAAAAAATTATCATGCATATGCAAATACATGATATGCAAAGTTATAATTACACACCTAAATGTAGACATAAATACTGTATATAGCTGTATAATTATGTCACAGTCTCTGATACAGCTATAGCACAATATAAAGGAAACCTTAAGGTTTTGGCCGTCGAAAGGTAACGATCCGCTGACGAGTGTATACAGGATCACCCCAAGACTCCAGACGTCTACTTCGGGGCCGTCATATTTTTTGCCCTGGAAGAGTTCAGGGGCAGCATAGGGAGGACTGCCGCAGAACGTGTCCAACTTGTTTCCCACCATGAACTCGTTGCTGAAGCCGAAGTCGGCAATCTTGATATTCATGTCGGCGTCCAGCAATAAGTTTTCAGCCTTGGGTTTGGAACAAAGAGGTGATAGTTATGAATTCAAAGTTAGCAGCTCTTTTATTACTAGTGGTAGCAGAATTCTAACAAAGAACATGAGACCTGTCTTGATTATGAGTGGCTTAAGTTTCAGGTAGTGTGCATTTAAATGCTCATTTTCTACAACTAATACTTACCTTAAGATCTCTATGTACTATTCTCTTTTGATGGCAGTACTGCACTGCAGATACAATCTGAAACACACCAGTAACATGCATGTAGCATCAAAAAGGAAATCCCAGGTATCATGTTGCTGAATAAAAAAAAAAAATGTAAAAAATAAATAAATAAAATAAATAAATAAACATGCTCTCATAACCCAATATGACATCATATCAGGGTATATCACGGTATCTGTTTACATGGTCCTAATTTCAGAACTGTTTGAGCTCCACTGCAACTGTTTAAAAACAAAAAACAGAATTAGATAACCTAAAGTAAAGTATTAGTTTATCACTATCAGCCAGTAGTTATTAGCCTTTATACCACAGTGCTGTTGAATTCTCGATTTCATTTGGTCAGATGGTGGTGATTACTTTTCTAGAACAAGCAGCTCTGACAGTAGTTACAACTGTAATTCAAGTAACAAGTTTTTATTCATGCTGATGAGGCAACAACTATTTATTGCTGTTATAAGTGATACTTATTGTTCCATGGACATTCCACAACATTAAAGGTAAGTATAAATGGATAAAAATTATGACATCTTTCTGTAATAAATAAAAAATGTTGGTGTTGATAAAAGGCTGTGTTGTACAGTAAGAGGAATAAAATACTTCGTCAGCACTTTGCTTCAGGCCGCATCACAAAACACCGTCAATGTTTGTAATAGTACGTAGACTCATGTTTTATTCCTTACATACTGATTTTATGATGTACTTAACAAGAATTTCAGCTTTTACAAGAAATTACAATACTACAGAATGTGTGTCATGTGCTTAGCAGTGTAGTACTGTCTCTCTCCATTACACCAATTTCATTAACAACTGCAAAACAAACCAAAAAAAAGTTTGGCATAGAATTTAGTAAGATGTCACTGTATGTTCCTTAAAATTTCAGCACCCCAAACTCAATATGTCTTTCTATGCCCTTTCTCGCAGCTTCATGCTTTGACACTAAATGGCAATGCCAGTGTAGTGTCACAGGCTGGATGGAGGTAAGGAAACGGTTTATTAGTATGCAAAACCTAAAGCAGGGTGAATTGCTTTGAAAAGGTCAGATCAGCTACTGGTCTGCACCAGCGCTGCAGATGTACAGCATGAGAATGAGGGAGGCTGCAAGCATACACACACACACACACACACTCACACACACACACACACACACACACACACACACACACACACACACACACACACACACACACACACACACACACTTAACTCCCAGCCCTCTGATTCACCATCCTTGTTGGAGCGAATCAGACCAAAATATGCAAATCATCGCTGGTGACTCATGTTTCCTCTGATTCATGATATACACAGCTGTCATGAAACAGCGAAAAAAGAAACTAACACGGTATTAATAAAGTTGGGCTAAAGACAAATAACAACAATTATATCACTAGTTGGCATTTTAGTGCACATTCACACTAGGACCACTACATGATTACATGCTGCTGTTTGTAAATCTGGAGTGAGAAGGGTGGATTCATGGGATTGATGGGGTTAAGTGAAATAATAGTTGCTTGGTTATAGTTTACCTGACGAAACTTTGCCCTGGCTTCCTTCTCTTTCATCCTGCCATGAGCCACCAAATAATCAAACACCTCACCTGTAATGAAGAAGCAGAGGGCTGTCAGGTATAATGATGTCTCTTCTAATTAAGTTTGTTTAGTGTCAGCAACAGCACACAGTCCTACCAGTTTGGGAGAACAAAGTTGGCAACCCTATTTTCCAATTCGATTAAGTTTGCTGCGCCATCTTCTCCAATTAACATTGTTCTTTACTTTGCATTAATCCAAAGCAACTTACAAATGTGGTTAGGGTTAAGGATTATTGCTCAAGGACCCAACTGTGTTTGTGCTGGGTTTTGAACTAACAACCAATCAGTAGCCCAACGCCTTAACCACTGAGCCATCACACCCATTTACTTTCGGAGAAACCTTCAAATCGCCGATCACACATGCCATGAATGTGATTAATCCTTTAAAAGCCAACTTTACAAGCAGTGCTATGACACAATCCATGTTCAGAAAAGTAGCTCATGTCTGATTTTTTTTAGGTATAGCAGATTTGAGCAGGCCACATTCGAGCCACATTAAAATTTGGTTTCAAATATCACTAAAAATCACAGCATGAGACATACAACTCATCAAATTAGATTTCGTGTGTTTTTTCAACATTTAGTGAGCGCAGTTCTTGAAATCAGATAAATGCAAAAAATAAATAAATAAAAAAAATAAGACGAAAGCCAGCACAAAGTCAGGCTTTTATTGAGTCAGTCTCATGGACCCTGTCTCAATTTCCAGTCTGTTCACTTTCAATGTTGCCTCAAGATAATCAAACCTTTTTGAAATTTGAATTTTTTTTTATTTTACAAAAACTATTTTTGGATTGTTCTCCAAAACATGCTCAAGATACATACATAACAAGTGTCTTAAGCCTGGATTAAAGTTGCATTATACAGTACATACACTACACACATGTGCATGCAAGATCACTGCCGCACAGTGACATTTGTCCACTTTCTCAGAAAATGTCCACATGGTGCAATACCAACATAAATTAGGGGCAGTATAACGACATGTTAAACCGTGTCCACAACCAACTAAACAAACTAGTGTTATATTAACATTAACCAGTTAACCAGTGTTTGAATTTTAAAAATGTCTCATGTAGCCTTCAAACCAACCGAAATGTTTTGCTCATGACAACAATCACGATAACGATACAAAGGTTTAGAGATTATGTAGTTTAACATCCCTGAGCATGAAATTTGCTGAACATTTTACAGTTTGACTTGCAAACCTGATGGCCAGGGACATGTGTGTTCTCAGATGTTTTTCTGCTCACCACGGTTGTAAAGAGCGCTTATTAAAGTTACTATAGATTTCCTGTCAGCTTGAGCCAGTCTGGCCATTCTCTTCTGACCTCTCTCATCAACAAGGCATTTCCACTCACAGAACTGCTGCTCACTGGATGTTTTTGTTGTTGTTGTTTTTGCACCATTCTGTATAAACTCTAGAGACCCTTGCATGCAAATCTCAGGATCTCAGCAGTTTCTGAAATACTCAAACCAGCCCGTTTAGCACCAACAACCATGCCAACAACAACCACGATCAAAGTCACTCAGATCACATTTTTCCCCATTCTGATGTGAACATTAACTGATTAACAGGATTTAATGCACTGTGCTGCAACCACATGATCGGCTGATTGAATAAATGCATAAATGAGCAGGTGTACAGGTGTTCCTATTAAAATAGCTGGTGAGGTGGGTGTATAATACTAGATATTTTAATGGATAAACAGAGTTCCTGCAATGTAATACTGATGAAAAACAGTATGAATTGAAAACTCACCTCCACTGGCATATTCCATTATTAAATAAAGTGTCTTCTCAGTCTCAATTACTTCAAATAACTTTACTGAAAATGGAAAAATATACATACATTATATATAAATCATGTCAAATACAAAAATAACTGCAGCCTGTAAAATGTTTAAAACAATCAAAATATTACCTGGGTAATAAAATATGTATTCTATGCTTTATTAATGTGTATTACACATATACATACCTATATTTGGATGATTCAATATCTTCATTATTCGGACTTCTCTAAAGAGCTGTTGGAGAAAAAAAAGAAATATTATTACTGCTGTCATTCCTGGTGTCACGTATGCCCAACTTTTGTTTATATCACCATGTGCGGTTTGTTTTGATTCATTTCTTTTCTCCAACCCTGTCTTGTCATTGGTTTATCTTCCTACTGGGTCATGATCATTCTCACCTGTTTTCAGTTGCTCAATTAGTTTGTGTATTTAAGTCCTGGTGTTTCATTGTCTTACCATGTATTTCGTTTCGCTAAGTTTTGAGCCTTGTTCTAGTTTCCCTGTTTCCTCATTTCGACCCTTGCTTGTGTTTCCCGGTTTCTGATTATGGATTATGGTTTCTGATGGTGCCTTCCTTTTGTCTGACCCCGCTACAGACTATGACTATGATTCTTGGATTTGCCCTAATTAAGTACACGCTAAGTTTATGTACTGCTTCTCACCGCATGTTATAACTGGACTGAACAATTCTGCTTCACATTAATAATTCATCTAAATAAGGGGTGAGCACACTATGATGGACCTTCTAAGTGTAAAACTACATACAGTGCCCTGCATAAGTATTGGCACTCATCATAAAAAACAAACACTGAAAAAACCATTACACATAATAATTAAAGTTTCTACTTAAACAACAGAAGAAACTATCCTTGTTCTAACAACCAATCATTCTCATTAGACCTACTTTTTTTGTTTATGTAAGACTATTTTCTCCCAAAAATATGTTCCAAAATGATTTACGCAACAAAAAGAATATTTAAAATGAATGCAAACAAACTGTCAGTTTTGAAAAACCTGAACCATGTCCTGTTTTCATGGGGTATAAATATGTGGTTCCACACAAGTAAAATCCCTTTATCATCCATTAACATGGAGAAAACTGTATAATTTTTAAAAAAAAAGCCAGATCACAAATCGTGCAATAAGTATAAAACAATCCATAAGTAGTTGAAACGCCATTAAGTACAATTATGTACATAACAACACATTTCTCCATCTGAAACAGTTGGAAATTTTGAACTGTCCCACCACACAGAGAGGATACTGGTGAAGAAGGGAAACAAGAGCCTAGAGACAGTTTTGGTATTGCAAAGTCGACTCTTGTGGCTTAGAAAATTAACTGTTAAATGCTGTTAAATTTCACAACAAGCTGTTCGTAAGCAATGTTTAGAAAAAACAAAAAGCTCTTTCTGAGAGCATTTCCCAAAATGAAGTGCCTGTACTTCACCCAATGTCATTAGAGCTACTCCTGCTATTGTGCATTGTGGTCAGATGAGACCAAAATTGAACATTATGGTCATACACCCCATTAACATGTGTTACCCTTTTTATGTATATGATTTTTTAATGAATGACACTATTGTAATTATGCCAACATGAGTTTACCGTGTAGTCCTGTCAGACTGAAGTTACTGGTAAACTTCATGTTCAATTAATTTGCAGTGGATGAAAATAATGACGCGCTCTCAGAAAAAGAGCCATACAGCTCACATTAATCAAGATGATATTTGGGTAAGGATACTGTATACCAACCAACAATAACATTAAAACCACTGACAGGTGAAGTGAATAACATTGATTATCGCATTACAGTGACACCTGTCAAGGGGTGGGATATATTAGGCAGCAAGTGAACAGTCAGTTCTTGAAGGAAAAATGGGCAAGCGTAAGGATCTGAGCAACTTTGACAAGGGCCAAATTGTGATGGCTAGACAACTGGGTCAGAGCATCTCCAAAACAACAGGTCTTGTGGGGTGTTCCTGGTATGCAGTGGTTAGTACCTACAAAAAGGGGTCCAAGGAAGGACAACTGGTGAACCGGCATCAGGGTCATGGGTGCCCAAGGCTCACTGATGCTGGTGAGGAGCGAAGGCTAGCCCGTCTAGTCCGATCCCACAGAAGAGCTACTGCAGCACAAATTGCTGAAAAAGTTAATGCTGGCTATGATAGAAAGGTGTCAGAACACACAGTGCATCATCACAGCTTACTACGTATGTGGCTGCATAGCCGTAGATCGGTCAGAGTGCCCCTGCTGACCCCTGTCCATCACCAAAAGTGCCTACAATGGGCACGTGAGCATAAGAACTGGACCATGGAGCAATGGAAGAAGGTGGCCTGGTCTGATAAATCATGGGTGCGTGTGTTTTGCTTGCCTGGGGAACAAGTGGCACAAAGATGCATTATGGGAAGAAGGCTAGCCGGCGGAGGCAGTGTGATGCTCTGGGCAATGTTCTGCTGGGAAACCTCGGGTCCTGGCTTTCATGTGGATGTTACTTTGACATGTACAGTGCCTATAGAAAATCATCATACCCCATTGAAATAGTCACTGTTTTGTCTTATAGCCTGAAATCAATACCCATTAAAAATATATTTTTTGTTCCAGCTTTATTTACACATTCTGCCTTACAACATTCAAGTAATGTAAAAAAACGTAACAGTTCGGAAATGTAAAAAAAAAAAAAGAAAGAAAACTAGAATAACAGAGTTGGAAAAGTGATCAGTCCCATGATTTAATACTTCGTAGCGCCACCTTTTGCTTTAATTACAGCCATCTGTCTATTTGGATATGTCTCTATTAGCTTTGCGCACCTAGAGTGAGGAATATTTTCCCACTCTTCCTTGCAGAATTGAGTTCAGTCACATTTTGTGGTGAGCGGCGATTGACTGCTGTCTTCAAGTCCATCCACAGATTTTCAATTGGATTTAGGTCAGGGGTCTGACTTGGCAACTCAAGGACATTCACCTTCCTATCCTTAAGCCATTGTGTAGTTTTTTTGGCGGTGTGTTTAGGGTCGATGTCGTGCTGGAAGATGAACCACCTGCCCATCTTCAGCTGTCTAGCAGAGGGCCGCAGGTTTTCCTCAAGAATTTGGGTGTACTTGGCAGCATCCATTTTCCCTTCAATTCTGACCAATTGCCCAGTCCCCACTGAAGAGAAACACCCCCACAACATAATGTTGCCACCACCATGCTTCACAGTAGGTATGGTGTGTTTTGGGTGGTGTGCTGTGTTTGGTTTTTGCCAAACATAATGCTTGCAGTTCAGTCTTGGTCTCATCTGACCATAAAACCTTTTGCCATATGGCATTAGAATCTTCCAAGTGGTTTTCTGCAAAGCGCAAACGAAGAGGCTTCTTTCTTGCCACCCTGCCATACAGGCCAGCTTTGTGTAAAGCTTGTGAGATTGTTGTCACATGCACAGACTGACCAATTTCTGCCATAAGGACTTGTAAGTCCTTCAAAGTTTGGCCTCTTGGTAGCTTCCCTGATCAATATCCTCCTGGCTCGGTCATCCAGTTTGGAGGTGTTGGTGGTGCCATACACTTTCCACTTCTTAATAATGCTCTGAATGGTACTCAGAGAGATAGTTAAAGCCTTTGAAATTTTTTTGTATCCTTCTCCCAGCTTGTGCCTTTCCACAACTTTGTCCCAGAGCCCTTTTGAAAGCACCTTTCCAACCATGGTGTATTCTTTGTGTTGCCATGCACTACTAGTAATGAAATCATCATGGAACAGCCGGTTTTCTTATGGAGTAATCAAAACCAGGTCAGGTGGGGGGCAATTCGCATGGTGTGTGATCTGGGAAGTGACTGGTTGTACCTGAGCAAGTTTATAATGGTTACTCTAAGGGGCTGATCACTTATCCAATCCAGGTATTTCACTAATGAAATTTTAACAATTGTTCAGAATTGTCAAAATGTTATTTCCACTTAGATGTTGAGGGTTATTATGTGTAAATACAGCTGGCAAAAGTTAGATTTAATTTATTTTAATTTCCAGGGTGTAATGTGACAAAAGGTAAGGATTTTGTCAGGGTATGATGATTTTCTATAGGCACTGTACCACCTACCTAAATATTGTTGCAGACCAAGTACACCCATTCATGGCAACGGTATTCCCTAATGGCAGTGGCCTCTTTCGGTAGGATAATGCACCCTGTCACACTACAAACATTGCTCAGGAATGGTTTGAGGAACATGACAAAGAGTTCAAGGTTTTGACTTGGCCTCCAAATTCCCCAGACCTCAATCCTATCGAGCACCTGTGGGATGTGCTGGACAAACAAGTCCAATCCATGGAGGTCCCACCTTACAACTTACAAGACTTAAAGGATCTGCTGCTAACATCTTGGTGCCAGATACTACAGCACACCATCAGAGGCCTCAATGGGGCAGAGCTGTTTTGAGGTACAGAGGGACCTACACAAAAAAAACCCTCTCAAAATACAAAATCTACAAAATGCAAAATCGGTTCTCTCAGGATGCATTTCTGCTTGTTTAGGCAACCTGCGTCCCTTACAGTGAGGCCACAATGTGGTGACTGTGTTTGGCCCAAAATGAGCTAAAAGTGCGGAAGGAAGCCAAGGTTAAGTAAAGCAGTAATATAGAGATCCAAAACCTGAAATCAAATCAGGAGACTCAACTCATCATCAAAATGGGATTATTAACAGACCACACATAACTCCGAAATTACACAGATGTTACACAGATAAGCAAACACACACACACACACACACACACACACACACACACACACAGACACACACACACACACACATTATTGTGTAACACTGTCTACTCTTGTGATTAATGTACACACATCATCTCTTTCCAGATTATCCGATTTGGAGAAAAGCTTAGATGGTGACATTGAGACAAATCAGACTTTTAAAAGGAACACAAAATACTAAATAATAAATGATTTCAATATTGAATGTAAAGAATGTATCATTATGTGTTTATAATGCCAAAATGTTCTGTGGCCTCATGATGTTTGGAAGCCACTCTGATACATACAGACTGCATGAAAAAATCTCTCTCTCTCTCTCTCTCTCTCTCAGGAAACCTAGCTGACAAAGCTAAAAAGTGGTGGATAATGTGCTTTAATACACAGTATGTGAAACAAACCAGTATATGATCATGATTTGGATAATACCAAAAAATAACAATTTAAATGACTAGATCAGACCCGCCAGTCTTTACACATTTTGTGCACAAACTCTACATTTCAACATTGGATGAGTTAACAAGCTAGGATGAGTTATCACTCAATAATACACCAAAAAAACTGAGTCTATTTTTTCATAATAAAAATGGTAGATAGAGCCAATCAACATATGAACCTGAAATGATTGACAGTCCTACCCCTTTTCCCATCTCACTTCAGTAATCTGTGCTCTTGTCTCCACTGATCTTCTTAATTGGAGACTTGACTTATCTTGAAGACCAAACCTTTTATGAATAAAAGTATGAAGTACACTTGTAAAACATCATAAAACAGCCTACGTCCTGCACACATACAGTATTATGGTTTCATGACTTTAATTTAGCATCAAATGGATACACCATGTAGTGTGCACTTAGTTGTAAAATAAAATAGAATGCTAAATAATAGGATGTGCTGGATCAAATGCTATTTATATGCAATGAGGGTGAAATGCTAATGGGTCAAATGCTAATGTAAATGCTAACGTAAACCAAATTTGCAGTGATTAATGTGATAATTACAACTATGATTATTCATGCAGCAATACATGTTAGATGTTTATTAAATGGCATCTTCTCATTCATATATCAGTGTACTGGTCTTGTGGTTAAATTATATTAAATTCTGTCCACATTTTCTATCCCTCAATTTTTTGGTGCAGTCCTAGAAGGTCAGGAAGATGCCTACACCTTGGTACATTTTGAGGTCTGAACTACATGCAATCAATCGACTTAAGTACCTGTGTGATCTGACTCTGAATATGAGGAACTTTTCCCACATAAATATTGACATCACTTTTGAACCAATGTAACCAAATACACTCAGTCACCAATTGATTAGGTTCACTTACCACTGGGGTGTCCAATCTTATCCACAAAGGGCCAGTGTGGGTCCAGGTTTTAATTTCAATCAAGCAAGAGCCACACCTGATTCCACCTGTTTAATCAGCTGAGTTTGGCTTTCAATAAACTCAGGTGTGGCTTCTGCTTGATTGGAATGAAAACCTGCATCCACTCCGGCTCTTTCTGGATAAGATTGGACACCCCTGACCTACCATATAGGTGCATTTGTAAGTATGCAACTGTAGTCCAGCTGTTGCTATGTTAAAGAAAATAAATTTTTTTTAGTGCTTGTCCATTGGTAAGTTCAAAAGCTAGTTTAACTATTTAGGTTTCTCGATTAAAATATGCAGTGATGCTACAATCATACAATCACAAGATGAACAAATAGCTTCGCTATTAGCCAGTTAGTTAATTATGTGTAATTACTGGGGCATCACTACTCTACTCACAGTACTTTCTGTGGCATGTAGAGCTCTAATTTAGCTTGATTTTTAAGATTGATTGTGATTTAAAAGGACCTTATGTCACACAATGTATGTCTGGGTTTAGAGACAGCGTCATGTAGGCAAGCATTGAAAAGAGGAAGGCTTATGGTGATTCAAAGCTCTGTGGGAGTCAGGAGAGTATTTTTAGAATGATATTCTTACAAACATCAGGGTGTCACAGACCGGAGTCCAAACACAACAAACTAAAACATTTTCCTCTGGGGCAGAATCAAATGGTTGATTTTTTAGACCAGGGGGTCATCAGTCTGACATAGATTTATATCCATACACAAATATACCTACAGTGGGTATAGAAAAGAATCACCCCTCTTTAAAATAATCAAATTTTGTTGCTTTTCAGCCTGAAATGAAGACAGACACAGTTTTTGTTTTATCCAGCTGTATTTACTCAGTGATACTTATAACATCCAAGTGAAAGATATAACACCAACATGTCAGAAAAAAATTTAAAAAATTAAAAACAGAATCACTGAGTTGGAAAAAGGATCACCCCCTATTTTGTTGAACCACCTTTTGCTTTAATTACAGCCTTTAGTCTGTTGGGATATGTCTCTACTAACAAAATATGATTATTTTAAAGGGGGGGTGATTCTTTCCTATACCCACTGTACATCATATAACATACAGTACACTAGTATGAAATCCTGAACTTGGACAGCCAAAGCTCAACAAAGAGCTTTGAATGAACTTCAGAGGGGCCTTAAACTGAAAACTCTTATTACACAGAACCATTTTAAACATTTATTTATGGACCTATTTGTGGATGACTGTAAATGTTTACCTACACTTTTACAATGGTTCTAATTGTTAATATTTTATATTTTATTTTACTTTACTAATGTTTCTGATTTATGTCTTCTCATATTTGCCACCATTATTACTAAGAACCTGTCTGTGTTTCCCAAAATGTAAATAAATAAAATGAAATAAAAATAAGTCAAGATAGAGATAACAGAGGTAGGCAATTGATATAGATAATAAATAATTAAATACATAAAAAGAATAAATATAAAAACAAACATACATATATGCATACATGAATACACACATTTCATCATTCTCTAATCAATGTTTCTATTCTGGTAATGTCTGACCCCTGCTACCTGGATGTATTATGACAGGATTTCATCATTATTCTCTACTCGATGCAGTATTAAATCCACAGCGAGGAATCACAGAGGAGCACAGCAAATTGGCAGCCTGGCCCTGAATTTCCTAAACCGCTAGGGAATGAAAACATGGACATGTCTCCTTTTTATAGATGATACATGCAACAGTAAATGAGATATCAAACCACATTTTTAAAAAATTGCTTGTGAATTTGGAGTAGAAAAAAGAGGCAATAAAATATTTGGTTTTTTTCCCACTATAGATTACAATAATTTAGCATTTGGAAAATGAAGCATTAGCTATTTTTTGATAAAATAAAGTACAAGAATGAGAGAACCTGTTAGTCGTCCTCTCTGCGCTACTCGAGAAAGAGTAGCGCATTTCCGCATTCCCATTCATAGACTTTAGTTTTGTTTACTTCGCCACGTGCTTCAGTGTTTTGGTTTACGTCATGTCTCTGCCCCTGTATGTTTATTGGTTCTTTGTTTTTGGTTTACGTCATGTCTCCGCTCCTGTATGTTCATTGGTTTATTGTTTATTGCTTCATTATTAGTTTCAGGTGATTTGTGTTTCATTTGTATTATTTGAATGTATTGTGTTTAGATTGAATGTAGTGAAGAGTATTGTGACAAAAATGGATGCAGCGGGGAAAGTAAGGGCACACCGTGTCGCATCCATGGTGCCTGCATACGATTGCTTTTTTTTCCCACAGTGGACCTTTATTTATCCCCCCGATGCCTATGACGGCTACTCCACTTGTCCACAGTGTTTTTTGTTGCAGGTCCATTTATATTTCCTTAGTTTGGAGGACCCCAAGCCCGACGAGGAACAATGGTTGGGGTTCCTCCTCTCCCGTTTGGTCGGCTCCACTCGCCAGTGGGCAGAGCTTCACCTCGCTAGTGGATCCACGAAGCTCAATACAGTTTCGGGCTTTGTGGATCTACTGATCCAGGTGTTCGGGAGCCCCAAATTTCAGCTCGACCTCAAGACCTTCTTGGGAAGGGACTGCCTGTCCGATCGGCCCAGCCAGCCATTCCTTGAGCACTATGAGAGGGAGCGGGCGAACGTGGCGGACTGCACCCCTCAGCCCCGGACCCAGGAGTGCGCAACCGAGGGCTGCACCCGGCAGGCCAGTCTACAGTGCCCCACCTGTCGAAAACGGGGAAAAGGGAGCTCCTATTTCTGCTCGCAGGAATGTTTTAAGGACAGCTGGCGTGTCCATAAATGGCTCCATAAGCATGCACCCCCAGAACTCCAACCGGACACCCAGCAGGAGGTCTCCTCAGCAGAGCTCCCCCTAGAGGTTAACCTGGCAATCTCAAGCACCGAGCTCCTGCCGGAGACCCAGCAGGAGGTCTCCTCAGCGGAGCTCCCTCTGGATTTTAACTTGGCAACCTCCAGCCCGGAGCTCCAGCCGGAGACCCAGCAGGAGACCCAGCAGGAGGTCTCCCCACTGGAGCTCCCTCTGGGGGTTAACTTGGCAAACTCCAGCCCCGAGCTCCAGCCGGAGACCCAGCAGGAGGTCTCCTCAGCGGAGCTCCACCTGGAGGTTAACATGGCAACCTCCAGCCCCGAGCTCCAGCCAGAGACCCAGCAGGAAGTCTCCACAGCGGAGCTCAGATTGGGGGTCCACGAGGAGACCTCCGCTCCAGCCCTGTTCCTGTCGGGGGTCCACGAGGAGACCTCCGCTCCAGCCCTTTTCCTGTCGGGGGTCCACGAGGGGACCTCTGCTCCTGTCCTGCCGGAGGTCCACGAGGGGACCTCCGCTCCTGTCCTGCTCCTGCCAGAGGTCCACGAGGGGACCTCCGCTCCTGGCCTGCTCCTGCTGGAGGTCCTCGAGGGGACCTCCGTCCAAGCCAAGTTCCTGCTGGAGGTCCACAAGGGATGACCTCCACCCAAGCCAAGTTCCTACCGGAGGTCCACGGGATGACCGCCGCCTAAGCCAAGTTCCTGCCGGAGGTCCACAGGATGACCTCCTTTCCATGTCCTAACCCATATCCAAGTCCATGTCCCTGTCCAGGTCCAAGTCCTAATCCAAGTCCAGTTCCAGCTTCATGCCTCAGCCCATGCCTCAGTTCCGACCCAGAATCATATCTAGAGTCATGTTCCAGCCCATGCCTCAATTCCAACCCGGAGTCATATCTTGAGTCATGTTCCAACCCATGCCTCAGCCCATGCCTGAGTTCAGGCCCAAAGACACATCCAGAATCCAGTTCAGAATCCAATCCTGTTTCCAGTCCAGAATCCAGTCTAGTTTCCAGTCTAGTTTCCAGTCCAGAATCCAGTCCTAAATCCAGTCCTGAATCCAGTCTAGTTTTCAGTCCAGGTCCCAGTCCTCTTTCCAGTCCAGGTCCCAGTCCAGAATCCAGTCCTGTTTCCAGTCTAGTTTCCAGTCCAGTTTCCAGTTGAGTCTCCAGTTCAGTTTCTAGTTTAGGTTACAGTCCAGTTTCTAGTTTAGTTTCCAGTTCAGTTTCTAGTTTAGATTCCAGTCCAGTTTTTAGTTTGGTTTCCAGTCCAGTTTCAAGTCCAGTTCCAAGTCTGGTTCCCAGTCCAGTTCCCAGTCCGGTTCCCAGTCCAGTTTCTAGTTTAGTTTCCAGTCCTGTTTCCAGTTCAGGTGCCAGGTCGGGTTCCAGTCCAGTTTCCAGTCCAGGTGCCAAGCCGGGTTCCAGTCCGGGTACCAAGTTGGGTTCCAGTCCAGGTTCCAGTCGGGGTTCTAGTCCTGACTCCCGTCCGGGTTCCAGTCCACACTCCAGTCAAAGTTCCAGCCCGGGTTCCAGGCCGCGCTCCAGTCCGGGTGCCAAGACAAGCGCCGTGCCAAGCGCCAGGTCAAGCACCACTCCAAGCACCAGACCAAGCGACAGACCAAGCGCCAGGTCAAGCACCAAGCTAAGCACCAAGTCAAGCACCAAGTCAAGCACCAAGCCAAGTTCTCGTCCAAGTTCTCGTCTGTGGCCGACGGGACGCCCAGACAAGCTCAGCTCACGCCTGCACCCGACGGGATGGCCAGACAAGCTCAGCTCACGCCTGCGGCTGACGGGACGGCCAGACATGCTCCGCTCTGGCCTCGGAACTATGGACTATGCCTGTCTCGGGACCTGGGGGATGGACATTATGATCCTGCCCAGGGGTCCAGGCCAGAGCAGAGGGAACTTTTGGCGCTTCGGGAGAAGCTCTGTTAGAGTCATCCTCTCTAGCATTTGGAAAATGAAGCATTAGCTATTTTTTGATAACATAAAGTACAAGAATGAGAGAACCTGTTAGAGTCGTCCTCTCTGCGCTACTCGCGAAAGAGTAGCGCATTTCCGCATTTTCATTCATAGACTTTTTTGTTTACTTCGCCATGTGCTTCGGTGTTTCGGTTTACGTCATGTCTCCGCCCCTGTATGTTTATTGGTTCTTTGTTTTTGGTTTACGTCATGTCTCCGCCCCTGTATGTTCATTGGTTTATTGTTTATTGTTTCATTATTAGTTTCAGGTGATTTGTTTTCATTTGTATTATTTAAACCCTTTAGTTTCCTGGACCATGGACTCTTTCCTCGTTATTTTGTGGATTATATACCTTGTGGATTTATTACCTTGTGGATTATCGTTTGTTTTTGACCCTGCCTTTGTGTTCCTTTTTCCCTGTCCAAATACTTTTGGTTACTTCATAATAAACTGACTTTTCCCCAGCGCATGCATCCAGCTCCCCTTGTGTCCGCTGTAACAGAACCTGATTAAATTGAATACATTTCTGCAAACAAAGGCAAAGTGTAAGTGGATAATGTCCGTACATCAGAAATATGTGCACACAACAGTGAAATTGAAGAAAAATGTCTCTCCTTTTTCAAATGTTCTAATTTTTTTGGGCTAGTTTAAAGTTTTTATGTGGTTTTTGAAATGAAATTGGGCTGGAAATTTTGCTGAAACTTGGCAACCCTGGTTATTAGCTCTTCTGTATGCACCATGCTGGGAAGCATACTGTACCTGATGTATCAAACATAGTTGAACAAATGTACATCTAAAATCGCTCAAAAAGAGCTGCTATGCTGCATGTCGTTTTAGGCCTGTTAGGCTAATTACATTATCTAGTTATCGTACGATATAAGGACATGACCTCAATCATTTTTGCTGACCTCGATATCACCCACTGTGTTTACATACGTGTTTGTCTATATAAGATTGAATGTCACCAACATTTTAGCCATTCGTGCTGTTTCTGTCCTCTCGTCTGCTCTAGGGCTGTCAAATTAAAATTTGAACTTCGAATATTCGTCGAATTTAAGATAAAATGCACATTTGAATGCAAAAACTGTGCATTCAAATTTAAGATGTGCAGCAAGCACTAGCACTGATTTGACTTAAAACATACTGTTGAGAAAATGACGCAAGATATTAACAATGCACTGACAACGTTTTTTGAAGATGAACAATCTAAAACGAATAGTTCTAGAGTTTCAAATAATCCAGTCATAGACAACAATGTCGGGGATTGAGCCGCTTAAGCTATGTAGCTGAAGCTGAACAGTGAAAGAACAGCAGTAAAACTGAAGCGCTTTACTAGCAGGATAATCAACTCACCCAAACGCATCCTGTACATATGAGATTAATCAGACATTTACACAACATAAACTGGTTACAACTTGTTTCTGCACAAATGAACAAGTGAAGTTGAACTTAAGTAAGGCGCTAGGTAGAATGGTAAATCATATTATGAATACAGACACTAAAACACAGACAATGACTAACTAAAGCATAAAGAATTCACAATATTGTGTTACAGTAGTGTACTCATTGTAATATTATTTCAGGAGATCAGGTTTTCACAACAAGGGCAGTTTGACATGTTTTTGTTGATACATATTTAATATATAAAATGTGTGCATATTTGCTTTAATGTTTGCAATTTCTCATCAACTAAAATGCTGTTGACTAATGCCATTTTAGTCTGAGTAAAACTGACTAAAATTAATAAGTATGACGATGAAATATTGGCTAAATTTAAAGGATATTTTCATCAGAAGACAAAAGCTGTCACTAAAAACAGTATGAAAATTAACACTGGAACTGGCCTGAGAGCCTAGGATAAATCTTTTGATTTTATGATTTTATGCACTTTATTTAAAAAATGAATGCACTTTGTTGACAGCCAGGTTTGTTCTTTGCAATAAACAATATAACACGGTGCTGTTTGGTTTGTATTTAGTGGTTGTGCCCTCTTGTGGACTGTTGATTTACAAATCTGGTGTTCACTAGTATTTTCCCTAACTGAAATAATATCTTTAGAATTCGAATATAATTAGAATTTTGGAAATATTTAAATGAAAATTATAATTCTATCAGTGGTATAAAATGGTCTTAAAATGACAATAATATTGTTTAGCACAATTATTTCTGGGACAATATGTTGCCCAACAAAAGTAGTTATCGTGACAGGCCTATGCTGGATGACTGCATATGCTGTAGACTCTCAGATGTCTATTACGGTGTCACTCTAAAAATTCCCTACATAGTAGCCTATAGCATCAAGTCAGCTGCGATTACTTCACAGCTTAATTTCTTTTCTAATTCATTTGATAGACGTTTTAGTTTGTGAAAGTTTTTCCAGCTGGTGGCCTAACACAGGTCTCTTGCAGAGATAAATGATCTTATGCCAGGTGCTATGCATGGTGCCCAGAGGGGCCAGATGGTAGGCCCAAGGTTTCAAATGACTGTGCATGCACACACACACACACACACACACACACACACACACACACACACACACACACACACACACACACACTTACAATTCTTGTGAGGACCTTCCACTGAAATAATTATTAATGAAGTTAATTCATGCTCTGCCTTTACCTGCATGTAAACCTAACCTTAAGCTCAGTAACCAAAAAGGAAACCTTTTAATTTTTTTTTGGTAAAAAAGTAGTTTTCCCTGTAGGGCTAGCCAATCTGTCAGATACATTATATGGCCAAGGTTTATGGATACCTGACCATCACATCCATACTGTATGTGGTTCTTCCCCAAACAATTGTCTAGAATGTCGTCGTATGCTGTAGCATTACAATTTCCCTTCACTGTAACTATGAGGCCCAAATCTGTTCCAGCATGGGTCAGCCTTTGGCAGGAGGGCACAATCTCACACCCATTCACACATTATGGACAATTTGGAAATGCCAATCAGTGTACATTGTATGTTTTTGGACTGGGGAGGAAACTGGAGTGCCTGGAGGAAACCCCCGAAGCACGAGGAGAACATGCAAACTCTGCACACACAGGGCGGAGACAGGATTCAAACCCCCAACCCTGGAGGTGCGAGGCAAACGTGCTAACCACTAACCCCCCCGAACTTGGTGTGTTTAGAGATAAACTGTTGTGTAAAGAGAGAGAGTAAAGAGAGAACATTATTGGGAATGCCAAACCAAAATGGCGTGTGTTTTTCATGAGTCTCTGTCTTCGAAGTCCAAGTCAAGTCTCGAGTCAGTTGTTCACAAGTCCAAGTCAAGTCGCAAGCCATTTTTTTGCGACTTAAGTCCAACTCGATTTCAAGTTGCAGACTCGAGTTCCCAACTCTGCTACTAGCACTACCAATCCTATACACAATGGGCCTGTCAATACAAATCTCACTCAAAAGTTCACCTTCTTTATGCCCTTGCACAACCAGAAAGCTCAATATCATCCCTACCCCCATTTAACTGCCACTTTAAACTCAAAGTAAATCCATGAGCCATGATTCAGCAGCCTTTTGAAAAGCTGAGCTTTTGCTAGATATGTCTGCTTAGGGACCATCACTGGAATTTTAAAGTGGCTAACTCAAGCAAGCTATGAAATATTTGGTGGCTATTTGTGTTATTTTGTAGTATGCTAGCAAATCTGCTTACTGAGCTGGTAAGGAAATGCAGGGATCTTAATGTAGCACACGAGAGACTGCTGGGTTTTAAGTTATAGAAAATCAATAAGTGAGTCAAGGGCAGATGGAAAGGGAGCGATGCATTACCGTCTGGATGTCTCCATTTTAGCTATCATGGCATAAGTGGCTGAAGAAGAGAAGTCTGAAGAGGAGACACAGCTGTATGTGGTGTATAAATTGCTTTATCAACAGGGTTACACTAACTTGTACCTAAGAAAAGTCCTGTCCCGTCCTTCAATAAAACCGAAGTTAAGATAACGACGAGACATCAGCACTTTTACATTTCTTGGACAAGTTTTATTCATAAATAGTGATGCTTTGACTGCAGGAAAAACGAGCTGCTAGCTGAAACTGATTGAGCGCAGGGTCATTGATGTGCACAAGTTTTTTTCGTGGAATTGCTGCTTTTACAATTCTCTGCCATTATTATTATTTTTTTTAGATTGGCCTTGGCATTGCAAGCATATGATTTTTTAATAACATTTTAAAATGTGTTAATTTTACAATTAAATTATAGTGGAACATTTTATGCATGTTTGACCTCAAAGCAAATGAGATCACGCGTGTGATTGCATGTTCTCTCCATGCTTTGGGAGTTTCCAAAGACGTGTTGTAGGCTGACTGGCATTTCCAAATTGTCCATAGTATGTGAATGTGTGTGTGATTGTGCCCTGCGATGGGCTGGCCACGGTGTCCCCTGCCTTGTGCCCTGAGTTTCTTGGGATAGGCTCCCGGCTCCCCTGAGACCCCCTGTAGGATAAGCGGTACAGAAAATGGATGGATGTAGGGCTGGACAATATGACAAAAACATCATATCACAATACTTGCAGACTTTTCTACAATAAACGATGCATACCATGATAACAAACTGTTCACAAAAAAGTAGTAAAATAAACGTTAAACTGGCTTCAACAAAACTTTTCTTTAATGCCTACAAAGACAAAAACAGATTACGTTTTTTTTTTTTTTTTAATTACATCAAATCAACAGCATCCATTCAGTACCATTTAATTTGTAATTATTTAAAACGTAAAAAAAAAATACATCACCATACCAACGATATCTCAGAAAAGTGTATTGTGTAATCATTTATCATCATGATATTGTTATTATATCGATATACCGCCCAGTCCCAGATGGATGGATAAGTCCTGGAGGGGAACAATACCAGCACCTCTATGTGATTTGCCTTGAACCTTTTGTATTCAATAGTCTGGAATTCTGTACCAGCCATTGTGGTTATAGAGACTCAATCATGAGCCCTTCTTGCCTCTCATGACTCAGAGAACAGTAGGATAAGGATGAACAAGTGTGGGCCTAGAAGACGAGAGAACAATATTCAATGCCCAGCTCTGACTCACATGCAGACAACATGGCATTCTGGAGTGAGAATGATGAGCCTTGATTTGCCATATCTACTGAGCCTTATGCAGCGTTACGAATTGTTTGCAACATTCTAGACAGCTTCGCCTCATTCCTTTCATAAGATTTGTGACTTTATATGTCAGATTAGAAGTGGAGATCAGACAGCTCAGATCATTTAGATGTTCTTCAGTTTGCTATGAATCACATCTTTATTGAGATTAGCAGGTATAACGAGATATCATATTATCAGGGCCTGCACAACTGAAAAAATCAATCGCATCACAAACGTCAACGTAGACTGCTTGTATTTCACCCCATGCCGTTGAGAAACCACCATCTGATGTTGCTTACCACTGTCTGTGGTTGTGTTTCTATTCTAAAAATAAATGTTGTTGGATTTTTTTTTTTCTTTTTTTTTGGAAAAACCTGTCCACAGTGCATTGCAATCCTGCAATCACGTCCATGCTGACTTCCTGTTTCCTACTTAAAGTGCGCTTTCAATGAAAATGTTCACAGACTCATTCATTAACAAAGGATGCACGACATGTGAAAAGATAATAATTATTATGAGATCACAGCATTATATGAAAGGGGAAGGAAAGATTTCTAATGTATTCTATTAACACACATAAGCAATGCTTCATACATGTGATTAATAGTTACACAGATTACTACACAGTCAGCAAAATATTAATGTCTGATTTCATGTGCTATAGTAATGGTTTCTAGCCCAATCACTGGAGACTCCTTGACTTGAGTGGTTTCATGTTTTCTCTGCTGTAGCAATAATCTCATCATGAGGTGCTGATGACTTGTATCAGGTGCATTAAGGGGGAAAAAGCATAGCATCATAAAGAAAATAAACAATAAATGAACAGGACAGTTTGGTAAAATAATTGTAAGGCAAATAAATTGTGTTTACCTCAAACAAGAAAACATAAGGCTGACACACATTAGTCTCCGTCTGCAAGCTATCACAGATGCGCCAAAATTTTCATGCATCACTGGCAAGGAGTAACAGTCAATGACAGCTGCCCCCGTCTCTCCAACTGCTCTTATGTTTATTTTGATGAAAAAGCAGGAATGGAATGAGAAAGCTTGGTATGGAATTAAGTTTGTGCCAAAAGTATTGAACGTGACTTTTCACAGTGACCTCCGTGGCAATAAACAGCATTCTTTGTTAACAGTTTCCTTTGCACTAAGCTTCCTTTTTGCTAATCATGGTTTATGAATGCCAGAGTTCTCGTTTACACTCCGTAAGTTTATGTTCTCCATTCTAGCACAAACCTCACATGTGGGTGGGCTTAACAATGATTTACTCTCATTGGCTAGTGAGATTTGGATCGACAGCTCAAGTGTGCAGCTGAGGAGGATGACATTGATGATGACGGCGCCGCTCTGCGCCACTCCTGAGAGCTCATATCGGAAAAAGAGTCGCATGAGACTACCCAAACCTCAAATATTAATTACAAACTAATATACTGACTAAGTAAGTAAGTAAGTAACAAAGTACAAAGTACAAACACTGTAACTATACAGAGAAGCGCATCCAGAACGCTCTCCGAAATTCACACCACTGAAGTCTCTACTTCCAGGTCAGGGAGCTGTCCATCCAAATCTCACTAGCCAGTGAGAGTAAAGCGTTGTTAAGCCCCGCCCACACGTGAGGCTTGTACCAGAATGGCGAACGTAAACTTGTGGAGCGTAAACAAAAAGTTTGAAAGCATAAACAAAAACTCTGGCAGCTTATCCACAAACCATGATCAGCGAAAACGAAGCTTAGAAAACTGAATATTGTTTATTTGAAGACCATCTGACATTTTTGTTCACTGTTTTCAGTTGCAGAGTGTTTTTCTTCTTTCTCATTGTATATTTTTGTTCGTTTCTTGAAAAGTTACATTCAATTCTTTTGGCACAAATTTAATTCCATATCTTGGGTGTAGTTTGTGCTCCTTATCTGTGTTCACTTGTGTAGTGTGTGCACCGATACGTCCACAAAACAACAGATCACAGGAGTGATCACAGGAGTGATCACAGGAGATCACAGTTATGCAGTGAGAGCAGTTCAGCGATTTTGTGATTTTGAACATTGTGTAGTGTCCATTTGCCATAAAAGAAAAAAAAAAAGAAAAAAAAAAGAAAAAAAAAAAGACATCCTGTCCCTCACTTTAGTTTTCTATCATTACTCATAGTAGGCAGACTTAGTACCTGAAGGGGGAGCTTGGCTATTTTTAGCAGACTCAACTTCAAGTAAAACCCTAGAGATGAAAAAAAGGGACATCAACAGTCTAATGAACCTGCTTGTCCAGCGGGCAACTGTAAATAAAAAATAGATAGCCTCCACACATAATTTGCTCAGGCGCCCTGGCTAGAGTTGTGTTCACCCTTGAATAGAGCTATTGGTGAGCATAGGGCCATAGATCAGTGATGGCTCAATGGTTAAGGCTCTGGGTTACTGATCCAAAAGTCATGAGATCAAGCCCCAGCACTGCCAAGCTGCCATTGTCAGGCCCTTGAGCAAGGCCCTCAACCATATTTACTTCAGGGACGCTGTATCATGTTTGTATTGTAATATATATGTGACAAAGGTTTCTTCTTCATCTGATTCAGTGATATAAACTGTGTGTTGAATTGGTATGAACCAACATTGCATTGTCATATAATAATAATTGTAGTTGTTTTGATGCTGGGTTTATTCAAAAGACCAGGGCAGACAACCCAGTGGGACAGCGCAATCAGGAACAATAATCATTAAAGAAAAAGTCTGGTGATCAGCAAACTTGTAAACTAGGCAAGGACAATAATCAGTACATTATTATTTTTTTTTAAATGAGGAAGATGAGAGAAAAGATTTGTAACATCACTGGCAGAAGCATGAATGACTGAATGTTCACACTGAATATTTGAAAGTTTGTCTTATTTAAAGGACTGTGAACAGGGTGCCTTAATAATCAGGGGACTGTGAAGAGGGATAGGCTTCTTCAGATGGTCATGGTCATGTGATCATCCTTGTGGTTTGTTGGTAAGACGGGGTATATGGGAATTGTAGTTCAGGATTTCAGTAGAGATCAGTGCTGGCAAAAATGTGACACTAGTGTGCTGAGTATGTGCTATCTGTTTATAATCACAATCTTAGTGAAAAACACAAGTAGGTCATTACACAGAAACAGTATAAAGCACAGAAGCACCGCCATTTTTGCATTCATCCTTGCATTCCATGAATAAGCAAATGTGAAACATAAGTGGCAGTAATGTAAGTAAGGCTGATATTGGACTCAGGGATCTCTCCAGATGCACTGCACCAAACTAACAGCCACTGCAGAATAAAATGCACAAAAGCAAATACATCATTATCAATCTGAACTGAGATAAATATGTACAAGACGGGACACCAGGAGACCGGACTGAGTCTTCTAAATCAGCACAGAGGAATATTTGACTGTTTTGTCACGCAGGAAGCAAATTTGAAAGTGATCATGCATCAGAGAGGACTGGCTTCAATGGTCCCAATTAATAAAAGGATTTAACTGTCTTGCTATTGTCCATTTAATTCTAATGACATTTGATGAGCAGATGTTTCTAATGAGTAGAAAGAAGCATTAATCTTGGGTTTAAATGTTTTAAGAAACCTTACCTTTTGTAGACTTGTGGGGTTCAGCTGGGTTTTGTCTATTATTTTGACAGCCACCTGTATGGAAAAAGTTACATAGCAGTTAGGTACTGGCATTTTCCACACTCTAAATATCTCTAATATATATCATCTACATGAACCCAACTCCCCTTGCACATATCATCTCCTTTAAAAAAGAAACATTTTCTTTACTCTAATTCAGGTTTTAATATTGTGATTTATTGTGAAATAGTGAGAAAGGATCAATATCCAGAAGATGTAAAACACTGAACATAAGAACAAATTCCTTATAATATATATACATCTCTCATTGTTTTGTTGACTTTTGATTTTATTATACTGGTTTTTTTTAAATCGAAAGTCGATTATGAGGTTTTATTATCTCTGTGACTAAAACTAGGAGAGTTTTGGAAAATAATAACAGAAACCATGATCATGAGTTATATTGCACTACATTTCACAAAATTTGCCATAGTGTGGTTATTTTGAGATTAATAGTCCCTAATAGAATTTTATAAAAGCAAGTTATCCTACTGCTACTGGAGATTCGACATACAGTGCCCTCCACTAATATTGGCACCCTTGGTAAATAGGAGGAAAGAAGGCTGTGAAAAAAAGCCTTTATTGTTTAAACTTTTCATCTTTTGTTCAAAAAAATCACAAAAATACTCTGCTCTTATGGATATCAAACAATTGCAAACAAAACACAGGTTTATCAGGTTTGTTAAGTATAGGTGTGCAACAATTATTGTTTAGTCAATACTTTATGCTACCTCCCTTTGCCAAGATAAAAGCTCTGAGTCTTCTCCTATAATGCCTGATGAGGTTGGAGAATACATGGCAAGGGATCTGAGACCCTTCCTCCTTACAGAATCTCTCCAGATCCTTCAAATGTCGAGGTCCATGCTGGTGGACTCTCCTCTTCAGTTCACCCCACAGGTTTTCTATGGGTTTTAAGTCAGGGGACTGGGTTGGCCATGGCAGGACATTGATTTTGTGGTCAGTAAACCATTTTTGTTTTGACTTTGATGTATGTTTTGGATCATTGTCCTGCTGGAAGATCCAACCACGGCCCATTTGAAGCTTTCTGGCAGAGGAAGTCAGGTTTTCATTTAATATCTGTTGATATTTGATAGAGTTCATGATGCCATGTATCCTAACAAAATGTCCAGGTCCTCTGGCAGAAAAACAGCCCCAAAAAGAGCCACCACCATATTTAACCGTGGGCATGAGGTACTTTTCCATATAGCTACCTCTCTGTGTGCACCAAAACCAACTCTGGTGTTTACTGCCAAAAAGCTCTATTTTGGGTTCATCTGACCATAGAACCCGATCCCATTTGAGTTTGTTTTTGGATGAGAGTAGAGGCTTTTTTCTTGAAACCATTCCAAACAACTTGTGGTGATGTAGGTGACTTTGGATTGTAGTTTTGGAGACTTTCTGACCCCAAGACGCAACTAACTTCTGAAATTCTCCAGCTGTGATACCTGGAGATTTTTTGGCCACTCGAACCATCCTCTTCACAGTGCGTTGAGTCAATATAGACACACGTCCAACTCCAGGTTGATTCATAACATTTCCAGTTGACTGGAACTTCTTAATTATTGCCCTGATGGTGGAAATGGTCATTTTCAATGCTTGTGCTATTTTTTTTTTATAGCCACTTCCCATTTTGTGAAGCTCAACAACCTTTTGCGGCACATCACAGCTATATTCCTTGGTCATACACATTGTTATGAATGACTAAGGGAATTTGGCCTATGTGTTACCTCATAATTATAACCCTGGGAAACAGGAAGTCATGGTTGAACAATTTCCTGTTCCTAGTCACCCAGGTGTACTAAAAGAAATGTAAAATATCAATGGGAATATATATATATATATATATATATATATATATATATATATATATATATATATATATATATATATATATATATATATAAACAGGGTGTTTTTGTGATTTTTTTAAACAAATGATAAAAAGGTTAAAAATAAAGACAATTTTCCATACTTTGCTCATATTCACCAAGGGTGCCAATATTAATGGAGGGCGCTGTATTCTGTCAAATCAGATGCAGGGATGGACAAATAACTTCAACAGCTAGCCCATCTTTCATGCTCCAATGTGCAGCAAAACAAATCATTTTTACAGCAAAAAAAACAAAAAACAAATGATTTGGCCTTGATGTTCCAATAGTTTTGGAGGGGACTGCAGCTGAATTCATGATTTTGAATCTGGTTTCATGATGTGTTTCCTCTGAATACCAAACACAATAAAAAATAATTTGTAACCTTTCATTCAAACCAAAAATACTAAATTCACAGTTCTGTTATCGTACAGTGATTGGACAATATGTGCTACTTTTCGTTTCTCCTCCAAAGGCATTTTAGAGGGTAAAATGATGATCGTGTAAATAATCCACCTTGTTTGTGTTCATTACACCCACAACTGTATTTCATACACACCTTCCCAACCACTGCTGATGATGTGTTAGGAATGTGTCAGCAATATGGGCTGGAAAATTTCAGGAATCATGAATCTACAGCCTGGGCTAGAAAGAAATAAGCCCCAGGTACACTTTTTCATACCATTCTGTGCATTTTTCCCCATGAACACTTGCAGTGTTGCACTTGGTTCCACAAAAAATCCAAAATAAGGTCGCCTTTAATCCCCTTTACCATGTTTTCAAGCCTGGAAAAGGTCCAGAGATCCACTTGAGGAAAATAATATTAAATAAATAGCAAACGGGTGAACCTAGTGCCATTTTGCAAACTTGTCTGCATAAATGTGACGTATGAATTTACACAATTGAGCCGTGGTTTTGAAGAAATTGTTCTATGTGAAGGCAAACCTGTAATTATGAGCTCTGCCCTCAAATAAGCCCAGAATCAGTCCTGATTGCAGATTGAGTGTTTAGGCCAAGCATGAAAACTCCCTAGGGCATTTGTTAATGGCAAATAATCTTATGTGGAATACCAGGGCTTATCCCTGCTAGCCCATTTATACCAGCTACCCCTGACTACACTGATTACAAGTGTACAGCAAGTAGTGTCCAGTGGATCCTAAATAATTCCTTTAATCAGTGAGTGCAAAATGGAAAAAAAAGAAAAACATTCCATTTTCATCTGATTTTTTTGTTGAGGAAAATGTTATTGCATTGATTTCAAGCACAAGGGTCTATTTTTATTAAATTCCAGGAAGACAAAGGAGCTCATGTTGGATCTCCAGAAGATGAAGTCCCCACCTGCTGTCACCATCCAGGACGAGAACATTGAGGTAGTTAATACCTACAAGTACCTGGGTGTCTATCTGTGTGACAAGCTGGGATGGGAAGTGAACATGGACAAGCTGTACAAGAAGGGCCTGAGCCAACTCTACTTCTGGGGGAGAGTGACATCCTTTGGCTGAGTCCCTTTGGTGTCCTTTTGTACCTCATCTGTGGATAATACTGTATACATAACTATAACACTGTATAGAACTGCAACACAATAAACTGTACTTCTTGCACCTTAGCATAGCTATACACCAATAAGCCATAGCATGAAAACCACTGACAGGTGAAGTGAATAACACTGGTTATCTCATTACAGTGGCACCTGTCAAGGGGTGAGACATATTAAGCAGCAAGTGAATAGTCAGTTCTCAAAGTTGATGTGTTGGAAGCAGGGAAAATGGGTAAGCGTAAAGATCTGAGCGAGGGCCAATTTCTGATGATGAGACGAGACAACTGGGTCAGAGCATCTCTAAAACTGCAGGTCTTGTGGGGTGTTCCCGGTATGCAGTGGCTAGTACCTACCAAAAGTGGTCCAAGGAAGGACAACCGGTGAACGGGCAACAGGGATTAATATAGTGTTATATTATCTTATCTCTTGTCATCGAGGAACATCACTGTTCAATCCATCAAGAAAACTCAATTAATGGTTTTAAATGTTTTTAAATAAGACAAAGGTTGGGAAAAAGAAGTTTTGCTCTCAGCTGTACACTCCAAAGTGGCCTTAAATGCTTCTAATTGCGTACGGTGATAAATACTGTGCGTTTCAGCTACTCATTGCAGAACCGAGCTTTACTGTAGACAGTATTCACATCTGGGACATCAGTGCGCCTCCAGCATTGTCAATAATTTCATTAGTTTTACTGCCCATACTGCACATGAATGTTTATCCAATATGGTATATGGAGATAGGGATATGATGCCAGGTTGGTTATGAGTTGTTCAATGGCAACTCAGTCTATGTGGGTGTGGGAGAGAGAGAGAGAGAGAGAGAGAGAGAGAGAGAGAGAGAGAGAGACAGAAAGAGAAAGAATGAGAGGCTGTGTGTGAAAGAAAGACAAAGTAAAGGAGAGAGAGACATGATGTGCGCAGGTGGCTTCTATTTTCAGCTCCTCTCGGGTGGGTAGGTGAGCAGACGGCGCACGCATCCTCTCTGCAGTTCATAACGAGCTGAGCTCATTACAGTAATGTCCACACTCACAACCTCTCTCACTGCTCACAAATCAGTGCCCTGGACCTAAAGGAGCATGGGTAAGCCACTCCTACCTCCCCATAGTCAGACATTATTTGAACATGATGCCACAGTTTTCTCCTATAATACTTGATGTGATAGGAGAATACAGAGAAAGGAATCTGAGACCACCTCAAAACATAATCTCTTAGGGTCTGAAGTCCTCTCTTGTGGACTCTCCTCATCGGTTCAGATTTTCAATGGAGTTTAGATCAGAGGACTGGAGCTTGATTCTGTGGTTCTGGGATACTTGCAAAAAGACTTCCGCATTATATTTACCACAGCTCCAAAGACATTAATTGGATATGTAAGAACACTAGCCCCATTTAGCAAAGCTGGGTAAAGGTTTCAAACTATGTGCTGTCTTAAATACACTACTATGAAAGTAAGAACATACCTATTAACAGAAACGAACACCCAAGCTAACTTTACTCCACACAATTCAGCTTGTGCTAATGCTAACGGGATGTGTTCAGTAGAAACTGGAAACTGACATTAGCTTCTAGACACATATTAGATATGTTATTAGCATGTAAAAGTTCTCTCCCATACACTGGGCCTTGGTGTTTAAAATCTCCTTGTATTTCATGGAGTGCCTGATGCCACACATCCTAATAAGAGAAACAGCTCCACATCACCACAGATCTTCCATACTTCACAAATCCTCCATCATACTTAATAGTGGGGATTATGTCCCTGTCTCTATATGCGTCTCTTTCACAAATTACATTGAGTGTTTGTTAACAATTTTGTTACAATTTTTTGTCTCATTTGACCATAGAACCAGGTTTCAGCCAAAGTTAGTGAACTCAAGGTGCTTACATTTGTGGTTAAATGAGATAAATCCTTTCCTCATACATACCTTTCAAACAGTTTGTTGGCATGGAGGTAGAGTCTAAATGCTCCAACTGTGCTCTTCAGAGAAAATGTTTGCCTCTGTCCATTCTCCTTACTGTGTGTGGGGTTCTTTACACAGGTTCTTTACAGCCCCTTCTTAATAAGTTATTAAAGTGGATATGGGTATTTTCAGGTATGTAGCTGTTTTTATAGCTTTTGATTTAAGAAAGTCAACACACTTGTTTGTCTTATCCTCATGCTGATGACTGAATATGGGAATTTGGCCTCTGTGTCACCTCATATTTATACCCCAGTGAAACAGGAAGTCATGAACTATAAAACTATAGCATGCTTCATTTCTGAGGGTGCCAATAACTGAGACAAAAAAAAAAACAACATATCTTTTTGATTTTGATTTTCTTATAATACACACATCTTAATTAATGTTTAGCTTGCTTTCATATGTTCATTGTGCAATTTGATCTGGTGCAGTTGTATGTCTGTGTCCATTTGAGTTCATATGTTTTGCAGTAAATAATTCAACCTTCACTGGACAGAAGGGCAACATGTGCGTTGTGGTGCATTATTCATGGAGGCAGGGACACATGGTGCGTGTGTGCTGATACTTCTAGAGAAAAGTGCAGTATGGCTTAACAATAAATAAGGGAACAGGAACCAATATGTTGCACATTTTTAAAAAAATGTATTTGTACTGTATATATGTATGTATATATATATATATATATATATATATATATATATATATATATATATATATATATATATATATATATATATATATATATATATATATATATATGCAAAGATGTTGAGCAAAGATTCAAAATAATGAAATTAAATGTTTCTACATTTTTAAAAAAATGCCGTAAAGAGCAGTAAACAGTAGTAAATGAAAGAAAGTCAATATTTGGTGTGTCTCCGGTACAATTTGTGCAGTTTTATAATGAAATTAGCTGGTAAGTTTTATTGAGCATCTTGCAGAACCAGCCACAGTTCTTCTGGAGACTTTGACTTTCACACTTGCTTCTTATTTTTGCAGCAAAACCCAGCAGCCTTCATGGTGTTTTTTGTCTGAAAAGTGGTCTTCTCTTATGTAATCTGCTGCTTTCTTTAATGACATACAAACAATTTTCTGTAACATTTAATTTTGTGCTAGAAAAGTAATGTTTGGGAATCTAAAATGTTTTTTGTACTGACTTGATAATGTAGAAGTCTTCTTTTGGAATGTTGGTACTCTCTGGCAGTAATAAACAAGGTCAGCTTATTTTCTTAGAAGTGACTAAGCTACTAAGGACCACGGAAAGCATTAAGTGGACCTTACAATTCTGCAGTGTGTGCTCCTGGTGTTACACTTTATTTACGCGTCCCCATTCATTCATGAATCTTAGGGGCGTGTGAGAGGTCAAAAAGAGATAAACATCACGAACAGTTCAGTAAACTCATGCTAGTGCATACTGATGTAAGGAAAAGGCCTCCCACACCTTAAAGGCATTTAAAGCCATTTTTTACAACAGTGGAGGGAAGTAACATGTACAAGTCTGGTTTTTAAGTATTCTCTGGAGTTTTTCCCACTACCTTTTGCAAACACTACATTACTAAATTTCTCTGTAATGATGTACTTGGTAAGACATGAGGTGACTTTTTAACATCACACAGCTTCAAGGAGATGATCTAAATTCCTAACTAAGTTTGTGAACCCTTTAGAATTTTCTATATTTCTGCATAAATATGACCTAAAACATCATCAGATTTTCACACAAGACCTAAAAGTAGGTAAAGAGATCCCAATTAAACAAATGAGACAAAAATATTATACTTGGTCATTTATTTATTGAGGAAAATGATCCAATACTACATATCTGTGAGTGGCAAAAGTATGTGAACCTCTAGGGTTAGCAGTTAATTTGAAGGTGAAATTAGAGTCAGGTGTTTTCAATCAATGGGATGATAATCAGGTGTGAGTGAGGGCCCTGTTTTATTTAAAGAACAGAGATCTAAGTTTGATCTTCACATGTTCGTGGAAGTGTATCATGACTTGAACAAAGGAGATTTCTGGGGACTACAGAAAAGTTTTTGATGCTCATCAGGCTGGAAAAGGTTACAAAACTCTAAATACTTTGGACTCCACCAATCCACAGTGAGACAGATTGAGGAAATTCAAGGCCATTGTTACCATCCACAGGAGTGGTCAGTCAACAAAGATCACTCCAAGAGCAAGACATGTAATAGACCACGAGGTCACAAAGGAACCCAGGGTAACCTCTAAGCAACTACAGGCTTCTCTCACATTGGCTAATGTTAATGTTCATGAGTCCACCATCAGAAGAACACTGAACAACAATGGTGTGCATGCCAGGGTTGCAAGGAGAAAGCCACTGATCTCTAAAAAGAACACTGCTGCCCTTCTGCAGTTCACAAACTTTCAAGCATCACTGTACATGCACTTTGTATTTATCAAGCCAGTTCAACTAGTTTGTATTATCAGAGTTATCTAACATTTGAACGATAAGGAATAAAGCTTTTGCTAATTAGCCTTCGCTAATGTCTTCCCGCATTCCTTCGTTCTTTTGTCAAAGGGGCTCAATTTGCCATCAGTAAATAAAATCGGTGTGATCTGAGGCAGACGTCTTTCTTGTACACTTTCTTTCATACTTTAAGGATATTTAAGAGTTTATACTAGTCTACTACAACTTGAGTGAATAATTTGAAGCAGTGCATCAATTTTCACATGAGTATTTCTTTAGATTAGTAATTATACTGGTTAGCATGTTTGCCCCACACCCCTGGGGTTGGAGGTTCAAATCCCACCTCTGCCCTGTGTGCACAGAGTTTTCATGTTCTTCCTGTGCTTTGGAGGTTTATTCTGGGTACTCCAGTTTCCTCCCCCAGTCCAAAGACATGTGTGGTGTGTGCAATTGTGCCCTGCGTTGGTTTGGCACCCCTTTTAGGGTGTCCTCTGCCATGTTCCCCAAGTTCGCTGGGATGGGCTCCGGGCTCCCCACGACCCTGTGTAGGATTAGCGGTATGGAACATGGATGGATAGTAATTGCACTTTTAACTGCAGCCACTTGTCTGTGTTAAGATGTAGACACTGGAAAAGTAAAACGTGTAACATCTGGCAGGTCAGGAAAGTGAGTAGAAGTGTGTAAGATGTTCAGTGTTCATTAATGAAGCTTCATCAGTTACAAATTGTGATCAAGTCCCTTGAAGCCTTTCTCCACATTATTTTCAGCGTTCTCATGGACTTCTGGTTAGATTTCCGGTTATTTCAGCTGACTAGTTTGTACTCATCACTGTGTTTTTCGAGACTGTCATTTAATGTCTCACATTTAATGTTAATAGTTATGGATGCATGTAAAACTGGTCTTATTTCAAATGTTTTCTGACAGCTGTTACAACACCGCAGGAGAGCTGGATGCAGATGCGGTGCAAAAATCCGTCACTTAATTAGGAATAGGCAAAGATATTGGAACAGGACAAAATTGCTAGGCTAAAGCAGGTCAAAAACAGGCAAAGTTCAAGATACCGGCAAACAGATATGGCAAGGGCTAGGCAGAGTTCAAAAACCAGAAAACGTATCAAAGTGTTCAAAAAACCAGAAACAGTCTCACAGGGGTTAGGCAATAATCCGTAATCCAAAAGTGCTAAGCAAAGTTCAAAACCAGATAAACAGTCCATAGAAGAGTTGCTCGGTATTGTCGGAACACAGGAACAAACGAATACTTCGCGACGAGCGCGACAAACTAAAGTCCTTAAATATTGTGCTTGTGAACAAACTTGGAAATTATAAACAGGTGTGCAATCAGAAGGTGGGTGACTCTGAGCGTGGGAGTGAAGGAGTGTCCCGGGTAGTGTAGTCCGTGGCCGCCGAGCATGCTGAGAAGTGTAGTGGTGTGCGTGTGTGCAAGTTGGTGGCGGCCATGTTCGTAGGCTGCTGTGAATTCTGGGAAATGGAGTCGCGCTCGTGGCGTGACCTAACAACAGCAGGTGTGTTTTGACTATAAACAGCGCACCAGAGCTGAATGTAGATGCGAGACGCCATAGGATCTCCACCTGCCTCCACCTGGGCTCCGATACTCCAGTGAACACTCCAAGGCGATGTCTTGACAAGAGGATATCAACACGTAATTGTAAGTTAAACTGCATGTGAACAAAGTTAAATTTTGCCAGTTTTGGATTAAGGATTAAGTTATTTCAGGAGTTTGTTCGTTCCCTGATATATCTCTGAGGTTTTTTTTTGTGATTTTTGTTGTAGCTTTTTGCAATGCAAAATGCAAGTTTGTTGTGCTTTTTTTTTTGTGGAAAACTACTTGAATTGGCGAAATTGCAATTGCATGAAATTGTTTTGCATGGTCTTTCGCAGTGATGTTTGTTGGTAAATGAGACCTTTTAGCCTGGGCTTTGGCTGAATGCGCATTGTGATGATGTCACATGACATCACAAATCTGCAGAAAATCTGTGGTAATTTTGAAAAATTGCAAGCGCCTCCGAATATTGTGGAGTTTGCCTGATTTTGTGTTAAATGCTGTGATCGCAAAATCGTGAAATCCTGGAGGGACTGTATAACAGTGGCTTGCAGAGTCAAATAGCTACACTATAGTTCAGAATTAGCAACTAACAAAACAGTAAAAAATCTTGTACCTGAATAAATGTAGAGGTTTTCTATGTATATTTCTACTTCAGTTAAAGTAGAAATACCTGAAAAAGGAACTGTGAGTTATTGCAGTTAATGGACAATTTTTACTGCTACAACTACTACTACTAATAATAATAATAGCATTATTATAACAATTAACAGCAATAGCTCAGAGTTACTTTACTACATTTAGAAGCAAGTGTAGAACTGAATCAGAAGTCTTGCACAAAAAGAGGGAATACGAGCCATTACTTACTTTTGTGTTGCAAAATCAGGTGTACAGACAACAAAACTAATTGTGAAATCTGACAATGCTTTGACACCATGAACATAACTTGTAAGCACCACTCTCTCATGACGCTCACCTCTCGTCCAGTGAGCACATGCCGTGCCAGTTTGACCTTGGCGAAGTTCCCCTTGCCGATGGTCTTGAGTAGGCGGTAGTTGCCGATATGCGGCTGCTCGTCCATGCTGGAGCTCAGTGAGTTCCTGCAGCGAGGCAGGTTCTGGCGGCTCGCCAATTTGGTAGAAAAGCCATCCAGGGATGTGTGCTGCAGAAAAAGCAGTTTGGTCAGCATCATCAGCATCGTCGTACATAATCACTTCTAACGTGCTGTGCTTGCTGTGCAAGCTTCTCAGTCTGGATAATTGTAATTGTATATTACGTCTCCAAATTAATAACATTGCTTGTGCTATGTAGTATGGCCCCTTCTGGAACTAAAGCTATATGAAAGAAATGTACATTAGGAATGCATTAAAAGCTAAAAAGACTCTCTCATAACAATTTATTTTCCATCCTGACTGAAATATGCATCGCTATTCGATACAACAGCACAAGTGAGTTAGACTGCATCACAAAGAGACAGTGTGTAAGCTGAATCTGAGAGCCTGTACACTGCAGTGGAGGCTACTAAGTGCTCTGTGGCTCCAATAATCTCTGATAATGGCCGCCTGAGAGCTCAAGTGCTGGCTCGCCCAAATTTAAAACACTACAGAGAGAGAGACCTGGCATATCTGGGCAGCAAATGTAGTAAACAGATGAAGTATAGACAGTAGAGGTGCACTGATCCGAATTTTTAAAGACTGATTTGGGAACCAACTATTTTATCTGAGTACCAAGTTGAATATGAATTGAATTTCAAAAATATGGATTCAACCCTAACCTCTGCACAACATTACCACCTGCACTGATGGTCAGGAAATATACACTGTGATGGAAACAGAGCCCAAGCACATGCTTCTTCCAATAAGCCAGCCACCACCTTTTCAAACTGCTGCTCATGCTGCATCACAGGGCAGCATAACTACCTCGTAACTACCTTGTAACTACCTCATAACTACCCTGTTCTTGATTCTGACTGGTCAGAGGGTGTTGATTAATTTTCAATAACAGCAGCTCTGACTGTATTTTTAGCTGCAAATCACAGGTTAGTATTTATGCACTCGTTTTAATGCATTAGTGTTTCTATAATAACAATTTACACAATGTGGTGGACGCCCTACATAATCTAAACCTAATAATAATCAGATTTTAAAAAGTGTTGTTATTCAACAAATTGTTGACATGTAGAGATTTATTTAGCATTTTGGAAGGAGTCTCCAGTGTCAGCACTTTGTAATAGTCAGAGGTAAAAATGTAGGTTTAAGTTTTCTGCCAAAGGAATCTTTTCAGGATGGAGAACTTTTTGTTTTGTGCTTTCTCAGTATCAAGCTGCATTTTGTCTTCAAGCGGAAGTGAGGGAATTATTCATGGACATGTTTCATGGACATCCCACAACATTAAATGTAACGATAAACTGATGAAAAGTATTACATTCTATATAGGGGTGTAACGATACATTGTGGTCATGATTCGATTTGATTCATGATATTGGCTGCACATTTCGATTAAAATTGATTCTTAGAATATTTTGAACAAAATTTTAACGATGAAAAATTATGACTGAAAAGACTCCTTTTTTATTTCTGAATCATAAACAACACAAAACTGTGTGCATGTGTGTATAAAACTAAATAAGTCAAAAACTGCTACAAACAGAGGTTTAATATTATAAACAAAATGTACTACAAGCTGTGAATCGTACATTTCTATGATGCACATGACCCCTAACTCTTCAATACATACAAACTATAATCACTGGAGAATTGCTTTGATATAGGAGGCGTAAAACACTTCAGGATGTGCTGTTATAGGAAAGAAACCTCAGGTGGTAACGGCCTGCCACACCCTGTCATTGATTGTTTTCCTATAAAGGCACAAGCTGTCATGTTTTATTAATTAATTATAGCATTATATACCAAACAGCTATGATACACTACATGGCCAAAAGTATGTAGAAACCTGACCATCACACCATGTGTGGTTCTTTCTCAAACTGTTGCCACAATGTCTTTGTTTGCCAAGGTTGGAGTGGAAGAACTCGAGCGTCCTGCACAGAGCTCTGACCTCAACTCCACTGAACACCTTTGGGATGAACTGGAACAGTGACTGCACCCCAGGCCTCCTCGCCCGGCATCAGTGCCTGAACTCACTCAAGACCAAGTTCAAGTGGTTTTATTGTCATTTCAACCATATACAGCTGGTACAGTACACAGTGAAACGAAACAACGTTCCTCCAGGACCATGGTGCTACATAAAACAACACACTAAACCACATGAAACGACACAGAACTAAAGATCTACACATTCTACATAAAATGCATGTGCAAACAACACAAGACAGTACAGTAACTCCTAAAACAGGACAATAGGCACAGTAAGTAACAGTGTCGTGCCGACCAGTACACAGTTCTAGTATACAGGTATGTGTCAAGTATACAGGTAGTGCAAAAAGATACAGTATAATTAAAAATAACAATATAATTAAAAGATGCTATGAATCTAAACATAACATACTATGACATAGTATTCAGCAGATTAGCTTATACCATATATGGATATAGCAGTTACAAAATCTATTGGAAAGCCTTCCTAGAAGAGTGGAGGTTATTATAGCTGTGTAGACCAACTCCATATTAATTCCCCTTTTTATGGACTGGGATGTTCAACATCTGGTTGAACATGTGGGTGTAATGGTCAGGTGTCCACATACCTTTGGCCATTAGATATGTTCAGGCTGGACTTCTCATGAAATATACATTATGTGGTCTATATATGTTAGACAAATATAGAGGGCCAATTTAAAGCAAATTCCTGGGTTGATTTTTTCCCCCAAGTTAGGTCATACAGGCCTGACAATCTATATATATATATATATATATATATATATATATATATATATATATATATATATATATATATATATATATATATATATATATATAAAACTAGTGGTGGAACAAGAATGGAAGGCGAATAAGATGCTACCAGGAATGCCCGGGCAGCTGTTGCTGTCTGTCTTTGGCCTTGAGAACAAAATCTGGCTCGGGTTACTTGGCCGCCATCACACTCCTGTTACTCTGTAATGCTACACTGCGCATTAATGAAGTGCAAAGTTCAGCATGTTATAATAGGTTTATGACAGTATCACTGCATTGTAAAAAATAAACATCTTTAAAGATAGATTTCTAAGATTATCTGTTTTCATGATACCATATTGTACAAAATAAATAAATTACAATAAATTAAAAAAACACAGCAAATTAAACAAGATAAAGAAGAAGCTAAACGACATATTTTGTCTTCCATGACACTCTCAAAATACTAAAACACTGGCCAGGTTCTCAATAAGAAAGACCAACTACAATCTAAATGCAGAATATTAACAGTATTGTGATTAATAACAATACGGTATGTATTGCTGCACTCCTACACACTTCACTGATCGGGTATGTGTGTGTTGTAGACGTGTGCGTATGTTAGACATGCATGCCGTGTGTGTGTTTGTGTGTGTGTGTGTGTGTGTGTGTGTGTGAGCTAAAGAGAGACAGAGAGGCAAGAAAGACACAGGCTGTCTGTGATAACAGTGAAATGTGAGAATCCACAGCTTCCTTTGGGAGCATTAATGGCCCCTGACAATAGAAAAAGAGAGAGGGCGAAAGAGAGAGAGAGAGAGGCAGAGAGAGAGAGAGATTGGATTTAATGTAGGGTAGACCCTGTAAATCAGCACAGTCGATATCTAATGCTAATATTCTGATGCTGATATGCCTAGTTAGTATCAGTCATGAGATCTTTCAGTGTGTTATTGTGTATATACAGTATCTCACAAAAGTGAGTACACCCCTCACATTTTTGTAAATATTTTATTATATCTTTTCATGGGACAACACTGAAGAAATGACACTTTGCTACAATGTAAAGTAGTGAGTGTACAGCTTATATAACAGTGTAAATTTGCTGTCCCCTCAAAATAACTCAACACACAGTCATTAATGTCTAAACTGCTGGCAACAAAAGTGAGTACACCCCTAAGTGAAAATGTCCAAATTGGGCCCAATTAGCCATTTTCCCTCCCCGGTGTCATGTGACTTGTTAGTGTTACAAGGTCTCAGGTGTGAATGGGGAGCAGGTGTGTTAAGTTTGGTGTTATCGCTCTCTCACTCTCTCATACTGGTCACTGGAAGTTCAACATGGCATCTCATGGCAAAGAACTCTCTGAGGATCTGAAAAAAAGAATTGTTGCTCTACATAAAGATGGCCTAGGCTATAAGAAGTTTGCCAACACCCTGAAACTGAGCTGCAGCACGGTGGCCAAGACCGTACAGCGGTTTAACAGGACAGGTTCCACTCAGAACAGGCCTCGCCATGGTCGACCAAAGAAGTTGAGTGCACGTGCTCAGCATCATATCCAGAGGTTGGCTTTGCAGAATAGACGTATGAGTGCTGCTAGCATTGCTGCGGAGGTTGAAGGGGTGGGGGGGTCAGCCTGTCAGTGCTCAGACCATACGCCGCACACTGCATCAAATTGGTCTGCATGGCTGTCATCCCAGAAGGAAGCCTCTTCTAAAGATGATGCACAAGAAAGCCCGCAAACAGTTTGCTGAAGACAAGCAGACTAAGGACATGGATTACTGGAACCATGTCCTGTGGTCTGATGAGACCAAGATAAACTTATTTGGTTCAGATGGTGTCAAGCGTGTGTGGCGGCAACCAGGTGAGGAGTACAAAGACAAGTGTGTCTTGCCTACAGTCAAGCATGGTGGTGGGAGTGTCATGGTCTGGGGCTGCATGAGTGCTGCCGGCACTGGGGAGTGTACTGTGACATGTACTGTGACATACTGAAGCAGAGCATGATCCCCTCCCTTCAGAAACTGGGCCGCAGGGCAGTATTCCAACATGATAACGACCCCAAACACACCTCCAAGACGACCACTGCCTTGCTAAAGAAGCTGAGGGTAAAGGTGATGGACTGGCCAAGCATGTCTCCAGACCTAAACCCTATTGAGCATCTGTGGGGCATCCTCAAACGGAAGGTGGAGGAGCGCAAGGTCTCTAACATCCACCAGCTCTGTGATGTCGTCATGGAGGAGTGGAAGAGGACTCCAGTGGCAACCTGTGAAGCTCTGGTGAACTCCATGCCCAACAGTGTTAAGGCAGTGCTGGAAAATAATGGTGGCCACACAAAATATTGACACTTTGGGCCCAATTTGGACATTTTCACTTAGGGGTGTACTCACTTTTGTTGCCAGCAGTTTAGACATTAATGGCTGTGTGTTGAGTTATTTTGAGGAGACAGCAAATTTACACTGTTATACAAGCTGTACACTCACTACTTTACATTGTAGCAAAGTGTCATTTCGTCAGTGTTGTCCCATGAAAAGATATAATAGAATATTTACAAAAATGTGAGGGGTGTACTCACTTTTGTGAGATACTGTATGTATATTTTTAGATACACTGTCACTTTAGATTTGCCTATGCCACAAAATAATTGTTGCTTTCTATAAACAAATATTTGTTTGTGCTTCATTATGTTCATTTAACTGTCTGGATGAGAGAGAGTTTTATTGTAGACGAAATATTACAAACACTGCCCTGAGAAACTAGCACCATCAATAAAATTATTTTTTATAAATGGTATTTCTGATGCTACTTATTATATTATAATTAAAGAATAAAACACTTGGGGGTGTGTTGTTATTGGAAAGTAATTCACAACGTGGTGGTGTGGTGTGTTCTGATACGAAGCAGAGCTAAACTAAAGTTGATTATTTTCCTATAATAACATATCCCAACGTGTTTTATTCTTAATATATCACAATGATTTGCCAATGATCGCAATTCTAATTGATAAATGATGACATCTTATAGTTACAATTAATACTTTGGAACACTCTCACCAGCCTCTCTTTAAGTTAATAAGACAAAAACTGTTATGTCACTGAGAAACCGGTAGTCCTAAAGGCTTTCCTGTGTTACAAACCACTGACACTGGAGACTCCTTCCATAAATATTAAATAAACATCTCCTTACAGAAAGCTTCACCATATCAATGTTTGTTTTCCTTTGTTAAATAACAACATATTTTTAATCTGTTTATTATTAGCCTTAGATTGTACAATTCCCTGATAATTGGTACGCGCGCCTTAATATAAACCTATCATTTGAATTACAGCCAAGACTACTGTCAGAGGTGCTGTTATAGAAAATAAATCAACACATTGTGTCCAATCAGAATAAAGAATTCAACAGGGATGTCCAATTGGACAGATATAACCACTTTAGAGTGGGGCATTTGCTGTGTGTAGAGCAGACATTCATATGATATACCAGCTTCAGAGACTGAGGGGGTGGTTCAGTACTTTTACTGTTCCTCAGATTTTTGCTTCCTCTCTTCCACGCTTCCAACACGGGTGACACAGCCCCGGGCGCCTTGGTGTTAAACTTCATTTTCTCCAGCACTCTTTTAGTCCATGCTATGGTTTCTCCTTCTTCTCTTATTCCTCCCTTTGGCTGTTACTGTCACTTGGGAGTCAAACTTCAACCAACAATAACCTTTTTTTTTTTGCCTTTTATTTCTTAATATTGTTTTGCATTGATATAGAGGTCCAGCAGTATCTTATTACTTTCTGAGGTTCCATCTGATTACTGGCTGAGTATACAATACGTGTTGGTTTTATTCTACAGACTCACATGGGTTATTATTGATTGGTTAGAGGGCATTCAGCTCTGTGTAGAGCAGAATGGATATTGCACCTCGTTAGTATTTAACACACTTTATTGTCTTTGACTTAGATTGCAATTTGTCCTCCAGTGACTCAGTAAGGATTTGATTAAGTCTCTTAGGGTGAGATGACAGCTAAGGTGTTTGCGGCTGCTTTCAGGTGCAATTAGTCTGCATTCAGCATTGAAACCCTTCCCTCAGTGAAATTTGCTGCCTGACATCAAGCGAAGTTACTGTTACCATTCTGAAGTTGATTATTTTCCTATAACAGCACGCTTGTGGGTGGTGGTAGCTCAGTGGTTAAGAAGTTGGGTTACTGATTGGAAGGTTATGAGTTCAAATCCCAGCACTGCCAAGCTGCCACTTTTGGGCACTTGAGCAAGGCCCTTAACCCTCAACTGCTCCCCGGGCACCGCAGGAAAAAAAAAAAAGGCTGCCCACTGCTCCAGGTGTGTTCACGGTTTGTAGTGTGTGTGTTCACTACTCACAACTCCTAATGTGTGTGCACTAACTTGGTTGGGTTAAATGCAGAGGACAAATTCCAAGTATGGGTTACCATACATTGGCCGTCACTTTCACTTGAAGTGTTTTATTTCTCTTATACCACAGTTCCTGTTATCACTAATTTTATATCTGGTATACATCATTCCTTCACCAGCCTCAGTGGACAGAATTACCTTTACATGGGGTCCTGGGATAATTTCCTATTTTACAGGTGCTCCTCTGTTATTTTATTTCCGTCCATATCAGCCATGTTGGTGTTTTTCTCTGTCCTCCTCTGAGAAAATTAATGGGCAAACTACCTCCTATTTTAGATATTAAACACTTTGTGAGTTGTAAAACAAAAAATGGATTTGTTATTATTCTTTTATTGTATTTTCAAATTGTTGCTGGAACTCTGATTTGCCCCAAACTGTAATAAGAGCCAGTGTCCTCTCTACTCCAGTGACTCTTCAACTGCTTGGACGTCATGTTGTGAATGGAGAGTGATTATATGACCACATGACGCAAACATCTGGGTTTGTAGAAAATATAACCCACGAGAAACTCGCTCCTCCTGTGGTAATTTTATTGATGTCTGTATACGAGAGTTTTATCACTGAGGAGACGTAAAATTGTATTACCGATGTCCCCCTGATAAACTAAACCAATCCAAATAGGGCTTTAGAACGCTGATTAACCAGCGGACAAATTAGTGCCACTGCTTACCAAAGACATGTGACAACAAAGTTCTGGCAGTATTGTAAATTTTTGAGTAAATAACTTTATTCTTTAAATCTACACACATTTGGCTCTGTTTACTTCATCATTTACTTCAACAGGAATAATTAGTGAGATTTTGATTGAAATCAGACCGCATGGTTGTCCTGTTCTACTTCTCATGTCCTATTGATTGGGATGTTATGCACTCACACAGTGGAAAGCTCTGCATGACCCATTTCTCTGTTTATTTCTAAGTAAAGTCTTTTGTAAGCTTTGTATGCATTCATCTGCAAGTTTTCTTCTTACTCAATAGTCTTTAACTACTATTTAAGACTCAGAAAGTGCAGGAAATTACTAAATGCCATGATCATCACAACAGTGAATGAAACAGTGACCAGATGGCATGATCTCATTCACACCATGCTAAGTGGCCCCTACTAGGTTGCATTCATTTTTGGCAGCATTAACATTTTTTGGCTACACTAATCCCCCCCCACCCAAAAAAAAAATAAAAAATAAAAAAATAAAAAAATAAATAAAAACCTGTGTGCCCAGAGCAACTGAGCACAGTACACAGCCACACAGAGCCAGCAGCACTTCTGGTTGGATGACTCATGAACAAATATTTCTTATGATCTCCTGGTGGAATAGCTTCCTTGAGAGTGGACCTGCAGAGCTGACTAGCCACAACAATCTGCTAAAACCACAGGAGCTCCAGTTAAACAACTAAAACCACCTGTAATTTTGTGTTCTTTCTGGTGTTGGGGCACAACATTTACATTTATCAATCAACAAATCACTGAGTTGTTAAAAGGGGCAAAAACGATGCCAGTGTTGAAAGACTCGTAAGACATAAGTAAAAGACAGTTGTGGAACAAACTATATATTGTTGGAGAGACGTTCTGTTTCTGATATCCTGACGTGGATAAACACCGAATAGCCATAACATTAAAAACACCTGCCTAATACAGCTCCGATCCGTCGAGATATGGAGTCCACAAGACCTCTGAAGGTGTGCTGTAGTATCTGTCACCAAGACGTTAGCAGCAGATCCTTTATGATCCAGTTCTGATGCTCACGTACCCATTGTAGGTGCTTTCAGAGGTGGATAGGTTTCAGCATGGGCACTCTGACCGGTCTGCAGCTACGCAGCCCCATACGCAGTAAGCTGAGATGCACTGTGGGTTCTGACACCTTTCTACCATAGCCAGCATTAACTTTTTCATCAATTTGTGCTGCAGTAGCTCTTCTGTGGGATTGGACCAGATGGACTAGCACTTCACTCCCCACATGCATGAATGAGCCTTGGTTCACCGGTGGTCCTTCCTTGGACCACTTTTGGTAGGTACTAACCACTGCATACTGGGAACACCCCACAAGACCTGCTGTTTTGGAGATGCTCTGACCAAGTCGCCTTGCCATCACAGTTTAGCCCTTGTCAAAGTCAACTTCAAAAGCTGACTGTTCACTTGCTACCTAATATATCCCACCCCTTGATGGGTGCCACTGTAACGAGATAATCAATATTATTAACTTCATCTGTCAGTGGTTTTAATGTTATGACTGATAGGTGTATGTACATAAGCACTGATACTTTGATTTTTGTACATCTGCGTAATTAGTGCCTTTACAGCTTACGTTTTCTGCTGGAGTAATGAAGATAGTTCATGCTGTCAAAAGGTTTTGCAGGACCATCTTCTCACTTCTCACTCACATCTCAATGTTTAGCCTAAAATCTTTAGTTTATATTTTCCAGCTGTGAGACACTAGTGCTGTTTATGTGTAGTTACTGGCTGTTAACAAGACCAAAGTCCAAAGTTACAAGAACAAATTGTCTAGTGTGTGCCTTTTTTTAAAATTATTGGTTGTAATTTGATTTGGAATTTGGTTAAGATGTGACATCAATCATTGATGCAGCTTAAATTAGTTGGAGCTTGCTGTGTAGCTTTTCTGAACTGTACTGATATTAACTACAAGGTATTTGATGTTTTACCTAATCAACTGCATAGTTTCTAGAAGATAAACATTTATTTTGAAATTGATGCATGCAACACGTTCCAAAAAAGTTGGGACAGGGGCAATTTAGGACTAATAGCGATGTGACAAGTTGAAATAAGAAGGTGATGTGAAACAGGTGAAGCAATCGTCTAATCATAGTATATAAGGAGCCTCCAAAAAAGGCCTAGCCTTCAAGAGCAAGGAGGGGTCAAGGCTCGCCAATCTGCCAGCAGATTGAGAATAATCCAATACTTTGAGAACAACATTCCCCAAAGACAAATCGATAGGATTTTGGGCATTTCACCTTCTACAGTGCACAATATAATTAAAAGATTCAAGGAGTCCAGTCAAATCTCAGTGCGTAAAGGGCAAGGCCGAAAACCACTTCTGAATGTGCGTGATCTCCGATCCCTCAGACGTCACTGTTTTAAAGACCATAATGAGTCTGTAATGGATATCCTCACATGGACTCAGGAATACTTTGGTAAACCTTTTCAATCAACACCATTCACTGCTGCATCCACAGATGCAAGTTAAGGCTTTACTATGCAAAGCAGAAGCCATACATCAACACTGTCCAGAAGTGCCGCCGACTTCTCTGGGCTCGGTCTCATCTGAGATGGACAGTAACACAGTGTAATCGTGTTTTGTGGTCTGACGAGTCGACATTTCAAATAGTTTTTGGACAAAACAGCCGTCGTGTTCTCCGGGCCAAAGAGGAAAAGGACCATCCAAGCTGTTATCAGCGTCAGGTCCAAAAGCCAGCATCTGTCATGGTATGGGGGTGTGTCAGTGCCCATGGCATGGCTAACTTGCACATCTGTGAGGGCACCATTAATGCAGAAAGATATGTACACATTTTGGAGCAACATATGCTGCCATCCAGAGCAGGACAACGCCAAACCACGTTCTGCCTGGATGGTTGTGTAATCAGAGAGTGCGGGTGCTAGCATGGCCTGCCTGCAGTCCTGACCTGTCTCCGATTGAGAATGTGTGGTGCATTATGAAGCGTAAAATAAGGCAACGAAGGCCCCGTACAGCTGTGCAGCTGAAGAAATACATAATGGATGGATGGGGGAAAATTCTGCTTGCTAAACTTAACCAACTGGTGTCTTCAGTGCCCAATGCTTAATAAGTGTTATTAAAAGAAAAGATGATGTTACACAGTGGTCAACTGTCCCAACTTTTTTGGTGTGTGTTTCAGATTTGAAATGAGGATATATTTTCAAAACTAAATTTAATTCACAAAGTAAAACATCAAATAATGTGTTAATAATGTGTTTTCAATATAGTACAGGGTGAATTGAAATTTCAAATGCTTTTTTTTTTTTTTTTTTTTGCATTTTCCATACTTTCCCAACTTTTTCGGAATTGCAGCTATTAATAAATATTAAAGTAAATAATGCTGTATAATGATAGCGCACCCTTCTGAGGCTCTCCCGCAACGGACGCAACTGGGAAAAACTATCGGTGTGGATTTTTGCAGATAACCGATAGTTCCAGCAATCAGTTATCGATGCCAATTAATCGGCAAAACCAATCAATCGGTTGACCGCTAGTATGATCCCAAGAACATCATACCCACAGTGACGTTCCGGGACATTTTTTGGGGCGGCTGTGGCTTAGGTGGTAGAGTGGGTTGTCCACTAATCGCAGGGTTGGCGGTTCGATTCCTGGCCCACGTGACTCCATGTGCTGAAGTGTCCTTGGGCAAGACACTGAACCCCAAGTTGCTCCCGATGGCAGGCAGGTGCCTTGCATGGTAGCTCTGCTGCCATTGGTGTGTGTGTGTGTGTGAATGGGTGAATGAGACACAGTGTAAAGTGCTTTATGAACCGCGAAGGTTAAAAGGTGCTATTTACCATTTTAGAGGAGAGTTTAATCTCATCGGCCAAGAAACTGACTATGGAGTGAAGGTGGACATTCCTCCAAACATCAAAATCAAAACAGCCAAAATAATTTAAGAAGGCTTTGCATGGTCTAGCCAATCTCCTGACTTGAATTCTATTCAATATTTATGGAGGATTTTAAAATTGCGAGTCCATCAGAGGGACCCTCGTAACCTTGGTGAATTGAAGATGATTTGCCAAGAGGAATGGGATAAAACTGAACCACAGTGCTGCATAAACCTAATTAATTCTTACTGCAGATGCCTCAAAGTTGTAATTCCCATAACAGCTTTGCAACAAAGTACTAATTTTGATAATTTGTGGTGTCTCTATCAATGTTATTTCTGAAACATATCTTGGTTTTTGCTTATAAATACATACTTTTTTGTTCATCATTTATAAGTACAAAGTCAAAAGAAGAAAGACATTGATATTTGCACTAAAAAGTATATTAAATAACGAAAACAAAAGTGTCTGAATACATATTTCCCCTCACTGTATTTTATATGCTTTTGCGAATGAGAATGAGAATAAGCAGAGTGGCTGCACTACGATTAAAATAATCATGATCTGCACCTAGTACTGGAAGAAGGCAGGCAAGTTACAAGCACTGAAAACAAATGTACTGTTTCATTCTGTCCTACTGTACTCTATTCTGCCTACCCATCTTTACAAAATTTCACAAACCTGGTGCCATGAAGGCAAATGAGCTCACACACAAACAGTGAATTACCACCAACAAAAAAGTGAGCAAAAGCTGAGGCTCTTCACTTTTATCTTTGCTATTTGATCAAGACCTCACAGGTTGAAAGCTTCACAGGCTCAGCAGGATTTTTTTCCGGTGAGCCCTTGATGCTGCACAGATAAAACACCAGTTTCAAAAATGGAAATAATTTACTGTTTCCTCCAAGAACACAATCCAGATGAGTGTGTGTGTGTGTGTGTGTGTGTGTGTGTGTGTGTGTGTGTGTGTGTGTGTGTGTGTGTGTTTGCATGCATAATTGGATGTCATCTCCTTGCTCTGTCCTGATGATGTATGTGCAAATATTAAATATTCATAGCACAACAACTGCCTAACCTTTTAGCATGGTCTTATGTTCATATATTTGGAGAGAAAAAAAAGACACTTTAATATTAGAGCTCTTCTCTGGTCAAAATTTCTGTATTATAAATTCTTTATTGTAATATTTTGAGATACGGGATTTTTGATTTCCATGAGCTGTAAGCCGTAATCATCAAGATTAAAATAAAAAAAGGCTTGCAACATTTCACTTTATGTGTTATCGTCACATGAAAGTTCCACTTTTTGAATTAAATTATGGGGGAAAATGAACTTTTCCACGATATTCAAATTTTTTGATATGCACCTGTACATTTTTTTTTTTTTAACTAAAACACACTTAACATAGTTTCTACTTCCTTTTAGTTCAAATCACTAAGGTGTTTCCTTCAGAACTAGTTGAGTATTCCCGCTTGCTTGTTTCCTTGACCAAATACCCATAGCAGAGTAATGACCTTGTGACAATGGCCCCATGTGAGTATTGTATAAAAGGTTCCTGTTATGTCGTGCTCATCCTCTTACCCATTCTTCTCGAAGAGTTAAGTAAGTGGATTCAAAGATTTTGAGTATGGTGCTCTAATCATTTGTTTTTTGCTAACAAGCTTAATTTTGTTGCACCATGCATGACAATTATTCTTGTGTTTGACTTATTACTATTTTCATCATGGTTATTTGTGTCACTGGAATAGACATGTGGCCTACTGTTTGTCAGCGTATGGCAGCATGGACACTGCAGATGCAGTGTAACCTTCATAATATGTTGTAGTTACTTCATCAACCTCTTGTAATTTCAGAGCAGGATGGCAAACTTCCTCAAATGCCAGGGAAATACTGCTGGCTATTCATTATCTTCCTCTGATTCTGTGTGAAGTGAGCAACAGATATGGCTGCAGTACTTAATGGGATGAATGGTAAGTAAGCTCCTTCACCATAATGCATCGGCTGGAACAGAAATGGGCAGAAGACTCAGCTAAACAGCCCCATGGAAGGAGAACAGTGAATGCCTTTGCTAAAACCCAGTAGAGGACCTAGCAGCAGGCATGGGCTAAACGCAAGAGCTGTTAGTGGCAATGCAACAGCGCAAAGCAAGTGCACAGGGGTGTTCACATACAGAGACAGACCCTAAAGTTTCAGTGGTTGCCAAACACTTTAGTTTGTCGGCCATCTGGGAGTCTGATGTTCAAAGTGTAATGCAGGAGTGCGGCTCAGAAGCAGCAAATTCACTCTGATACTAAAGCTGCCTTAGTGAAACAGAATCTGACTGAATGCCTAACCCAATTAGTGGTATAGTCACCCAAGAGAGTGACTGTGCTATCCCACAGTGTATCAACTGCACTAAAGAGCCCTTATACACACTCAAAAGCACACTGAGTCTGCAACCTGAGAAAAAGGCATGCATACTGGCTGTAATGGCAGATGCAGAAGCACTAAGGTTGAGCTTAACTCCTCCGCTACAGACACCAATGGTCTCAGTAGTGGCACAGGCCTTCCATACCTTTCATGTAAATCCTGTCATGTCTCTGGCACGTAGGCCTGGGAGACACTAGATTATCACCTCCTTCTGTCATAGACATATTCAGGCAGAAGGCTACCATTAGGCACCCTTGGTTGCCATCTCTAAAGTTCCTAAATCCTAAATCTGACCTTGAGTTAAAAAGGAGTACTGTCAGGAGATGAGGAGAGTGAGTACAAACACTGAAAATGGCACAGCCATCCATGGCTGTGAGTCAAGAGAACAAAACAGGCTGTGCTCTCTGTGTGGGAGGGATGGCATACTTTCTCTCCTCTGTCAATCACAGTGATACTAGCCAATCGGGGGCATTTGTGAGCTCATGTATGTGGAAGAGGGCAGTTAGAGCTTTCCACCAAGGGTGTTACACTGCCCTGTGACGCAGCAAGAGAAACAGTTCAAAAAAGGCTGTATGTGTCTGGGAGGGAGAATGTGTTAGCCTTCAACCACCCCAGGTGGTAGCTGTTGTATGATGGGGAGAGCTGGCCAGTAGGGGTGTAACAGTACACACATTCATACCGAAAATTTGCAGGTCTTTCGGTTTGGCACAGATGCAGCATTGTGTTAACCACTGAACGTGCAGAACTTCTGTGTGCGGAACTTAATTTGAAACTCCTAATTCCCCCCATCAACTTTCGCAAAGGACCAGATGTTGTTGGTTCAGCTACCCAACTAAACATGCACAAGTAGTTATGGCGAACGCAGTTAAACCAGAACTTGAGGATCCTCCATAATCATTAAAGTCTCCTGTTTGAGAACATTACGGTTTCTTATTTAACTACAATGATGACTGAGAACTCCCCTACTGGCCAGTGGGTGGAAGAATTGTCAGGTGACCAAGTAGGGAAGAAAAATGGGGAAAAAGACAGCGTCGTTTGAAAACATATCTAGCCAATATAGCCAACACACTATTACCACTAGGCTCGGTTTCAGAAACCGCAACAAGGATGGATGGAGTTACACAGGCTACATACCTTGGTGCCACCACGCAACCCAGAACAACAAAAAATGTATGCTTCTTGTCAGATAAGAGCATGACCATGCTTCCAGGATGTGGTTAATTAGAAGTGCTGAGGCATGGCAGCATTGTATCTGAAAATACATAGTAATTTACAGTTCACTGTTGACCAAACACAAGGGTCTGCTAACCTGGGACCCATGCCAACAGGCTACACTGATGGCAGAAGTCAAGGACCTTGCTACTACAGCAACAAGCAATAGAGATTTCAAAAACTTTCTTGAAAGGAACTTTCAAGAAAATTTCAATTACAAAAGGGGCCAGAATTTGCCCTATCCCAGATTATGGATTGGCTGTGACCACAGATCTGAAAGATGCATTTCCACATTTCAATTGCTGTGGGATACAGGCAAAATTTCTGCTTTCATATCAGTGGAGTGATGTCTCTTTCCACTTGGGTTAACTTTGGCACCCAGATTTCACAAAGTATGAAGAGTATTTGAAGAGCCATATAGAGCCCCTGCCATGCTAGGGTACAGTCCCAACAGCAAGCTTTGAGCCAGAAAAATGTCCTGATCTTGCATGTGGAGGTACTAGGACTAAAATTCATCAGGAAAAGGGTCACTTGACTCGTTAGGAGACTGTTCAATGAACATGAAGTATGGATGCAGTCATGAAACTGCAAGTGGCCACACATCACCCATATGCAGGCTGGGACACTATTACTTGCAACTCTAGTAGCAAAACTGGATTTGGTGAATGATGTTGGCTGCATGCTCAGTGCCTGTCATCCATATTACAAAAACAGGTTTCAGTTATGGTCTGCGCACTCCTTGAGGCATTGGTCCAGTGCACATTTTCTCCCTGCAAAGAGGGAAATTGCAATGACAGCAAAGGTTTTAAAGAACTAAATTGTGGCTAGTGCTACAACATTTTCAGGAATCCCCAAGGGGGTCACATACTAGTGCAGTCTGACAGCACCAAAATAGTGTTTTAATAATAATAATAATAATAATACATTTAATTCATACAGCACCATTCTCATACCCAAGGTCACTGAAAAAGCACACCAAAAAAAATCAACTGGATTTAGTGGAGCTACACCATGTATGGCTTTTATTTAGGCCTTTATTATGGACTATAAACTGGATGCACAGTGAAACAGGTTGCCAGGACTGGGGTGATATGAAGAATTTTTTTAGAATGAGACAAAAATCTAGCTGCAGAGTTTTGAATGTATTGTAGTGGACGCAGGTTTTATTTTTTTTTTTTTTTTTTTTTTTTTTAGTAATTCCAATAAAGATAGAGTTACAATATTACAATAGTCGAGCTGGGATATGAAGGCATGGACTAGAGTTTCTGCATCTGTCTTACGGTAGATTTAGCAGTCACCCCATCAATCTCAAGTGAAAAGGTAGATATTTTTGATACAATGGATTTTGGGCTAATGAGTAGAACTTCAGTTTTGCTGGGATTCAGTTTTAAAAAGTTCACGAATACATGATATTAAGGTAGGGAGTGGCAAGGTGGAGGTGGTTTGGGTGCTAACATAAATCTGAGTATCATCAGCGTAACTGTAACTGTAAATGAAGACCATGGTGGGCAACATGTAAATAAGGAGGAGAAGGGGGCCAAGGACTGATCCCTGGGAAACAACATGAGAAACAGTGTCAGTGGAATATTTATACTTCCCAAGGGTGACAAACTGAGATCTATCAGCAATATATGAGATAAAACCAACCGCAACTATTCAGAAGCAAAAAATTATACAATGGAACAATAGCCATCCAGCATGAACCATGACAAAATGGTTGACAAAACTGAGGTCAAGCAAACAAGCTCTAGAAATGCAAGATATCTTTGCAGAGATGGCTAGACTCTGGATCTTCTCTTCCTGGATCTACCCTAAAAGTGCATGTGGCAGCACAACAGGGACAGACTGATGATTTACTACTGGAAGCTTCATGCAAAACAGTGGTCCCAGGTTAGCCTACTGGGCAAAGGAAGAATACTTAACAAGCAAGCATGCTTAGAACAGTATTCATACTTGAGCACTTGAGTGAATCTCATCCTCAATAGGGAGCTGAATCAACATTTAAGTGATTCTCATCCTCAGTAGGGAGCAGTATCAACACTTGAGTGATTTTCATTCTCAGGATGGTATCTGTACTACAGCAGAGTGCTGTGTGTTATTTTCTGGAAAGGGGTGCCATCAGGTACTATTACACACCAATGTGATGACTTTGATATATGACCTCCACTAGTCCAGAAGAAAACCACCCGGGTGGTCCGCAATGAAGGAAGTAGAAAGGATGCTTCCATATGTAACCGTGGTTCTACGACCGAGTAGATACTCAGTGTGCATGACCACAGACAACAATTTGCATTCCATTCGAATTGTCCATTGTTAAAAGTGCTATACAAATAAAACTGAATTGAATCAGCATTGTGATTGGTGAGGGTAAAGCTTATGCAAGGTTGACCCAAGATTAGAATTAGCCAATTTACATCATAAGAGAGAAATTCTAGCAAAGAGCATGGAAATGGTGTAAAATCCCTATTTATTCAGACACATGCATATTGCCTGCCCACAACACCAACATTTACTGAATTAAAAATTAGTCACAGGCCCAGATTTTATATTTGGGCCATGTTTGAACCACAACACCATAAGTGACTTTGACCCACAACACCATAAGTGTCTTTTTATTGCCATAAGTGACTCTTGTCACTTATGGCAATAGTGTGTCTAAGTGTGTCTAAGCTTATCCATGTTTGGCCCTGAACTGTCTGCTATCTGGTTCTCTTATTTAATAGTTGAATCTTGAAGAATGATGTTCTCCTCATTTATGTTCTCCCCATGTTCACAAGGTTCCTCCCACCTCCCAAAAACATGCTGGTACATGGTGGACTGACTGCTCTAAAACTGTCCCTAGATGTGCATGTGTGTGCAGGATGCCCTGCAGTGGACTTGGTGTATTCCCACCATGTGCCCAGGGTTATCGGGAAAGGCTCCTGTCTAGGATAAAGTGGTTACTGAACATGAATTAATGAATGAATGGTTTATTTGTATTTTCTGGAATGCACTGCTTATTTTTTTTACCTCTATAGCTCTGAGTAAATCTTATATGTCAAGTTACTTCTGCCATTATTCATATGTTAGATGTCACGTTATTATTTTTTGTCATTTATCAATATGACTGAAAACGGAGATGTAGAGATGTACCTTAAAACATGTATGTACCTAACATATACATACATTTGACTGGTACTGGATCTTGGTATTGGATATCTGGGATTTTCACATATTTCCCAAAAGCACTGTTGCAATTAAGATTGATAAATGTTTGAGCAAGCATCACACCATGCTCCTCTCTAGTTAAAATTATCTTAACTCGATGATACTTTTGGGAAACTCATTCCAGATTAGTAAATCGGTTAATGTTATGCTATACTAGTTTAGGTGACATTATTTCTAACTATTGCTTTAAATGTGCTCCTAGAATTTCAAGGTACATGAAAGCCTACTTTTTAAAGAGATCATCTGAGAGGATAGCATTTCTATATCGTTTTGATCAACTACTGAGAATGATGCTTTTTAGGAAGCCTGTTTAATCTAGCAGTTTTCCTAACCAATAACGTTGTAAGGGAACAGTAATTGCACTTCCCAAAAACAGTTCATGCCCAAGTCCCACTGTTTCTTCAGTGGATAATCTCACCTAGATACTGTAGACTTTTAACAAAGAACTACTAGCCATGTTAAATGTTGGCAGTGGTAGATGAGTGGATAAGAAGTTGAACTATTGATCAGAAGGTTGTGAATTCAAATCCCAGTGCTGCCACTGCTGGGCCCTTGAGCAAGGCCCTCAACTGCTCTGTTGTATAAATCAGATAAACGTAAGTCACTCTGGATAAGGGTTCCTGTCAAATACTGTAAATGTAATGTAAACATCCTCAGCACTGTTAAATATAGTTTTTAATACATAGTACTGTTTGACTACATAGTATGCAGTAGAAGAAGAGTAATGACTTATAATCCCACAATCCGATGTCACACAGAAGATACTGAGTTCCCTTTTGAGTCTGGTTCCTCTCAAGGTTTTTTCCCTCATGTCGTCTCAGGGAGTTTTTCCTTGCCAATGAGTTGCTGATTAGGGATCTAGATTTCTGTAAAACTTTACAACTAAAAGGGAAGTGAATTGAAAAAATAGGACAATGGTGGTACTGGATAGTCCAGTTTCCATACTGTAACCTATATTTTTATTTCCTTTATGACACCTGTAGCCTGAACCTCTAGGACCAGAACTAATGAACTGACAGCAGTCATTACTCAGCACAACGTTTGGTCTCGAACAAAGAAGTCAATATGGGACGTCCGAGAAGAGAGTAATGTGAACAGCTTAATTAACGGCTGTAAGCGTTATAGTGTAGTACGCGTTAATTCCAGAACAATGAAGGAAGCGCGCGAGCACCTCATTAACAACGTCTGAATAGGAATGAAGTGGCACTACAAGTCTAATCTCAGGTGGACCAAGAATAATGTGACATAACACTAATGTCTTATTAACTGTTGAACTAGAATAACAATGTATAAATAACGCAGAACAGTATGTCAACATAATGACCACATTTGCTACAAAGGGCTGGTGTGTTTCATCATTTTTGTGTTTTAAAACAACCTACCAGCCCAAGTGCTTGTCAGCGGTGACACAGCAAAGGCTCTATCTGTGTACTGTATCTTCTATGAACGCGCATAAACATCCCAAACACACAGGAAAACATGGAATATTTCTTCACATATGTTCCTCAATACTCACATTTTCAGCCTCTCGCTCGTTTACAGTGGGTAAAGGCATCCGGATAGACATGTTTGAGTTTTGAGGCCGGCTCGAGCTAACGCGTATTTCAGTCCCCGCTGGACCCTACATCTCTAACGGCGTGTCACACGGCTCGCGCGATACAATAACAAAAACCCATAGTGATATCCAAACGAACTTCCGGAAGTCCAATATCCAGAAATGGTGATCCCTGAATAAAACGAGCTCGTGTGAATAAAGATGCTCCGCTGTTACTCCATCAGTCTTCCTGGCTCATGTGTGTGCAGCGGCCAACCGGATGGATGCGAGAGCGCGTGAGCTGTGTACCAAACGTATCCGTGCTCCCTACATAGACTCCCTATGTTGAAGTAACACTCACTCAGCGCATTATAGTCTCAATAGGGATATTCAGCTATTGACTCCTGCCACCTACCGGAAGTATGATATCGCTGCAGGTACTTCTGCTTCTACTCAGCGCGCTCGCGCCTCCAGACGCATGCGCACAAGAGACAACGCAGGTATTGAGATGCTTAACGTTAAAACAGGTGCATCATGTAAATTCAGATAAAGTTTCATTCTAAATTTCTCATATTTCATCAATAGGTAAAAGATGGTAATTATAATGTGTTATGAAGGATCACAGACTCCAAACCCTGGTCCTGGACTCTGAATCTCTGTGTCAGAGTGAATAATAATAATAATAATAATAATAATAATAATAATAATAATAATAATAATAATAATAATCCTGCATAAAGATCAGTTGAAGGTGGATGATTACCACTAATTACCATGGGTTTGTTCTGCAAGATGTATAACAAGTTAAAAGTGCTAGTCATGACAACATATCACCTATCTAACAAGCAAAAAAAATTAGTTAATGAGTTGATGAGTTAAATGACTAATTTCTTACTAAAGTGGTTATTTTACTTCATTATATTTTTATAGTAACACTTATTTATTTATTTATTTATTTATTTATTTTACTTTTGTCTGGTTCCTCTCAAGCTTGCTTCCTGAATTGAATGGAATTGAATGGAATTGAATTGAATTGAATTGAATGACTTGACAAAGTATTTAGGCTGCTCTGAATCTAGCTGGGTCCATCACTGACAAATTAATTAAGTTAGATTTCCACTACGGTTTCCAATCTCAACCTTTTGCAGTTTACTATGTGAGCTGTGTATGAAGGTTCTCTAGTCAGTGAAGTCCTGGACTTCGATAGCCCATTTGTGCAGCAAACTTTAAATATTACTTTGATTTTCGTGTATAATTATGGCATTTTAAGGCAATGAAATTTAACATTTAATGATGTTATGCTGGGTACCAGAGCTTCAGAGTGTGTGTCAAGGAGATATACATAATTTTCATTTTCCTCTCTGCCCAGTGTCAAGTTTGTTGTAGACTAGAACAGGATTTCTTCTAGTATGGCACTATTTTTAACTCTAACCATCAGTAGACACTTGGAATCTTGATCATTCCTACTGTACTAATGTACTTAATAAGCTACTCAGCTATTAGATTAGTACTAATTTTAAAGACATCAAATGGTTATTGAACTACATATACAGTAGGTAGATAGTTGCCTTATTACAGACAAACAAAGGAGTTCCTCAAAGTTAAACAGTACAGGCAGCATGGGTAGTAAATAAGTAAAGTAGGAACATATGCCTACAATACACTGGAAATGCAGATAAAATAAATAACATAAAAGAGGTATCAGGAACACAGATTAATAGTTATAATACAACTCCTCTGACATCTTTTCAATGGGATCACTGAGATCTCATACAGTAGCCTACTTTTGATTTCAGTAGCTTTTTTTCAAACACCATCTTAGAGTTCATAAACTCTGCATTTTTAGATTGAGTTAAGCCCAAGAGGAAGCACATTAACATTTTTTTTTTTTTGGCTTTGGATACCTTGGTACTGTACACTGGGTTGGGGCTCATGGTTTGCTCCATCTTGCACCATCCCCTCGTGTTTCGTAATGTCTTAATTTATTCATGCTATTACATTGGTGACTTACATTGGTTGACCCAGCTCTACACCCAGATAGGTTAGGTACCAATGACTGCATATATGAGACAACATGGTGCCATTTACTCTCATTGTGTGGTTTCAAAGCATTTATTGGTCAAATTAAAAGTTGCCATCTTTGACTGAGTTTGTGCAGTAGGTCAGAATGGGAGCCAGTGTCTGTTACACACCTCTGTTAAAATGGCAGGTTTTTGTGATGAAAAAAAATAAATAAAACAAAGATAAATCATATCAAAACTTTTTCTACCCTCAATGTGAAATTACAAAATATAAAAATTAAGTGAAAAACAATCAGAAATGTATGGCAGCAATGCAATGCATAAAATCCTGCAGGGCCAGCAGCTTCGGGGTAATGTTCACATCAACCATGGTGGAAAAAATGTCATCTCAGTGATTTTGACAATGGCATGATTGTTGGTGCCAGACAGGCTGGTTTGCATATTTCTATAACTGCTGATCTCCAGGGATTTTCACACACAACAGTCTCTAGAGTTTATTCAGAATGGTGCAATTAAGAAAAGTATCCAGTGAGTGGCAGACTGGTTCTAGCTGACAGAAAGGCTACAGTAACTCAGATAACCACTCTGTACAATTGTTGTGAACAAAAAATAGCATCTCAGAATGCACAGCATGTCAAACCTTATGGCAGATGGGCTACAGCAGCAGAAGACCACATCAGGTTCCACTTCTGTCAGCCAGGAACAGAAAGCTGAGGCTGCAGACTCACCAAAACTGGACAGTTAAAGATTGGACAAATGTATCCTGGTCTGCTGAATCTTGATTTCTGCTGAGGCACACAGACAGTAGGGTCAGAATTTGGCACAAACAGGATGAATTCACGGACCCAACCTGCCTTGTGTCAACAGTTTGGTGGAGGTAGTGTAATGGTGTGGGGAATGTTTTCTTGGCACACTTTGGCCCCGTTAATACCAATCAATCATCGCCTGAATATACACAAATTCAGTATAGAATTAGACCCTTAATTATTAAACTTAAGCAGATTTTTAATGATAGAATAACTTAACTTTGACCACCAGGTGGCAGTGTTGTCTTTTTATTTGCGTGGACAAGGCTCTTCGGAGCAGTCCATAGATAATAATCTGAAGAGTAACAGGAATTACGCGTTTTAGTTAAACAAAGTTTTGAAAAGTTTTGTTATTGGCCCGAGAATTATGATTAATAACATACAGTACAAACTGTACAGTACTGTTACAACAGTAAAAAAAAAGAAGGTGGTGAAATATGGTTTACAGGGATAGAACAATTGCTGAAAGGGTTTTTATTTATTTATTTATTTTTTTAAAGGGACTAAATTAATTGCTTGTTTCAGGGCTTATTTCATTGCTTTGTAACTGTGTTTAATGTCTTTTATAACTGAAAAGAAAAAACAAACAAACCCAACAATCCACTGAAGCTTGGCATAGAGATAAGCATTGCTGGAATTCTGCATCTGATCTGCTGGATCACTCCTTGACGGGGTAGATAGCACCCAGTCTGCAGGGGTAAACAACACTCTACATGTTCAGAACTCATCTCCTGCTTTTATTCTCATTCTGTATGACTCATTTTCACAAAATCAGAGCAAATCTCTTAATGAACCCTGTTTTGTGCATGTCACAACAATATACCAATGTTAGCATAGATCAGGTTTGCACGGTGAAGCATGAAACATTGTATTGCTTCATACAGGGGTGTGTGCTAATAGTATCCCCCTTTTCACTCGTGACAACCCTGACTTGAGTGGGACTATTTACTGAGGCAAAATATACCAGCTGAAAAGTGTGTATTCCAAAGATTACACAAAATGGAAATATAAGCCACTGATTACATCAGAACATGTGTAAAGAAAACTGAAGCGCCAAAACAATTGTAGTGAACCTGATCAAATCAAAGCTGATACTGAATATGAAAGATTTGAAGTGTAACTATCAATGTAGTTTGATTAAGCAGTGTGTTTTACCATTGTGAATGTTGTTTTGATTGCTTGCTGTGTTACTTTATTCAGCTGGCTGATGTTTTTATCTAGAGCAACTTATGAGTTATGAGGCAGGATCCCATCCAAAGGTCAGAACTTTGACTTGGCCATTCCAAAACATTAACTTTTATTCTTCTTTAACAATTCTCTGGTAGAACGACTTGTGTGCTTAGGGTCGTTGTCTTGCTGCATGACACACTTTCTCTTGAGATTCAGTTCATGAACAGATGTCCTGACATTTTCCTTTAGAATTCACTGGTATACTTCAGAATTCATTGTTCCATCGAAGATGTCAAGCCCAAATGCGGCAAAACAGGCCCAAACCATGATATTACCACCACCATGTTTCACCAATGCGATAAGGTTCTTATGGTGAAATGCAGTATCTTCCTTTCTCCAAAAATAACTCATTTAAATCAAAAAGTTCTATTTGGTCTCATCCATCAACAAAACTTTGGCAATCTGCAGATGGGCAGCAGTGTTCTTTTTGGAGAGCAGTGGCTTTCTCAACCCTGCCATACACACCATTGTTGTTCTCCTGATGGTGGACTCATGAACATTAACATTAGCCAATGTGAGAGAGGCCTTTAGTTGCTTAGAAGTTACCCTGGGTTCCATTGTGACCTCGCAGACTATTACACGTCTTGATCTTGGAGTGATCTTTGTTGATCGACCACTCCTGTGGAGGGTAACAGTGGTCTTGAATTTCCTCTATTTGTACACAATCTGTCTGACTGTGGATTGTTGGAGTCCAAACTATTTAGAGATGGTTTTGTAACCTTTTCCAGCCTGATAGGCACCAACAACTCTTTTTCTGAGGTCCTCAGAAATCTCGTTTGTTCGTGCCATGATACACACAAACGTGTGTTGTGAAGTTCAGACTTTGATAGATCCCTGTTCTATAAATAAAACAGGGTGCTCACTCACACCTGATTGTCATCCCATTGATTGAAAACACCTGACTCTAATTTCACCTCCAAATTAACTGCTAATCCTAGAGTTTCACTCACAGATATGTAATATTGGCTCATTTTCCTCAATAAATAAATGACCAAGAATAATATTTTTGTCTCATTTGTTTAATTGGATTCATGTTGTCTACTTTCAGGACTCAGGACAGTGTAACAATCTAATGGTGTTTATGCAGAAATATAGAAAATTCAAAAGGGTTCACAAACTTTCAAGCACCACTGTTGGACTCGCGCTGGACTCTACGTCCCATAAACAGCTGCTAGCAAATGGTTATGTTTGTTGGTTTAGTTGGGTTCATGTATTGCATTAGATATAATACAGTATTTTCATGAATGCTTTACCCATTTTACACCAAAACATTGCAGTGTATTGGGAGGTTATGGAGCATTTATTTCTGTGCTCCCTTGCACTATTTAAGTTAATATTACATGCAAATATCTGTAAATATTATGAACATGCATTACCACTGTATAAGATTACATAAAGTTCATAAATCCAATGAGATGCCACTGACACTAGGCTACAGACTGAAATACTTATCGCCCATGTTATATTCAGATTGTTATAGAATATTTTAGTCTAAAAAGAATCATTTTGTGGTGTTTCTAGCTAGAAATCATGTCTGTGCAGCACTGAAATCATGTTTATTTTATTTTAAATAGCATCTCTGTAGCATCCAGAGCCTGTCTGTAATGTGTAGTGCTTTTTGGTTAGGACCTCTCCCAATTAGCTCATTGCATTATAACCTTAATCAGCAACTTACAGCTCTTCCACTCTGCATACAGAACGTTTGCTCTTGTTTTAACTGGCTGTTCACCATCAGACCCACTGTATTGCTCCTGGCACACACAACAAGCTTGATCCTTAATACAGCACTCTTAGGAGAGGAGCCACCCTGATGAGATGTAAATGTAACATTTCTTGTAAAATGCAGTGGAGGGCAAGTTTATGCTGTTTAATAACTCATTATTTCCTCATGTTTGCCAGTCATGACAGAATTATTACATTGGAAGGGCCTTAGCTGTTAACGGTTTCTTTGCTGCAGCTCACTGATGTCAGTTTGGGCCACAGTTCTGATGTCCAGCATTTTGTCTTAACTGATTGATTCATTGATAATATTTTAATTTCAGTTTAGTATAGACTAATATACAGTCAGGTCCATAAGTATTTGGACAGTGACACAATTTTCATTATTTTGTCTCTTTACACCACCACAAAGGATTTGAAATGAAGCAATCAGAATATGATTAAGTGTAGAATTTTAATTCAAGGGGTTTAACAAAAATATTGCTTTAACCATTTCGGAATTTCAGCCATTTTTACAGTCTCCCCATTTTCACAGGCTCAAAAGTATCTCTTGACTGTAGACTTTGACAATAATACACCTACCTCCTCCAGAGTGTTCTTGACTTGGCTAGATGTTGTGAATGGGTTTTTCTTCACCAAGGAAAGAATTCTGTGATCATCCACTTTAGTTGTCTTCCATGGTCTTCCAGGCCTTCTGGTGTTGCTGAGTTCACCAGTGCATTCCTTCTTTTTAAGAATGTACCAAATGGTTGATTTGGCCACTCCTAAAGGTTCTGCTATCTGATAGGTCTGTTTTATTTTTTCAGCTTAATGATGGCCTGCTTCACTTGCATCAACACCTCTTTGGACTGCATATTGAGAGTTCCCATGAACAGCTCCCAAATGCAAATTCAACACTTGGAGTAAACTCTAGACCTTTTATCTCCTTAATCTGTCATGAAATAAGGCTGTTTTGGAGATGCTCTGACCCAGTCTTCTAGCCATCACACTTTGGCCCTTGTCAAAGTCACTCAGATCCTTACACTTGGCCATTTTTTCTGCTTCCAACTGCCTAACATATCCCACCCCTTGACAGGTGCCAGTGTAACAAGATAATCAATGTTATTCACTTCACCTGTCAGTGGTTTTAATGTTATGGTTGATTGGTGTATGATATGTACAGTACTATGCAAAGATTTTAGGCACCATATTTTTTTTTAGTACAAATTTTGTTATAGATTTTTTATTTTATGACTTCTACATGATCAAGTCAGTACAAAAAACATTTTAGATTCCCAAACATTAGTTTTGTAGTACAAAATTAAATGTTACAGAAAAATGTTTGTATGACATTAAAGAAAGCAGCATATTACGTAAGAGACCACTTTTCAGACAAAAAACACAATGAAGGCCGCTGGGTTTTGCTGCAAAAATAAGAAGCAAGTGCGAAAGTCAAAGTCTCCAGAAGAACTGTGGCTGATTCTGCAAGATGCTCATTAAAACTTACCAGCTCATTTCCTTATAAAACTGCACAAATTGTACCAGAGACTATTTTTATTTTTATTTTTTTGTCACACCAAATACTGACTTTGTTTCATTTACTACTGTTTAGTGCTCTTTATGGTATTTTTTTGTTAATGTAGAAACATTTAATTTGTTACGAAACAGAAGGAGAGCTGGATGCAGATGCGGTGCAAAAACAGTCACTTTATTAGGTATAGGCAAAGGTATAGGAACAGTTCAAAATCGCAAGGCTAGAGCAGGGTCAAAAAACAAGTCCATAGATACCAGAAAACAGATATATCAGGGGCGAGGCAAAGTTCAAAATCCAAAAACGTAGCAAAGTGTTCACAAACCAGAATCAGTATCACAGGGGTAAGGCAATAATCCGTAATCCAAAGCGTGAGCAAAGTTCAAAAACCAGAAAACACAGTCCATAGAATAATTGCTTGGTATTGTCGGAACACAGGAACAAACGAATACTTCGCGACGAGCGCGACAAACTAAAGTCCTTAAATACAGTGATTGTGAGCAAACTTGGAAATTATGAACAGGTGTGTGATTAGAAGGTGGGTGACTGTGAACGTGGGAGTGAAGAAGTGTCATGGGTAGTGTAGTCCGTGGCGGCCATGCTTGTAGGCCGCCGAGCCTGCTGGGAAGTGTAGTGGTGCGAGTGTGGGTGCGAGTTGGTGGCGGCCATGTTCGTAGGCCGCTGTGAATCCTGGGAAATGGAGTCGCGCTCGTGGAGCAACCTAACAGAGCCCCCCCCCCCCAAGGGCTCACTCCGGGAGCATTACCTTGCCTGGGTCGACCTCTGGGTCGAGGCCCTGGGTATTCAGGATGCTGGCGGTGGAAATCGTTAATCATTTTGGGGTCAAGAATGTCCTGGGCTGTTACCCAGCTTTGCTCCTCGGGCCCGTACCCCTCCCACTCGATGAGGTACTGAAGCCGCCCTTGGCGGCGACGGGACTTGAGAATTTGGTGAACTTGGTAGGCAGGTTGACCGAGGAGGTGGGGTGTCGTGAGGGTGTCTAGTGGCAACTATACCTGGATGGACGGGTTTGAGAAGGGAGACGTGAAAGGATGGTGATCTGCGCCAGTGCTGGGGAATGGTCAACTTGTATGTGACTTCATTGATAGGTTTGATGATCTTAAATGGACCGGTGTATCAGGGACAGAGTTTTTTACAGGGGTGATTTGGTTTTACGTCCCGGGTAGAGAGCCACACCCGGTCCCCTGGTTGATACCTAGGGGTGACCTGCCAACGACGGTCGGCCTGGGCTTTAGCTTGGTGGGCCGCTTGTTTTAGCCGTCGGTGAGTGGCAGCCCACACCCGCTCACTACGTTCAAACCATTCGTTAATGGCCGGGGCATCAGTGGCAGTGGCGTTCCACGGAAACAGGGGAGGTTGGTATCCCAGAGCACACTGGAAAGGGGTAAGTTTTGTGGCTGAGTGGCGGAGGGAGTTTTGAGCGTACTCCGCCCAGGGTAAGAAGCGTAACCAGTCAGACAGATTTTGACTACAGAACGAGCGAAGCATTTGCCCTACTTCTTGGTTAGCTCGCTCTACTTGACCATTGGACTCGAGGTGATAACCTGAGGTTAAACTAATATTCACACCCAGCTTTTCCATGAACCCAGACCAAACTCGTAAGGTGAATTGGGGGCCCCAGTCACTTACTATATCCTCCAGAATATCAAAATAGCGGAAGACGTGGGTAAATATGAGTTCTGCGGTATAGAAGGCAGATGGGAGACTGGGGAGAGGGATCAAACGAAGGGACTTGGAGAAACGATCAGTGATAACAAAAATTGTGGTGTTGCCCAATGAGTTGGGGAGATCGGTGAGGAAATCAATAGCTAAATGTGACCAGGGGCACTGGGGCGTGGGTAGCGGCATAAGCTTGCCAATGGGGAGTGCTCTGGGTACCTTGGTTTGGGCGCAAACGCTGCATGATTTTACAGCCTGTTGGATGTCCCGTGACAATACTTGGGCCACCAATACTTGGGCGCTAAGAGGTGATAGGTGCGCTGGGTACCGGGGTGGCCCATGCCCGGGGCCGTGTGGGCCCATTTTATTAATTGGTCCCGATGGGCCTGGGGAACGAACAATTTAGTGGATGGACAGGTTGAGGGAATCTGCTTACGAGGGATTTGAGCTAGGAGCTGATCTAGTTCCCATTGAATGTTACCGACAAGGCAGGAAGGAGGCAGAATGGGATCAGGGTGCACAGGTTGGGGTTCTTTACAGTGGATACGGGAAAGGGCGTCAGCTTTGCGATTTTTGGTGCCGGGACGGTAGGACAGGGTAAACTGAAATCATGCAAAAAATAAACGCTTGGCGTGGGTTTAAGCGTTTAGCAGTACACAGATATTCCAGATTTTTGTGGTCAGTAAAAATCATAAAGGGGTGCTCTGCTCCTTCCAGCCAGTGTCTCCACTCTTCCAAAGCCAATTTGATGGCCAATAGTTCTCAGTCACCCACATCATAATTTCTATCAGCTTGGGATAATTTCCTGGAAAAGAAGGCTACCGGGTGGAGTTTGGGTTTTTCCCCAAAGCGCTGGGACAGGACGGCCCCCACTCCTGTCTCTGAGGCATCCACCTCCACCATGAAGGGATGAGAGGGGTCGGGGTGCTTAAGGATAGGAGCAGTGGTAAAGGCAGTTTTCAGACAGGAGAAGGCCCTATCGGCCTCCTGGTTCCACTGGAGATGGCGGGGTCTGCCGCGTAATAGGGCTGTGAGAGTCAGGGCGATGGAACTGAAGCCCCAGATAAAGCGCCGGTAGAAGTTCGTGAACCACAGGAAACATTGTAATTCCTTGACGGTCGTGGGAGTGGGCCATTGTGTCACTGCTATTACCTTACTTTTGTCCATGGCAACCCCTTCAGGGCTGATGACATATCCCAAGAACGTCATGGTGTTTCTGTGGAATTCACACTTTTCTGCTTTGACGTATAGCTGGTTTTTCAGGAGGCGAGTGAGGACTTGGCGCACATGGTCCACATGAGTTTCATAGGTGGGGGAGTAAACCAGAATATCGTCAATGTATGCAATCACGAATTTTCCTAGCATGTCCCTCAGCACATCATTAATGAGGCACTGGAACACCGAAGGCGCGTTAGTGAGCCCATACAGCATAACCAAGTACTCGTAGTGCCCCATAGCTGTGCTGAAAGCTGTTTTCTACCTGTCCCCCTTTCGTATGCACACGAGGTTGTACACGCTGCGCAAGTCCAACTTCATGAAGTAGCGGGCCTCTCGCAGTTGTTCTAGGGCAGAGGGGACAAGTGGAAGTGGATATGGGTACTTGACTGAGGCCTGGTTTAGACCTCTATAATCAATGCATGGCCGAAGGCCCCCTCCCTTCTTAGCCACAAAGAAGAAGCTGGCCGCCACCGGGGAAGTGGAGTGGCGGATATACCCTTGTTGTAGGGCCTCCTGAATATACTCAGTCATAGCTTTTTGCTCAGCTTGCGACAAGGGATAAATGTGGCCGCGCAGCGGAGTCATTCCTGGGAGTAGGTCAATAGCACAGTCATATGGACGATGAGGCGGAAGGCCGCCAGCTTTGGTCTTGCTGAAGACTTCTCTGAGCTCCTGGTACTCGGGGGGTATGTGTACCTTTAGCGTGGTCTCAGAGCTTTCGATGGTTGTGGCTGAAACCACCAGTGCGAGTGCGTTGAGGCAGTGCTGCCAACAGAAGGACGACCAGCTCGTGATTTGACGATCCGCCCAGGAAATTTGTAGGTCATGCCGCTCCATCCAGGGCAGTCCCAAGATGATGGGATAGCGAGCAGAGGTGGTAACCCAGAACGGCACTGACTCGACGCCCCAAAGGTTGAGTGTGGTGTGTAACTAAGCTGTCACCAATGGGTTTTCCGTCGATGGCTTGAACCCTGAGAGGATGAGATAAGGAGCAGGTGGGTATGCCAAGCTGATGCATGACACCCTCGTCTATGAAGCTGCCCACCGCCCCGGAGTCGAGCATTGCTGTGAACAAAAAGAAGTGCCTGAATGTTCAAGTAAAACAGGTAAAGTGAAAGCATGAGAAACTGCATCAGGGTTGTGACTCACCGGGGGTGAGCGGGCGCAATGTCCTCCCCTCACCGGGGATACGCTCGAGGGGTGGATCAGGCAGTGGTGGATGAGGTGGTCAGCTTGGCCGCAGTAGAAGCATAGATGGTCCCAGCATCTTCTCTCTTTCTCACCATTGAGCTTGGTGTGGCCGAGTTGCATAGGCTCCGCGGGAGCGAGCGTAGCGGGAGGCTCTGGGAGATGCTGGTGAAAGCTGCGGCTATGGAGCAGCTGGTCAAGCCGGATGGCGAGGTCAATGAGCGAATCGAGGGTTAGGGGTTCGTCACGACATGCCATTTCGGTGAGTATGGCGGAGTTGAGGCCCTGACGGAAGGCGGCTTTCAAAGCGACATCGTTCCAGCAGCTGCCTGCCACGATTGTACGGAACTCCAGCGCAAATTCCGCCACGTGGAGGGAGCCTTGTCGCAGCGTGAGTAAACGCTCCCCCACTTCCTGGTCGTCGGGAGCATGGTCGAACACTCGCCGAAACATCGAAGTGAACAGTTCATACGAGGTGATAGCTTCTCCACCTCGCTCTCTGACAGCCGCGGCCCACCTCAGTGCCTTGCCCGTTAACAATGCCATGAAGCGCGCCACCTTTTCAGTGTCCGGCATTTCTCCGTGACAATCAAAATACAGAGAGCATTGTAGTAGAAATCCCTTACAGAGTGCAGGATCGTCGGCATATTTCTCTGGTGTGGGCATTGGCAGACGAGTCGTGGATGAGGGAGCAGGCGTGATGCACGGCGTCGCCGTGGTGACCGCTTGAGAGAGGCGCTGCAGGTTCTCGTCCACCTCTCCCAAACGCTGTTGTTACGCACTGAGGAGCTGGCCGTGAGCAGTGATTGTCTGGCGGATTTCCTACGCTGCATCCATGGTAGGCGAAGTATTCTGTTACAAAACAAAAGGAGAGCTGGATGCAGATGCGGTGCAAAAACCGTCACTTTATTAGGTATAGGCAAAGGTATAGAAACAGTTCAAAATCGCAAGGCTAGAGCAGGCTCAAAAAACAGGCATAGATACCAGCAAACAGATACATCAGGGGCGAGGCAAAGTTCAAAATCCAAAAACGTAGCAAAGTGTTCACAAACCAGAATCAGTATGACATGGGTAAGGCCCATGTCCAAATCCATAATCCAAAGCGTGAGCAAAGTTCAAAAACCAGAAAACACAGTCCATAGAATAATTGCTTGGTATTGTCGGAACACAGGAACAAACGAATACTTCACGACGAGCGTGACAAACTAAAGTCCTTAAATACGGTGATTGTGAGCAAACTTGGAAATTATGAACAGGTGTGTGATTAGAAGGTGGGTGACTGTGAGCGTGCGAGTGAAGGATTGTCATGGGTAGTGTAGTCCATGGCGGCCATGCTTGTAGGTCGCCGAGCCTGCTGGGAAGAGTAGAGTTGTGAGTGTGCGAGTTGGTGGCAGCCATGTTCATAGGCCGCTGTGAATCCTGGGAAATGGAGTCGCGCTTGTGGCGCGACCTAACATAATTTCATTATTTTGAAGGCATCTTTGCTCTACAGCATTTCTTTGCATGTATCTAAAACTTTTGTATTTTAATACAGAAATAATAAAATATTTGAAGTATATTCCCACTGATATTTTACATTTTTTAGTACACCTGGGTGATTAGGAACAGGAAATTATTCAACCATGACTTCCTGTTTCACAGGGATATAAATATGAGGTAAAATATAGGCCAAATTCCCTGTCTCATTCATAAGAATGGGTAAGACCAAGGAATATAAAGTGGGGGGAAAAAGTATTTGATCCCCTGCTGATTTTGTACGTTTGCCCACTGACAAATAAATGATCAGTCTATAATTTTAATGGTAGGTGTATTTTAACAGAATAACAACAAAAAAATCCAGAAAAACGCATTTCAAAAAAGTTATTGATTTGCATTTTAATTAGTGAAATAAGTATTTGACCCCTTCGATTTAGTACTTGGTGGCAAAACCCTTGCTGGCAATCACAGAGGTCAGATGTTTCTTGTAGTTGGCCACCAGGTTTGCACACATCTCAAGAGGGATTTTGTCCCACTCCTCTTTGCAGATCCTCACCAAGCCATTAAGGTCTTGAGGCTGACGTTTGGCAACTCGAACCTTCAGCTCCATCCACAGATTTTCTATGGGATTAAGGTCTGGAGACTGGCTAGGCCACTCCAGGCCCTTAATGTGCTTCTTCTTGAGCTAGTCCTTTCTTGCCTTGGCTGTGTGTTTTGGGTCATTGTCATGCTGGAATACCCATCCACGACCCATTTTCAATGCCCTGGCTGAGGGAAGGAGTTTCTCACCCAAGATTTGACGGTACATGGCCCTGTCCATCGTCCTTTTGATGTGGTGCAGTTGTCCTGTCCCCTTAGCAGAAAAACACCACCAAAGCATAATGTTTCCACCTCCATGTTTGATGGTGGGGATGGTGTTCTTGAGGTCATAGGCAGCATTCCTCCTCCTCCAAACACGGCGAGGTGAGTTGATGCCAAAGAGCTCGATTTTAGTATATAGTATATATATATATATATATAATTAGATATGTAATTTCTTTAGCTGTGTGAGTGTAAAAATAAAGCGTAAATAAATGATACGGTAATGTTTGACCCATTCTCGTGAAGGTTGCCAGTAATTCTGGAGTTAACTATACCAGGCCTTATTTTGCTACCATACTAACTTCCACTTGAATGGAAAAGGCAGATGATAATACAAACCAAACAGACCTATTATACTCCTCATTCCACCCACACTGCTTAATAGCAGTTGTTGAATGTGAGCAAAGTGTGCTTTACAAGGCAGAGCTTGCTCATTCTGTTTGCTCCAACAAGTCAATAAAACCCGCTGGTATGCCGAACATCTTTGGAAGGCAAGATACGTGAGGGTGAGGACGAGGGTGGTATTTAATCAAGAATAAAGTGATCCTACTATTACAGTGCCAGGTAGCCGTGCCTGAAAAACACGTTATGACTAAAGTAAATAATCACTCCTGGGTTCAGGGGTTAGGAGAGTGTTGAATCAAACTGTTTTCCAGGTGAGTTATTAGCATCATTCCTTTCAGAAAGGAACACATTTTGAACAGTGTTTTTTAAACAACCTAATGAGTGATAGGGATGAAAGGAAGTCTACAGCAACTCAAATAACCACTCTTTGCCTGTGTGGTGAGCAGTGGTGATGTAATGGTGTAGGGCAGTTTATTTCAATAAAGCATAGTTGAATGGCACATCCTGAATATTGTTGCTGACCACATGCTGGCCACAATTTATCCATCTTATAATGGCTACTTCCAGCAGGATAATGTCACAAATCTGACCCAAACTGGCTCCATGAATATCCCTCTACTGCATGAATTATTACAATTACATAAAAAATGTTTTTTAATGGATTTTTATTACTTGAATTAGTTCAAGTAATAAGAAAAATACAAACAAATTTGAAAAACAAAAAAAAAACAAACTTATATCTTCTAGAAAGGAATTACAGTTTTAAACAGTATGTGGATGGATTTTCTCACTTAAAATACATACAAAAATTAGATCCAAACAGATTTTGCTGACATATCTTTTTTAATTCTTTCTCTTGAAACACAGAATTTAGAACACAAGGTGCAAAATGTTATTACAAATTACAACAGTTTTTCTTACTTTGAATGTGAAAAAATGTAAAAGCCTAGTGTATTTTTTGCTATGTAGGCCTGTTTCAGTTCATGAATGCACATACCATAGTTCCATTATTGCATGTTTTTGCCATATGGCAACAATTACCATTTAACAAAATTCTCAAAATATATAAACTTGTTTAAATGAGAAAAATAAATGTTAGCTTATCTCAGATAGTGTTTCAGTTTATTCCATTAGGTAGTTTTGCCTAATTATTGAAAAATTAATCACATTTTGAGAGCCCCCTGAGGAAGTCCTTCACCATGCCATGTTATTGCAGAAAAGGAAGTGCAAACAGCACTTCCTGGTCATCTGACATGGAATTTGTTATGCCAAAGTTAAAGCCCCCTTTTCCCAGTTACATACCATAGGGAAATAGTAGTTTTGTATTATTGCCTATCAAAAAAATTGGAAATAAATTAATTGTTGCCATATGGCAACTCCATGCAGTAAAGGGCTATAGCAGTGAGTTCATTGTACTTCAAAGGCCTCCCAGTGACCAGATCTGAATCAAACAGAGCACCTTTAGGATGTGGTAGAATGAGAGATTCACAGCATGAATGTGCAACAGATTAATCTGCAGGAATGATGTGAGGCAATCGGGTCAACATGGACCAAAATCTCAAAGGAATGTTTCTAACACCTTGTGGGATTCATGCCACAAAGAATTGAGGCTGTTCTGGAAGAAAAGGGTGCTCCACCCATCTTTTTATACATCTCTAAATATTTTTTGCAGCAAAGTGCTTCTGAAGTTGTAGGAGGTGAAACAGTGTGATATTTGAAATGGTTGATGATAGTTGTTGCCAAGACATGACATTCATTCCATGTGGTTCCAAAGTCCCGAACGTGTTATGTTGCCTAAATTCATTCCCGCCATAGCAACAGCTGGCAATGCAAAGAAAGATGTCACAGATGGTATGTCTATTGCTTTTGAAGTGTCTTACCACTAGAAATGAGAAATCCTTCATTTGTGGTCTAAAAAATGTTCAGCTAATCTTCTTATGGTTTCTCTGATGTACATCTGATTGTATCTGTTGCAGGATAATAAACAACTCCTGCAGTGATGCATGAGGAGTGATGAGTGATAAAAACTGATTTGTGAACCTGTGAGTTCAGTGTAAATTAGTTCCCAAGGGGGGGAACCTTGGCTTGGCTTGATTCAAATGCCACTGGAGTAAGTGCTAGGCACTTAGTGTTCATTATCTGGCTCATTTTCATCTGCTATTTTACGTACAGTGTAACCAGTATGTCAAGCTAGCAACGTAATATGGTGTCAGTCCGCAAGGGAGTACAAACTGGCAACTGACACAACACGGTTTGATAAATGGGCCTTTTACCTCATTTAGTGTGAGCAGATTTCAGTGTGTGTGTGTGTGTGTGTGTGTGTGTGTGTGTGTGTGTGTGTGTGTGTGTGTGTATGTGTGTGTATGTATGTGTGTGTGTGTGTTTGGTTGGTTGAGTGGGTTTCTCTGTGTGCCACTTGTGAACGCAGTCTCTGCCAAAAGCTAAGTGTGACCTCATCTAATTTTCTTTTCCGGTTTCTGATACCGTCCAATAAGGCTCCAGATTTCTACCTTTCTCCTGGGATTTTCTCAGCTAACTCTAGAAATACATTCTGAGTTCATTCATAAGTTCACAAATATAATGTTTTGGGTTGTTTTATTTCAAATGCCAGTGCCAGAATATATGTACTTGAATATTAGTAAGCAGTAGGGATTTAATTAAATATAAATGCATTATTCAAAAAGAACAGATAAAGTTTTCTAAACAGATATGAATACAGATATGAATAGGAGGTGCACTGTTCCATTTTTTTCTAAGAAAGGTTCACAGGGCATTGTGACTGGAGGTGTGCACTGGGATCCAGTGGGATACAACAAAAAAGCAGCAGGTTTTTATTTTCATATGGGACAAATAAAGACCATTTTAAATAACATAGTGTTCAGCATTTATTCATTGATCCTTAGTAACTGCCTGGCCAGGGTTAAGGTGGTTTAAATTAGGCTATTATTTTGTTAATATTTTGGAAAATAGAACCAAATAAATTTGAAAATATTGAAGGCAGGTACAAACAAAAAATGTGGCAGGGTTCATACAAAAGAAAGAAAAGGTTTAGGCCAAACCCTCTTTGGATTTAATTCCGAATACATATGCAGAGATGGATACTTGGAGCACTAAACAAATACAGATACAGATATAAATAGTATTAGTGCAACTGTTACAACTCTGGTAAGCAGTGATATGCCAGTCTTGAATGATCTACTAACACTAAGTGTCCTAATTTGTACTCTAGAACATTAAAATATGTCAGAACTACAGATCTGTAATGTTGGTTCGTAGATGCTCGATTAAATGGACCCTGTTAATGTTATGTTTGTACCATATGAAAAATTTTGTTACTGCCTTAGTAGAGATGTAGTAGAAATGTGTTAATATATTGCTTTACATGGTTACACATACAAAACTACATTTTACAAATAAATAAAAACTTCAAAGGAAAATGAAAGATTCAATCCAAACTTGCATGGTAAAACATCAAACTGTAACTTTGCTGCACTTATCTTAAGCCGATTATACAAATAAATTGGAAAGGTTTCATATATTATTATTCCCTACTACCGTTCATTCCTTCTTAATAAACCATATTTTCAATATTTTAAAATGATTTCAGGACAGCAATGAATGAATGAATGAATCAATTAATTAATTTGTAGCATCTATTGTATATGAAAGAATGTGAGCAGTTGGCCTGCTTGCTCATCTTATCCCACCACTATTTTTGACAAATTTGCATTACACATCAGATAACGCTAATTCTATGTTTTTCTTCAGCTCTCACATCATATCTTATGAGAGAACCAATTAAATCTGAAAATGCCTCAACTTCATCGTAATCCTGCACATCAACAGAATGTACTTGGAAAGAGAAAAGTCAAATTTTTGGATATAAATCACTTTCCACATTATCCTTGTGGTCTTCTCACCACAGACTAACTTGTTATTTCTTCCTGGAGATACTTTCAAAAGATTTTTTTATGCTTGCTTAAATACTTTGGGTGATTCATGTTACCCCAACCTCTGCTAACTGGGTTTGATTTGTCGCTCTAGGACAAAGGTTCTATATCCCATATGTAGGAACCAAGAACAGAGGGGGTTCTAAGCAGAATCCGTTTAGGAAGCTAAGAACGTTTAACCATCTAAAGAACCCTTTGAAAAACAGTCTTTTTTTAACCATATGTTTCATTTTTGTTACATAAAGCCTTAACCCTTGCTGTGTATTTCTGGAAATGTGATAATATACATTTTCTCTTAACCAAGTTTCCAGGTTTCATGTAGTCCTTGGGAAATGGATGCGGAAATGGAGGGTGAAATTTACCAAATACAATCCAGTTGCAAATCAGTTGTTGGAGGTATGAGTTGACTGCATGATGTCCTTTGCCTGGACGGTGAAGTCTGCTTCCATATATAATTACTTTGCTTAAACCAACCATTCACTCACACTGGTAATTTATGGTCGTGAGAATCTGACCTATCTTGGATACACAAAGACAGGCAGGAGGTGATTCAGAAGAAAGAATTCTTCCTCTCTCCTGCAAACCCAGTGTAGCAGAAGGCAAGTCTCAGGAGAACCAGAGAATGCTTGGCCAGCAGAACCAGAGAATGGAACTGAGATGACAGTGACTGATCACATCTCGAAAAACACAACTGACTGAGTGCGAGCTGGCTCAGTTTAACTGTGAAACTGTGTCCTTAGGAGCTGCACCCAACTGAGATTGGCCCTTTCTGATATTACGGTCTTTGCCATGACTATGAGTAAGATAGCCTGGACCCAACAGATGTCCATGAGTTGGACATAGACTATTGAGATATTTATCATCATGACATTGAACAGTAAGATATTTATCATCAAAAAGCTGACCAAAATCTGTTTCACATCAACAAAGCAAGTGTGTATTGACTTGCACTTGGTGTCACACAAGTGGATAATGGATACGGTGGTGCACTATTTGAATAATAATTTTTTTTTCAAGTCTTGCTCTTTGTATTATGGATGATGAAAGGGATAAGCTAAAGACAAACAATCAAACATAAAAATCAACCACACTAATTTACCTCATGAGATGGCTTTATTCATTGTTTTCATGGATCTTCATCAATCACATTAACCTGGTCAGGGCCTTGTTGCTGTGAGGTGGCTTGACCCCTGAGCCTCCCACGTGCCTTTGTTGCTAGATCTACTAAACTTTCCTGGTTGGACTCATTTAGATGTCTTTTATGGGTTGTCCTTGACACACTAACAATAGTATTTTATTGCATATTGCAACTTTGACATCTGATGCCAAACATATTTGGCTAGGAATTTCCCTTCTATTTTAACTATAAACTGTCTTTGAAGTATTACAGAAGTGTTAACCTGTTTAACCCAGAAACTTATCTGGGGGCACAGTGAATCTAAAGCAAGCATTTAAGTTATTCGCTGTAGATGACTTCCCTGTTAGCTTGGCAGCTTGTTAGACGCATGCTTGTCGTCCTCATCGGGGTCTCAAACTGAATGCAGTTCGTCGTCGTAACCGACTTGACTGGGCAAATGCTCACATTCGATGGTATCTGGCACTTTGGAGAGGTGTTCTCTTCATGGATGAATCCCGGTTTCCACTGTACAGGGCAGATGGCAGACAGCGTGTATGGCGTCGTGTGGGTGAGCGGTTTGCTGATGTCAACGTTGTGGATCGAGTGGCTCATGGTGGCGGTGGGGTTATGGTATGGGCAGGCGTATGTTATGGACAACGAACACAGGTGCATTTTACTGATGGCATTTTGAATGCACAGAGATAGTGTGACGAGATCCTGAGGCCCATTGTTGTGCCATTCATCCACGACCATCACCTCATGTTGCAGCATGATAATGCACGGCCCCATGTTGCAAGGATCTGTACACAATTCCTGGAAGATGAAAACATCCCAGTTCTTGCATATCCAGCATACTCACCGGACATGACACCCATTGAGCATGTTTGGGATGCTCTGGATCAGCGTATACGACAGCGTGTTCCAGTTCCTGCCAATATCCAGCAACTTCGCACAGCCATTGAAGAGGAGTGGACCAACATTCCACAGGCCACAATCAACAACCTGATCAACTCTATGTGAAGGAGATGTTGCACTGCGTGAGGCAAGTGGTGGTCACACCAGATACTGACTGGTTTCCCAATACAGTAAAACTGCACATTTTGGAGTGGCCTTTTATTGTGGCCAGCCTAAGGCACACCTGTGCAATAATCATGCTGTCTAATCAGCATCTTGATATGCCACACCTGTGAGGGGGATGGATTATCTGGGCAAAGTAGAAGTGCTCACTAACACAGATTTAGACAGATTTGTGAACAATATTTGAGAGAAATAGGCCTTTTGTGTACATAGAAAAAGTCTTAGATCTTTGAGTTCAGCTCATGAAAAATGGGGGCAAAAACAAAAGTGTTGCGTTTATAATTTTGTTCAGTATAGTAATGATTAGCTAATATTAGATAATAACTATCAAACACCACTTTTTCCTTGTAAATGAAATGGGTGCCATGGGAATGCCATCAAGACGAAATAACAGGAAGTTTCATCTGCCATATATATATATTCCAGATTCTGCTCACATAAGGAAGAGACTAGTACTACTACTGTTATGTCTGAATCTAAGATTACATGCTGAAAGATTAGTTTGGTAAAAAATAATTTCAAATAAACTTTCAGATTTTATTACTTTTATTTTTATAAGCTTTTTTATGATATGGCATTTATGGCCACAGAGGTGGATAGAGGGAATTTGATTTGTTCTTCCACTTTTGTCATGGGGAACATGGTGCAAGCACAAAAATGAGAGCATTATATATTCTCTGTATTCATGTGACCGGTGCAGGTGATAACCTGGTGGGGTTACAAATAATTATAAATAATAATACATTATCAAGACGTGAGATGACACTGTCTTTTTTTCTCCAAACCACGAAAATAGCAATTGAGTGCAAACACACTATGACTTGTGCACACCAAAACTGGCAACATGTCAGCACTGTAATCACAAATGATCCTTATGCCTGCATGAGAAGAGAGTTCCAAGTGTGTGTGGTAAATCACAGTGGTGTATTTTCCGTGCAGAGTGTGAAGTCAGCTTAAGAGTGGGCTATGTCATACAATCCACTATCACTCAAGCTACACCTTTTATAATGAGTCAACATGAAATTAGATTTGTTCTGCAGCCAGTTCACAGATGGGAAATGGTGACTAACACTGCTAGCCTCCAACATCTAAACCCTAAGGATCAACAAAAAAGGCTGTTTATTACTTGAAGATGATTGCCAGAATAATGCATACTGTAAATTTCCCATAATCTTTCTTTGGGGATCCATCCATCCATCTATATCCTGTATATCTGTACGTATCTGGATAAAAACTCTCCTGAAATACCTTAATTTTGCTTGTAGAAAAGTCATGCCAGTGCAACATCATGCCAAAACATGTTTTCAGGAGTCTTGTAAGGCATTAATGGTTCAAGCATGCTACTCTGTTATGACAAATCTTTTTGCTTATTTCAAAAATCCTTCCATTGCTAAGAATAAGGAATAAAACATTGGGGGGGTTATACAGTGCCCTCCACTAATTTTGGCACCCTTGGTAAATATGAGCAAAGAAGGCTGTGAAAAATTGTCTTTATTGTTTAACCTTAAAAATGACAAAAGTACTCTGTTCTCATGGATATCAAACAATTGCAAACAAAACACAGGTTTATAAAAAATATATATCTTTGTTAAATATAGGTGTGCAACAATTATTGGCACCCGTTTAGTCAATATTGTGCTACCTCCCTTTGCCAAGATAACAGCTCTGAGTCTTCTCCTATAATGCCTGATGAGGTTGGAGAATACATGGCAAGGGATCTGAGACCATTCCTCCATACAGAATCTCTCCAGATCCTTCAAATTTCGAGGTCCACGCTGGTGGACTCTTCTCTTCAGTTCACCCCACAGGTTTTCTATGGGTTTCAAGTCAGGGGACTGGAATGGCCATGGCAGGATATTGATGTTGTGGTCAGTAAACCATTTTTTTTGTTGATTTTGATGTATGTTTTGGATCATTGTCCTGCTGGAAGATCCAACCACAGCCCATTTTAAGCTTTCTGGCAGAGGCAGTCAGGTTTTCATTTAATATCTGTTGATATTTGATGATGCCATGTATCCTAACAAAATGTCCAGGTCTTCTGGCAGAAAAACAGCCCAAAACATTAAAGAGCCACCACCATATTTAACTGTGGGCATGGATGAGTGTAGAGGCTTTTTTCTTGAAACCCTTCCAAACAACTTGTGGTGATGTAGGTGACTTCGGATTGTAGCTGTGATACCTGGAGATTTTATGGCCACTCGAACCATCCTCTTCACAGTGCATTGAGACACTATAGACACACGTCCAATTCCAGGTTGATTCATAACATTTCCAGTTGACTGGAACTTCTTAATTATTGCCCTTATGGAGGAAATGGGCATGTTCAATGCTTGTGCTATTTTCTTATAGCCACTTCCCATTTTGTGAAGTTCAACAACCTTTTGCCGCACATCACAGCTATATTCATTGGTCTTACCCATTGTTATGAATGACTAAGGGAATTTGGCCTGTGTGTTACCTCATATTTATATCCCTGTGAAACAGGAAGTCAAGGTTGAACAATTTCCTGTTCCAGGTCACCCAGGTGTATTAAAAAAAGTAAAATATCAATGGGAATATACTTCAAATATATTTTTCTCATATGAATTCATAGGGGTGCCAATAATTGTTGCACACCTATATTTAACAAAGATTTTTTTTGATAAACCTGCGTTGTGTTTGCAATTGTTTGATATCCATGAGAACAGAGTATTTTTGTGAATTTTTCGAACAAAATATCAAAAGGTTAAACAATAAAGACAATTTTTCACAGCCTTTTTTGCTCATATTTACCAAAGGTGCCAATATTAGTGGAGGGCACTGTAGGAAATTAATCACTATCAGGGTGGTGTGATGCAACCTGATGTGATGCAGAGTTACTGTAACCACCACATTGTTGATTATTTTTCCAATATCAACATGCCATGAAGTATTTTAATCCTCTTACACCACAGCAATCTACCAAATGATTACATTTTTTATGTATTAATCAATGACATATTGTGCTTTTAACCAGTTATAGTTACAGTACATATAAAGTTGTTACTAATACAAAAAAAACAAAACAAAACAAAAACAAACCTGACCATTATAAAGCACTGACACTGGAGATTCCTCCCATGAATATTAAATAAAAGCAGACAAAAAGTTTCACCATATTGATTACATTATATCATTATACGATTCATATATTTTTCTATATAATATAATAACACCTTTTAAAAATACATTTATTGTTAGACTACTATTAGAGTCATATCAGACAGAACTTCTGTTATTAAATTAATCACCAAGTTCTGACCAATCCGATTTGAGCTCTGTGGTAAAATGAATATAGCACATGCTAAAAGCAATGATAGAATAATAAAAAAAGGAGCAAAGAATACTCAGTATGAATCTTAAATATAACCTTTATTTCTTAAAACAATTCTCTTCTGCTTCAGAGTACAAAAAATATTCATGATTATGCATGAAATCAGTTTTAAATAAAGATTCCCAACTGCACAGAGCTTTTTTTTTTTGTTTGTTTGTTTTTTTTTTAAACTGTGAATGGCACTGAATATACAAATATAGTTGGCTATTGCAGTTATTATTGTATTCATGTATATAAGGCACTGCATGTTAGACTTTGGAGATTGAACTATATATTCTACAAGGGTTACAATTAAAGACAAAATACCTTAAGGCTTGACGTAGGTAGCCTAAAGTAGGTTATTCCCACTTCATCAGTGCTGCACATACAGTGGGTGGTAACATGGCTACAAGACAACAACGTTCGTCCTTTTGCATGGATCATGACTACATACTGCATTCATCCATACAAATCTTCAAAGTACACACAATATGTGGCTGATTGATAGCTTGGACTGGGAACAGAGATTTTCTCCCCCAGGGTAACCTCACTGGAACTAATATAGATGGCCAAGTGCTTTCCACTGCATTAGCCCATTTAATCCCTTTGTGGGAAACACTCAAAAGCTCTGCCATACTGTGGCATTGCCATCATTTCCTGGCTATTTATTGTTCAAGGGCTATGTTGCCACTGAGACTAGCTACAAAGCAACATTCATAAATGAAAAGGAAATGAATCTAGATTTATTAAAGTGGCATCATCCAACCACATAAACAGTGCCTAACTCTCTCATCAATTGATGCTGCAAACACTTAAGTGCAGTTCAAAATACACTAGAACATAATGTTTTGTCCCCAAGATTTCACATCATTAATTGTGTTGCCTGAGAACATTTTAGTCAATATTGGGACAGAGCCATTGGACAGGGTTCAAGAAAGAAGAAAAAAATTGCTGAGTTTAATTTGTGTCCAACACACACAGGATAGCAAGGTCACACACTCACCACTTGGTGCTTATATTTAAATAAGAATTAACTAGTGATCTGGGTCATGAACAAAATGGGCATCCACCTAATATGACATAAATTTGAATGAAAAAGAAGACATTATACTGTTATACTGCTATACCTTTTATCACTAGCACCTAGCATCAATCCCTGTCTCTCTGGAACTTCCTATGTCTTAATGTCACAATATATCCTGTCAAACACACTTTCACTGTTAATACAAGTCACTGGTTAGGTAAAGCCACATATTTCTTTGCAACTAACTGCTAGTGGATCCCTTTTATATCAATTCATTATTAATATCAGACGTTCCAAAAGAACAACTGTACAGAACATAAAGAATAAAAAGACTCAACTTGCACAGTTCATAGATTCTTGGCACTGTGATGGTAGGGAGCTAGAATGTAGCATATTGGATATGTTTAAACATGTGAAGAGGCAGTACAGCAGCCATTAGAAGGAGAACGGTCCCACGATGATGGTAAGCCGTAATAAGGAGCTGGTGCGATAGTTTGTGACAGTGTGGTGAGTGATCATCTCTAGATCAATGATTATCTCAAGAGGGCCCTCTAGGGACTTGGTCAACACCAACATTGCGCTGACATTGTTGGAACGCTGTAAACAGGTAAATGTGGTCAGTTGCTTTATTATATTACATATTACTCATGCACTGAAAGAAGATGTACAAACTGGTTATTAGGGATATAACCAAATACAAATACATTATATGGATTGAACAGATAATGTGTTCTAAACTGATACAAATACAGATATGAATAGGGTGGACTATTTTTTTTATTTTTTTTTTATTAGAAAGATCTAGTTGAGACTAGACTATACATGAAGATTGGGATCTCACAGGGCACAACAAAAAATAATGCATACAGGAAGGTTTTACTTTCAGGTGGGCGGGGAGTCAAATATGAAGCTTGCAGGACAAATAAAGACCAGATTTGTTCATGTGAATGTGAATTATGCACTTACAGTGATGCATTTACATCATGCATCCTTAGTAACTGCCTGGTCAGGGTTGTGGTGGTTTAAACTGTGCTACTAGTTTGTGTATATTTTAGTAAACAGAAAGAACTAAATTTGTTAGAAAATGTTGTCCAGTAAGTAGGATTGAATAAAAAAAAAAGTTCTGTTAAAAAAAAGGTTTAGGTGATGCCCATTTCACGTACAAAGCCAAATACAGATGCAGATGTGTGGATATTTGGAGTACTAAACAGATACAGATAGTGGCATTGTGTTACTCACCCTCAGGAAGAATTCTCCTCCCTCATTGCCGGCTCTGATCCTGAAGGTGTTGTGCGTGTTACTATAGATGTTGGTGGCTTGGATCTGGAAAATGTCTGCGGGTACGGTACGGTCAGAGTGAATGTTCATGTACTTGTAGACAATGGACTGTGGCAAGCCCCGGCACGCACTCGTGGATGAACAGACACACCGGCTGGAAAGAAAAAGAAAACCCTTTCACATAGAGAAAATGGCTGTGCTATCCACCAAACCTATAGAACTTTCCAAAGTATGAAATAAGTAGAATCAGAGTATTTATTACAGTGCTGTGAAAAAGTATTTGCCCCATCCCGATTCTTCTGGTTTTGTGTATATCACATACTAAATTGTTTTAGAAATAAAAACAAAATCTAAGATGAAACAAAAGCAACCTGAGTAAACACAAAATACGGTTGAAATGATAATGTTATTTATTGAACATTATTCAAAACCAATTTGTATTTTCTATTAAAAATATGATTTAAACTCCATAAGATGTTTTATCCGGTTACTTATACAATACTTATGTATTATAGAAATAGGCTTTATTTCCTCCTCTTGATATTTTCACAGAACAGAGTTTGCAGTGTGGTTTGCTTTGATTGCATCATTAATCAGGAAAAAAATCCAGTCATTTTGTGTTAGACTAGACTTATACTAGACTTGTGGTAATTAGTATCATAAGGTATCAGATGTTGGTATTGGGGAATTTTTATGAGTATGAGAATGAGTAAATGAGCACTGCATTGGACTGATACCACTATCAGTATCCATACATCCCTTTACTACACACAGTTTGCACAATATACAATAATTCACAGCAAACATACAATCATTTAGAGTAAACATTGACAGTTGGTACATGTAATTGCAGTGCAGTTGGCTGTTATACGCAAGTGTTAAATGTTAAATCATCCAACGAAGAATCAATATAGTACACTACATGGCCTAAAGTATGTGGACACCTGACCATAACACCCATATGTGGGTTTTCCGGAAAAGTTGAAAGCACATAATTGTCTAGAATGTCTTTGCATGCTGAACACTTTTGGGATGAATTGGAACACCAACTTCACACCAGACCATCTCACCACACATCAGTGCTTAACCTCAATGGGCAAATCCTCACACAGCCACATTCCAAAATGTAGTGTAAAGCCTTCCCAGAAGAGTGGAGGCTGTTATAGCAGCAAACGGGGAACAACTCAACTCATTAATGCCCATGATTTTGGAATGGGATGTTCAGTACTCAGGTGTCCACATACTTTTATATAGTAATAATATAGTGTAATTCCAGTCTGTTAGTGCAGCTTGTCCTAGCACACAAAATCTTGGTCTTTACAAATGCATCTGGACGTAAGAATGCTGCCAGATGAACTTACTTTTCTGACGTGCGCACATAAGGCTCTTGACAGGGGTTTTTCGGGTAACACCGGAAGCCTCCGTAGTAGTTCCAGCATATCTCATCCTCACTGCATTTGTGGCCTGTTTCACACTCATTAATGTCTGAGGTCAAATGGAGAGGAAAAATATTCATATATTATAGAAATTACACAAACTCTTTTATTCCACTAGTTAAAGCCTTTGCATAGCAGAGTTACTGTTACTACCCAGATTTTCCAATAACAGCAATTTGCCAATAATTACAATTTTTAATTTATTAATTTATTAAACAGACAGCTCTTTACATAAAGCTTCACAGTATCAATGATTATATGTTTTTCTTTAACAATTGGCTTTCGTTCATATTTGTCATTAAATATTCATTAATATTTAATACTTGTCTGCCATAAAAGTAGCGGTGAATATTAGCTGTTGCTACAGAAGCAATAAGGTATCAGAATGAACAAATGAATATAAACCTGTGTTGCGACCAGCACTACTGTCTGAGTTATGCTGTAATAGAAAATAATCAACACCTTCTGAACAATCAAGTTTGAGAATTCACTTTGGTATAAATATAACTGTAGTACCAGCAGGTAAAAATCCCAAACTGTTGTTAAATAAATTTGTGCCAGTTTCCCAGGGTTTTTACTTTTAGTCTGTGTGTCTCCTTTAAATCAAGGCTTAGGCTTAAAATCTGCCTGGCACACCAGCCCACAGACTCTTACTTACTAAACCCCTGGTCTCGCTGTTACAGTAAAGAGGGATATTGGAAAACATGGGCAATCCCTAACCTTACAGCTCAGGCAAGCCTGGAGTTTATTCAGGTACGCACACACACTCACACACATCAAATAGTTCTGCACCATCAAAGTACCCTCAGAACTGAAAGGAACTATTTCTGACACAGCAGCAGAGATTCATCAAGAGACTCTTACTCACTCTCCAACCTATTCACCTAACCCGTAGGAGAGGAAAAAATAACACTGTTCCTCATTTGAAACTCTTAGAAAAAAAAAATACCCCACAGACATAAATCTCCCTTTTGGGGGCTGAAACACTAACGCCTTGTATGTGCGCACCCCAAGCTTTGCATTCTTTCCATGACAGTCTGGTTGAGAATACCGAGCCCATATTCCGCTATATATCTCCTTCGGCGCTGACATGTCCAATTTTGATACGGATCCGAAATGGGCATGGAGGTTGGAGAGATAATCATATTTTACTCCCAAAGAGAAGCAGGGGCCAAGTACCTTGACACGTTCTTGTTCCCTGGAGCTCATATCCATCAGGGCAAGTGCAGGAATATTCTCCAGGGCTGTTAACACAGGCGTATTGGCACATGTAGCGGGAGAAGGCACACTCGTCAATGTCTGGAAACAAAACGAGAAATGGAAGCCATTTAGAACAGGCACAGCATTTGCCTGAGTGTTAGGGATAATATACTTTCTAAATAGGGGGTGAAAGAGGCAGCACAAGCGGGAGATGACATAGCCTAGGCTACACACAGTACTGTGCAAAAGTTTTAGGCACATGCAAAGAGATGCTGTAGAGCAAAGATGCCTTCAAAATAATGAAATTAAATGTTTCTACATTAAATTTTTTTTTAAAAAAACACCATAAAGAGCAGTAAACAGTAGTAACTGAAACAAAGTCAATATTTGTGACCAAAAAAAAAAGAAGAATAATTTAAAAAATAGTAGTCTCTGGCACAATTTGTGCAGTTTTATAAGGAAATGAGCTGGTAAGTTTTATTGAGCATCTTGCAGAACCAGCCACAGTTCTTCTGGAGACTTTGACTTTCGCACTTGCTTCTTATTTTTGCAGCAAAACCCAGCAGCCTTCATTGTGTTTTTTTGTCTGAAAAGTGGTCTCTTACGTAATATGCTGCTTTCTTTAATGACATACAAACATTTTTCTGTAACATTTAATTTTGTGCTAGAAAAAGCACAACTATGGAATGGGCTATTATGGAAAGTACTAAAACTACTAAAAAATAGGGTGCCTAAAACTTTTTGCACAGTACTATATATATATATATATCACCCCACCAATGACTGTGGTCCATTTTCCCCATTATACAGTACTAGGCATCCTATCAACATGTATTTCATGTTTTCCTAAACAATCAGTTAACTATACAGAGCTAACATGAATAAGACATGAATAAGACTGATAGCAAATAAGATGTTTAACTATGGTGCCATTAAGTGTCCTGCGGTGGCTATATCTCGCCATTATGTGCTACGCAATCAGAAGTTTTAACTTAATTATAATTGTCATATAATGCAATATCAAATGATGGCAGCCCATCATACATGCTTTGCACCCCCTATTACATGGGTATGGCAGTAAAAGTTATGAAGATCCATGTACAGAAAATTCCTTACTTGCAATCCTTACTTTCAATGTTTCATTATTAATGATTAATTTATGGCTAAAAAAAAGACAATTTGAAGTGGTTATGTTTTGTTTTATAGTGGTGCTTCACGTTACCTTTTGACTAGTGCCATGTATTCTGAACAGTTTTGTGAATAATAAAGCATAATTCTTTGTCCTGTTGTATTTAAACGTTCGGTTTTCATTGTAGACTTCGACTGTAGTTTTTTTTATTTTTAAACAAACCATGTCTTCAGGTTGCTAATCAGACAAGGGTGTAAATAAAAGGTAAAATAAAATGTAAAACTGCCCTGCTTTTTGATCTAATGTCTCTAGATCGTTCTGTAGATCATCTCTGGTCTGATGAGCTTCCTTCAGCTAAATAGTTTACATAAATTCATGTGATAAACTACAACAGAGGATCTGTTATAGAAGCCGCAATAGTTCAAGTTGAGAAAACTAGAGTCACTGAACTACGGCTTGCTACTATATGTTTTCCAAGAATATGATTTGGTCCACTGAAGTACTTTCCTGGGTCCATGTTTGGAGTGTTGTCTGCCAATGCATGTCTCCTACCATATAATATCACCTGTCTGCTTCAGATATATCAATATATATCAAACAATGCTAACAACAGTGTGTGAAAATAGCAACTAGTAGCTTGTAGTATAACTATTAGTTAGTATACATTATTGTACATTGCAGTTTGTCGTGTTTGTTAGTCTGGCTTTGGAAGCGTGAAGATGAAATGCTAAGCCTGGGATCACTTTGAACCAATGATATTGACAGCTAGAGGTCAAACCCACCTACACAGGAAACGGAGTCTGGTGCCAGCTCATAGCCCTGGCGACAGTGGCAGATAAAGGAGCCCATAAGGTTGTAGCACTGATGATCACACGGCTGACTCACTTGACACTCGTTCACATCTGAAACAAACATCATATCAGGTGGTCTTCAAACTGACATAATGCTGAGAGAAAGACAAATTAATATGAATTTAAAAAATGCTGTGCCAACATGATGATGCCCCAAAATAAGAGTAAGTCTTTATGACAATGTCTAGAAATAATCTTCATGATACTTCCATAATAAGAAATATTATAAACCAACCTATAAATAAGCCCAGAACCAAAACACAAAGTATTGTATGCCCCTTCCAAATACACACCCATCATGACTATCACTGTAATATTAAAAAAGAAATATCATCAAACAAAACATTGCTGGTGTAATATTACTACAAATACATATAATTAGAATGGGTAGACTAATGCACTGATGCACAACATAATACACTGATAAAAGTATCCAGTATTCTAGTATGAATTAGTCCATGTAAAATGTGTTTTTGTGATGATCCTGGAGTCACTTTGGTACATTAATGCAAATATGCATACCTACATGCATACATATATTATCAAATTATCATGAATGTGGCATGTTCCTGCATGTTTCAGCAGTATTAAGCTTTCTATAATAAAGCACATATAGTGCATAGAACCAAATGCAACAGCACCACCAATGATTTTAAGAAAAACAAAACAAAACATAATGCTATGAAGAAGCAAGGCTGGGGCTGATTTCTTTCTAGTCCAGATTGTAGATTCATGAAGACTGTCAGTGACAGTCGTAACACATCATGAGCAATGATTAAGAAGATGCATGTGAAATACAATTTCAGTGGTAATGAACACGAACAAGGTGGATTATTTACTCTATCATTCTTTTATCCAAAATGCCTTTGTAGCAGAAACTAAAATAGAATGTTTCTTTCTTTTCTTTCTTTTTTTTCCCAAGAGATTACTTTTCTGTTTGCATTGATCAGCACTAATAGTTTCATTGTAGGTCTTCTGTCTAATATAATGACTAGCTGTCACTGCTGAGAAGTGAAGTTTTTTTCTGTGTGGTCCAGCTGAGATTTTTAAAGTTGTTATTAGTGTGTTGGTGGAACCTGATTAGTAAAACCAGTCTACAGAGTATCTCTCTCTCTCTCTCTCTCTCTGAGCATAATCACTATTTAACACCTCTGTTTTTCTTCTGTCCATCTTTAGTGTGCTAGGGAACATTTTTTACATATTTATTTATTTATTTATTTATTTTTAAAAGTTGGCCACAAGTTCGACACAGATGTCCTAAGAGTGTAAACAAAGGCCAAAGGGTCTTTGGATAATGATGCAAATTTTGAGGCGTATCTCTACCTCTCTTTTCCCCTCCCACATTTTTACAAGGTGACCCAACTTAATGCACTGTTTGTGTACAGAATCAGATTCACTGGATTGGATCGCTCACCCACACAGCTGTGGTTGTTGCTGGCAAGCTGGTAGCCACTGTTACACTCGCAGTAGTAGGATCCTGGGACATTCACACATCTGTGCATGCAGTAGTGTGACATGAGGCACTCATCTCTATCTGTGGATACACACACAAACACACACAAACACGTTGTGTTGACAGTGTTCCCCAAGACTGTCCAAAAGATTATTTCTCTAGCATTGAGTGTTTGTGATTTGCTGTTCTGTGAATAGCAAATATGTCATATATGCATGTGTTAAATAATTTTATACCACGGCACTGTAGATGTTGATTAATTTTACATAAGAGCAGCTCTTACAGTAGTGCTAGTTGTAATTCAAATGACAGATTTATATTAATCCACTTGTTCTCATACCTTATAATTTCTATAGTAATAGCTAATTCACTGGGATTTGCATGGTAGATGATCACATAATATAATGCTAATCTGCTGTTATTTAAAAAGGAAAAACCTATAATTGTTGATATGGCGAAGCTTTCTGTAAAGAGATGTTTATTTAGCATTTATGAAAGGAGTCTCTAGTGTCGGCTCTTCATAACAGTTTTTTGCCATGGTAAAGTCTTTAGGGGGGACTTTTCACTTTCTGTTTTATTGGTAATATTGAAAGCTGCATTTTTGTATTATTATTATTATTAGTAGTAGTAGTAGTAGTAATAGTAGTAGTAGTAGTACTTGAGTATTTGATCCCCTGCTGATTTTGTATGTTTGCCCACTGACAAAGAAATAATCAGTCTATAATTTTAATGGTAGGTGTATTTTAACAGTGAGAGACAGAATAACAACAAAAAAATCCAGAAAAACGCATTTCAAAAAAGTTATACATTGATTTGCATTTTAATGAGGGAAATAAGTATTTGACCCCTTCGACTTAGTACTACCCTTGTTGGCAATCACAGAGGTCAGACGTTTCTTGTAGTTGGCCACCAGGTTTGCACACATCTTAGAAGGGATTTTGTCCCACTCCTCTTTGCAGATCCTCTCCAAGTCATTAAGGTCTCGAGGCTGACGTTTGGCAACTCGAACCTTCAGCTACCTTCACAGATTTTCTATGGTTTTAAGGTCTGGAGACTGGCTAGGCCACTCCAGGACCTTAATGTGCTTCTTCTTGAGCCACTCCTTTGTTGCCTTGGCTGTGTGTTTTGGGTCACTGTCATGCTGGAATACCCATCCACGACCCATTTTCAATGCCCTGGCTGAGGGAAGGAGTTTCTCACCCAAGATTTGACGGTACATGGCCCCGTCCATCGTCCCTTTGATGCAGTGCAGTTGTCCTGTCCCCTTAGCAGAAAAACACCCCCAGAGCATAATGTTCCCACCTCCATGTTTGACGGTGGGGATAGTGTTATGACTTGGGGTCATAGGCAGCATTCCTCCTCCTCCAAACATGGCGAGTTGAGTTGATGCCAAAGAGATCTGACCACACCTGACCACAACACTTTCACCCAGTTCTCCTCTGAATCATTCAGGCAAACTTCAAACGGGCCTGTACATGTGCTTTCTTGAGCAGGGGGACCTTGCGGGCGCTGCAGGATTTCAGTCCTTCACAGCGTAGTGTGTTACCAATTGTTTTCTTGGTGACTATGGTTCCAGCTGCCTTGAGATCATTAACAAGATCCTCCCGTGTAGTTCTGGGCTGATTCCTCACCATTCTCATGATCATTGAAACTCCACAAGGTGAGTTCTTGCATGGAGCCCCAGACCGAGGGAGACTGACAGTTTTTTCCACTGTTATCACCTTCTCACCAAGCTGCTTGGCGATGGTCTTCTAGCCCATTCCAGCCTTGTGTAGGTCTACAGTCTTGTCCCTGACATCCTTGGACAGTTTGCTGGTCTTGGCCATGGTGGAGAGTTTGTAATCTGATTGATTGATCGCTTCTGTGGACAGGTGTCTTTTTACAGGTAACAAACTGAGATTAGGAGCACTCCCTTTAAGAGAGTGCTCCTAATCTCAGCTCGTTACCTGTGTAAAAGACACCTGGGAGACAGAAATCTTGCTGATTGATAGGGGATCAAATACTTATTTCCCTCATTAAAATGCAAATCAATTTATAACTTTTTTGAAATGCGTTTTTCTGGATTTTTTGTTGTTATTCTGTCTCTCACTGTCAAAATACACCTACCATTAAAATTATAGGCTGATCATTTCTTTGTCAGTGGGCAAACGTACAAAATCAGCAGGGGATCAAATACTTTTTTCCCCCACTGTACTGCTCACTTTTTTCCCCACTGCTCCAAAAGTACAAAATGGCTTTTCTCCCATAGATAGCTCTATGGTCTTCATGTTGGTTTATTTTTTTTAACAACAAATACAGGCAAAAACCAGGGCTCAAACCAAGAGTAGACATTCAGAGTTATTAATAATCTTAAATAATCAATCTAATAAGGCACACCTGAGTAACAAGAAACACCTGTCAGACATATGTTCCATTATTTTTAATCACATGAAAAATGGGTGGTTTCAAACAAATGGTTTCATGGTCTAAGTTGTTTAATACATCGAGATGTAAATATCAGAAAATGAAAGCTGAAATCCTGATCTAGCGTTTCAGATTCATCTTTTGATCTCAAGCCCAAAATCTTCATTGTATAGCAAAACCAAAAGAATGGTGACTGTACCTTTCCTAGTAGTTTCACTGTAGTCACTGAATAATTGATAGTAGGTAGTATACTATAGAACTGAATAATAAGCCAAGAATTAAAACAAAAGAATTTGGAGAAATATGTTATTGCAAGCAACGCAAAGAAGTACACTGCCTAATATTGTGGGCAAACCTCCCTTGTGTGAATTAATTAGTGTGAATTATTGAATTATTAGTATGGTTGTCTGACCAAGTGTTCATGACTCTGTTGGCATAATTATCTGCTACCACTACAATAATTTCAACTTCACTCTCGCAGTTATCCAGACCTATGTGAAAGATGTGTATGGTGTCATAGTTAACACAAACGTGTAAGCTAGGTTGCCCAAACAGCACAAAGAGCTGACATTAGCAAGCTAGCAAGCTAACGTATGCTCACTAGTTAAAACATCTGATCACTTTTGGTGTGTGTATTTTTATTACCCTATCTAGTGATATTTGGCATAACATTTTATTAGAGGCATGTACTCAGCATTGAGCTTAGTAGGGCAAATCCAAAACTTATTAACAAAGTCTATTGCAGGGTTCAAAATACAGGCGAATGCAGTTTAATGCAGGATAATCTATACTAGCGATTGAATACGAGTCAAACATGAAACACAAAACTAGAAATGTGAAACTATGAATGCAGAACACTGCAAAGCATAAATAGGGAATAATTTTCAGAATTGATGCTAAATAACATTAAAATTCCAGAAAGACATGGCAGGAATACACAATGTAATTAAGGAGAAACAAAAAGCAGGTGAACACATGGGGTGGAAAAGAGCCAAAACAGAAACCATCTAAAAGCAATTTACAAAAGCAGGATTCTCACCTACACATTGGTCACCGTTCTTCTGGTAGCCTGGTGGACACTGGCACAGGAAAGATCCTCTGGTGTTATAGCAGGTCTGATCCGTGCTACATGTGTGCCTTCCTGTATTACACTCATCTATGTCTGTGCGCGCACACACACACACAAAACAATATATGTTAAATAATATTTAGCCATTCACCAAAAGAAATTTTAAGATGGTATATTTACTAGGCATCACAGTGGAGCCACAGGACGCATTGTCACCTCACAGCTCCGGGGTCCAGAGCTTGTGTGCAGATTTTTTATATACAGTGTAATCTATGGTAAGAATTACTTATACTTTATGTTGTCTGGGGTACCTCTTTTAAGGCCATACAAGATGGGAAATGCTAGGCTAATTCTTGGTTCTTAGGTCTTAGTACATTCTATACAGATTCTGTAATATATCAACAACATATTGCAATAGATTCCATTTTCATGCGGATAGCAGATCAGTGTTTTCCATCCCATAGAGGGTTGTGGTGGGACGTTCAATGAGGCTGATCATATTTCTCCCTAGTGGTGGCTTGACTGTGTGGGGAGGCTTCAGAGGTTATCCGTCATGCTTCAATGAAGATTAATTTCATATTCTATAAAGCTGGCCAAGATACAAGTCCATGCACATGTTCTCACATGTATACAGTATAGATACACATAAAAAGGGTTACACGCAAACACACAAATCAACTTTCCGTTTACATTAGGAAGCTAACTTCTGTTTGTTTGAACTAAACAAAGTGTTTCATTGGAAAATGGAAATGGAAACACCAGAAATTTCCAAAGTTTTGACACTAGGCTGAGGTGGAAAACATAAGATTATGTATTTAACCATGGTTCCGACCATAACCTCCCAAAATTATCTCAGGTCCCCCCATTTCAAGTTGTCAAAGTTTTTCTTCTGGTGTTCAAAGTGTCCTGGTAGTCCTCCACTTATATGGAGAACCACGTTCACATAAGGACCCTTCTGTTTTAGAACTGGTGGAGACAACATATCACAAGAACATCCTAATAGGCTGTGACCCCCAGACAATAATAAAGAACACTCAAAAATAGTACTAGTACAATCGGGAATTGAGATTTGGATAGGAATCGCTGATACTGTTCTCTATTGAGGGTGAGAATTCCTCAATTCCTCAATTCACCACGGAGCACATGAGTTGCAATAAAGCAACATTCAGTGTGTAAAATCTTAATGCCACCCAGGAGGCAGCCATAGTACACATCAAATAAGATTTAATGGAAGAAGGTTCCTCTTTACCTTTGTTCGAGTAAGCATATGCAATCACTTCCTTTACTAGGTAAGCTAACCTGTCTTTAGACTACAGAGCCCCTTTATGGTGTTACCTAAAACACACAAATATCTGGTCAGTGACTCGCAAGCTGGTAATCATCCCAAAATACCTCTTGAGAGCTCTCATTTGAACCAGGGTTGGGGAACCTGGGCACATTCTTATCTATCAACAGATTGACACTATAATTTTATTCATGTGCTGAGATGCCAGTATCTTTGTCAGGAAAGGTGAGTACAGATTCTGTGTTTGAACTCTGGCCCCCAACACTGACATTGTAAAAGGGCGATGTGTAGCCACTTGGAATTTCATGACCACATCCATAATTGAGTTGGCTCTGTCTTCTGCCATGCAAAAGACATTCATATTTCTTAGCTCTAGCATGGGGCTGATTCCACCTCCCTTTTTTGGAATCGATATCTTAAAAAGAACCAGCCATTTTATTCATTTAACAGTTTAACCTAAAGCATGGGTCTCACACCTTTGTGGCGTGGACCCCCATGCTTAGTGGTAAATTGTAGGCACTGTTCTGATGTTTTCAGGTTCCAGCATTTTAGTTGCAGAGGCTAGCCACTTATCAACCGCATATTTTTGTATATGATTTTGATGAATTGTGTCTTGAAAATGTAGCCATGCTCTGATGTGGCAGTAAACTATTTTAGTGTTCTGGGCCAGCTCAGAGGCAACAATGTGACACCAATGTGGCCATGCACAGTTTCATCCATTCACTGGTGCCAACTTTTAGGGAATAGAGTGATAAGGGTGCGTAAAGGTAACCTGCTGCCTCAAATGTCTGGTTCATGTTTCGAAAAGAAGAAGGCGATGAATTGGTTAATCTTGAGCTTGTTCAAAAAGACCTGTCTAGGTTGTAGTAGCAGGTGGCAGAGTGTGTCATCAGGCACCAGGTTGTATTTGAGCCAACCAAATTTGCCTTGTCACCTACAGTAACAAACTACCATACTCTGCTGCTATGGCTCCCATTGCATGGAGTGTTGACTACAATGGTGGCAGTGATTCTGTACCCATACCAGATACACAGTATACTCTTACTTTCATGTAAAGAGCAGGACTGGTCAAACATTCTGCGGGAGTGGGTGGGATTTATCAAGAGTGTCTGTGGGAGTACGAGGGATTGGTCAGAATTAATTTAGAAGTGGGTGGGAATGGAATTAAATACAGTCCCACATACACCTCTAGCTTCAAATGCACTAAAGTGTGCTGTAGCATAATCAAGTTTAGTATACTTTAGTGAACACGTTTTTCACTTGGGGAAAAGAGTATAAGAGTATAAGTAATAAGTGAAACACTACAATTACCATCACCCAAGGTGTGTATAAACACACTCTCATTTGACAGTGCAGATTTACCAACAACAAATAGTATTATTGGCCAGAAACAAGGGATTGAGGTATTTTGAATTGAATTGAATCAACTTCCTCAACCGCCAACAAGAGAAAGAAGATTTAATAAATGGTGATGCAAACAGATGTTTCATATAAATAATGATGTACAAAGTGTGTCTCCTTGACAGTCTGCATTTGTCTGAATGTCTGTTTATTAGTCTTTTTATTAGTCCATCAAAATACATTTTCACTGTCTGCAGAACATTTGAATAGAAACATATCTGATGTGTATCGAGTACATTTTCACTCAGCACAGGAAGTGGGATCTAATCCTGCGAAGTCTTTTCCATGTACACTTTGCAAAGGTCATCAGAAATCTGCAGACCTAGAAAGCTCAAGCCAGTGATTGTTTCCAAACACGTAATGTGCGCTCTGAAGTCAACAATGAAATCCTTCTTGTAATGTGTTTTTTTCAGAATTCTATACAAGGGGTCTTGATTGTCAGTGAATGGAACAAGTGCCACCATGTGATGATATGTTATATTTTCTTATGTAGTCAAAACAAGACCTGTATGAGTAAAAATTGAATAAAGATGAAAAATGTTCTGCTTAAATACAAAATAACTGTAGTGTTGAAAATTATACTGCATTAGTGTGAAGGAAGATGCAATGCCAAATGTAAAAACATGCTATTTTAAACCTAATTAGATTTACATTACAAGTATAACTAACATATAGAAACTGGAATATAAAATAGGCAGACTTCTACAAAAGTAAATTTGTGCTCTTCTTAAGTACAAATAATGATGAAAAGACACCAAAAGTTCCGACCTAATCGATATCACTAGGATGAATACCATTAAGTAAACTGAACTCATGTTTTTTATTCCTGCACACTCACCTGCTTCATTCCTTGGCCTGAGTTCAAAGTGCAATGAAAACTGCTCATGTTACACTGGAGCTTCCAAAACTCTCAGGTTCTCAGACCAAACACTCTGGATAAATTGCTGATATACTTGTTGAGGCGAGTGAAAAAATGCATTCCGATGTCAACATAAAAAGTTACTTTGAGATTAAATAGAAAAAAAGAGAGATTGTGGTGTTGGTAGTCTACATTAAGAAGGATGAACTGCAAAAAGGAGACTTTGTTATTTTCCATAACGTTAGTGTTCATATATTACAGAATGGTAACCAAGATAACTTACACAATGAAAGTGCAAGATTGACCTGAAAAACCTCCTGAACATAATTTAAAACCTCATTTAACCTACCCTAACCTAACCTTACTTTACCTTGCCTAAGGTAACCCAACCTAATGTAAACTATGGTAACCTAATCTAGCATAATCTAGTGCCACAATGCAGACTTGTAGCTTTCATTAAGCAGTCTTGCACTTTTGATCTTCAAATATGGTTAAGAACCTACTACCTTTACAGGAAGAGGCTATCTAACATTACACACGGTAAACATTCACATTTACTTTCCACCAACCTTTTCAAACAAAACTCTACTAACTTTTAAAGACATGATAAAACTGGTCTATGGAGGTCCTTTTGTGTAATTGTAATGTAATTTGGTCACATATTGGACAATGTGTACCTAGCCTATCTACTTTTAGTTTCTCCAAATTTTTTTTTAGAAAAATATTGGGTTGGGAGAAGCATGTAGGGCTGTTGATAATACAATCAAATGAAACTATTGGCTCTATAACACTGATATCACTGGAGACTTTGGTTTAATCATATATCATTATGAAAAAGAATTAAGAAGAGATTTAAACATATGGTCTTTCAATCTGGCTCTTGCTTCTCTGTCTTTCTTTTATGATGTGAGCTGCTTGTACAAGTAACTGTACCAGGTCCTCATACAAATAAATTTTCGCAGCCCTATCCATGTTCAATCTTCTCATATGTTCAACAAGATCTTGGGTGATCTGCAGTTACCCACCCTGTGCAGCAAAGACCTAACAAATGGGCTAATTGTTTGTTAAACACTATTCTAGTTGTACTTCATTAGACTGGAAATATCAGACGAGATGGAGTCAATTCTATAGCAAACTGCACAGCATGTAAAACTAGATTAGGAGTATATTTCTTTTGTTTTAATAAATGGTCTGCACTTATATAGCGCATTTTAACCTTCGCAGTTCTACAAAGCTCATTCACCCTTGGCAACTTGGGGTTCAGTGTCTTGCCCAAGGACACTTCGGCATGTGGAGTCATGTGGGCCAGGAATCGAACTGCCAACCCTACGATTAGAGGACAACCCACTCTACCACCTGAACCACAGCTGCCCCTTTATAAGCTTTAATAGAAGATTATCAATGTTATATCACTTATATGGTACAGTGTTCAGTGTTTCAAAGGGTCTGATCCTGCACAAATGGGCCTAAAATTAACAATGTCCTAAATATTTTTTTGCTTTAGCTACAGAAAAGATGAATATTTGATTACCTTTTGAATTACCTTAATATTCCTGTAACCCCTATATGGCACATGTTACAACATACACAGAAATTAAAATGCTTTATTAGAACTCATATGGCTGTGTCTGAAATCAGCTATATCATTTAACAGTGGCAAGGGACACAGCAGCATGGCAAACACACCCACCCCCACCCACCCACCCACACACACACACACACACACACACACACACACACACACACACACACACACACACACACACACACACACACAGAGTGTGAGAGTGATGTCATATTTTGGCCACTGGCCCCACCTGGAGTCTTTAGTCTGAGTAAACAGAGCTCAAAGCCCCACTTGGTCCTCGTTCCATTTGCGCCTCCCAAAAGCTCCCAAACCTGGGCTGACCTCCCACTCGGCCACCAGGAGAGAGGAGGAAAGGAGAGGAGGGAAGTGCTTGGATAGCGTGAGCAAGCCCTGTGAATGTTTGTGGAAAAAGTGAAGAGTATTCTCTCTCCCCCAATTTGTTCCTTTCCCTTTTTTTCTAGAGCAATGTTTCATTTAATCAATTCAGTTGTTTAAATGACATGGATAAATTCTACTCTTTCTTACTTTGTCTCAGCCATTAAGCTATTAATATAATGTTCTTTTTTAAAAATAACTGTTAAAATATATGGCACTTTATTAGGAACATCATACTAATACTGGGTTGGACCCCTACTTTGCTCTCAGAACAGCCTCAATTCTTCATGGCATGAATTCAACAACGTGTTGGAAACATTCCTTTAAGATTTTGGTCCATGTTGACATGATTGCATAACATTTGTCAGCTGCACATTCATGCTGTGAATCTTCCGTTCTACCACATCCCAAAGGCACTGTATTGGATTCAGTATGAAGTAGCCATTATAAGATGGGTAAATTGTGGCCATAAAGGGATGCACATGGTCAGCAATAAAACACAGATAAGCTATGGCATTCAGGCCATGCTCGATTAGTATTAAGGGGCCCGATGTTTGCCAAGAAAACAGTTAACACAAGGCAGGTTGGGTCAATGTAGTCATGCTGTTGACACTAAATTCTAACCCAAAAGTCTTCAATAAATATTCAGCAGTCTAGTTTCGGTGAGCCTGTGCCCACTGTGGTCTCAGTTTCCTGTTCTTGGCTGACAGGAATGGAACCTGATGTATTTGTAGCCCATCCACCTCAAGATTCCATGTGCTGTGCATTCTGAGATGCTTTTCTGCTCACCGTGGTTGTAACGAGTGATTATTTGAGTTACCTCCTCTGATTGCTCTCATCAACAAGGCTTTTCCATCTGCAGAACTGCTGCTCACTGTATGCTCAACCATGCCACGGTCAAAGTCATTGAGATCACAATTTTTTTTGCCCATTCTGATGTTTGATGTGAACATTAACTGAAGCTTTTGACCTGTCTCTGAATGATTTTATGCATTGCTCTGGGCCACATGATTGGCTTATTAGATATGAGCAGGTGTGTATGTGTTCCTAATAAAGTAGCCAGTGAGTATATAGTACTGTTCAGTTAAATGGATTGTCTGTAATGTAGTTGACAGCAACTAAAAAAAAAGAAGCCAACCTACCAAGGCATGCTACAATATTTATAATAGTAAAATCAATAGCTCTGATGAAGGTAGTTTAAATGTCTTTACTGATGATCCTAGTGTGGTGAGTCATAAGTAACTTCCTTTGCTGTACATCTGTCAATCTGTACTTCGACGCTCCCAGTTGCCCTATGGTTTTAAACACATCCGTTTACACTGTAATGGAATTCGGAGGATATCCAGCTGCCCTGTGTCCTTTTCTCCATGAAACCTCAAACCTCATGCCAATTGTTTTTTGGCTACAACACCCATGTAATGTTCTTTTTTTCCCAGCAGATATGCACTGACATGATACAACTAACTGTATTCGCTGCTCTGGGGGGCATTTGGTTTGTGTTTTCACTGAACTATTGTAATGGAAAGAGGGATATTGTCCAAAAAAATGACTTGAGTCATCTTATTTACACAGTTTCTTGAAATTTCTTCAAAACTATTCCCTGGAAAAACTATGAGCAGGGACAAAATATCTGAAATTAGCAATCTTGTACATTTCACGTATTAGCCTTAAGGGGATACTTCAACAAGAACCTTAAACACCTTTAAAGTGTTAGCACTCTACATGACAAAGTAGATACAACTCCTAAAGGAGTATTAACCGGATATTTTATGACACGTGTTGAGTTGCTACACATGATTAGGGGAAACTAAACTTTTGTGTTGCATCATGAAACCATTTGCCTTCTTTCCTACTCCCAGAGATCTGATCTCTTCAGATTTTCAATTCTTTTATTTGGCTTTTAGTGACAGATAAGGCTTCCCAACTATGGCCTTTACTAAGCAACAGTGAAGATCAATTTCAAAGTGAAAACAGAAATCTTTCCCTGGCGCCACTACAGAAATGCCTCTCTCCAGTTCATGACCTAAAATAAAATCAGGTCCAGAGCATCTCAGATGGACAAGAAGAATTAACATTCCGAATGATCCACGGTCTGTTGACCTTTTCCTGGCCAGTGGAATTTTTGGGATGCTTTGATGCTTCACTGGTCTACATGAGCAGTTCACATACAAATGCCTTCTATCAACCAATGGAACTGACTTCAATTTGGGTCTTGGGAAAGACAGATAGCCATCATATTGGAGACCCATATGAGAACAATAAGCTAACACATTCACTTCAAGTGATTGGTGATGATTTTACTGGCACTATTTTCAAAAGTCCTCCAAAGTCTTGTTTCTTTTATATCATATTTGGTAGAAAATATATTTATGTGAAAAATCTGGTGCCGTTTAGATACAAGTGGAGACCAGAGTGTAACCTTCATACAAAGATGGATGAATGTCATACCAAACCTTAAGCCATCACAGAGTCAGCATCATTTTAACCACACCCAGGATTTCAATCCAGGGCACACACCACAGGGCTTACATTAAGGCCAAAGTCATAAATTTACACTGAGAAACTCAAGAAGGAATCCAGACTCATACAGATATCAGTCAAAACGTTCAAAAAGGTCAGGAAAAGCTCCAGGGACATCACTGCTGATTTGAGTATAAAAAAAATGCTCTGTTTTTGACATAGTTAATATCCTGGCTTGCCTATGGGAGAACAGATATCCAATGAAATTTGATGTAGACTTAGATCCCTAATGAGCAAGCCAGTGGCCAACAGTGGCAAGGAAAAACTCCCTGAGACAACATGAGGTAGAAACCTTGAGAGGAACCAGACTCTAAAGGAAACCCAACCTCCAAACTCCAAATTCATCTCCTGGGTGACACTGGATAATGCGATTATAAAAGATATATTTATAATGCTGTATTCACAAAGTGTTTCAGCTGTTTATGGGATAGTGTAGTTTTTAACTTGTGACCTTAAGAATGATGGGAAAACTAAACCATAGCATTTCTCCTTTATGTAACACTAACATTTCTTGTAATCACAGGTACTAATATAACTATCCATAATGGTGGTTCTTTCCTTCCAACCTCTTGCAAATACTTGTGTTGCAATACCTTCAAAACTGAATCAGATCATAACACAGGCCAACAACCAGTAAACATGCTAACAGCAGGTGGGTGGTGTGTCAAGAATGAACAATACATCCAGCACAGATAACTAGAAAGTTCTTGGGCCTTTTGACTCCAAACCATACAACATGGAAACTCTTCCTGAAAGAGGAGGGCATACTGGATGGTTCTTTTGACCCAGTGCCAGATTTGTTGGTTTGGTTGGCCAGATGACTCTGGCACAGCACTGAGGAACAGAAAGATCAACAATTTCTCATATGCAGGGGCAGGAAGCAGCTGGAGTCCGGCAAACACAGCCCAATAATAACAACAACACTGCACACTTACACGCAGAATCTTATTCAACTCCTAGGGCCTTTTCTTTCCACCATTATTAGAAATCATTATTATTATCATGTCATGGAACATGAAAATATGCAATACTACATTGTAGTTAGCCAAAGAACAAGGACAGAATAGAGACAATAGACACAATTGTTTAAATAGGATATTCAAGACATTCAGAATATTAAAAATAAATAAATAAATAAAATAAAAAAAACAGATACAGAGGGGGCTCACTTTACAACTCTTGGTTTGTTTGTTTCTGGAAATAGCTAGCTAGTTAACATTAACGGGCAAACAGTAAACAATATAATATTGCTACATTTGGGCATTTGTTGCTATATGAGTAATGATGCTTGTCACTATTGTTTGGCAAGCATCATTATTCATGCATTATTAGGCTAAGCTAACATCTGAGGTCAGCTGTCATGCTCCTTCAAAATAGTTATCTATTTTGATTATTTTGAAACCACAATTGAACAGAAAATGGAAAATGGGGTGTAGTGTTTTGTCTTGCTACACTGCTACATTGTGATAAAGTAGCTTGTTACTGGAAAAGCTACATTATTTTGCAAAGAGCTATTGGCATGCTACTAAAATATATAGTTATGCTAGTACCATCACTACTAGTAGTTAGCTACTCCCCAACACTGCACATACCAATGTATCAATGTAAATATGACAGCAATAATTGCATGTGGTCATTATATGGTATTCATTTCTGCAAGGGAAGTGTTAAATTATTTCTCTATCAGTATTTTCTCCTCAGTAAATAATAATGTACCTTCAAAGCAAACATTTCTGAAAAATAAACAATTATGACACCTGATCTGATGGAATTTCTTCAGACAGTTAGCTTCCTCATTTGGAAATTGAGTCACTCCACCACATGGTCTGAAAGTGCTAATGAATCAAAGTAGTAATTGTCTGCCAAGGGAAAAATTGCCTTTTGTTTATCTAGACTGACCTAATTAAATCATAACCATAAGCACTATAGGAGATACAGCAAAACCAATGACAAAGCAGAAAGACACCAAATATTTACCCACCAAATCTGTTTCTGGTCATGACCTCAACATTCTTTGAGATTATAAATTGATGTGATAGTTATCTTTGTGATGACTCATTTCTTCCGTGCTTTTGTGCAAATGGGAAAAAAAATTTCCATAACCAGTTGCTCATAAGACTCTCTTAAGAGCACAGTGTGGTAGTCTGTGTTAAAAGAAAAAAGGGCTAATTTGCATTTGTCATGGCAATAACACAACAGCAAACTCAAAGATCTTCAAGATCTATTGGCTTCAGAGGTGAGAAATGTTAAAGTGGTCACACATATTATATCAGTATTCTGCTACTGTACTATCTAGAAACCATAAGGGTTCTTTAGTTGTTTTCGTGGACAAAAACCCTACAGGAGTGTGTTTATTCATGCCAGCCTTGTTAAAAAAGAAGGTTATCAGGTATTCACTGGGCAAATGCTTTTATCCAAGGTGCTTTAGGACTTAGTCCAAATTCAGCCATAGAGCTGGCCAGATAAGGGTCAAGGGTCCACAAGTGGTTCTCAGGTTCTCAGTCTTGGTTTCTGAATTTACAACCTTCCTGTCACTAGCACAGAGCTACCACTGCATAAGCCTAACTCATATTTCCACATGGTTAAAGAACATAGATGGAACAAATAGTGTTTAGTTAATTTTCAGTACTTCTTGGACAAAAACAGATGACTATGTTGTGTTAATAGACGAACTAAAAAAATTAGGAAAAGTTTCATTTTCATGGTGTTGATTGAATTTTAGTTTTGAAAAATAACTGTTGCTTTTTGGACCAGACCAACATCACCCTAGAAGAAAAAAGACATTGACCTCATAAGTAGTACAAGGCTATTTACTTGGGTCTGCAGCACATGGATGTGGATTCTAGTCCATTCACACCTTACTGGTAAGGAAAACTCGTGGAATTGCAGGCAGTATGAGGCAGTCTTTTTTCACGTCATTCATTGCGGACTGCATAAAAGTCAGTCCTTTTGTCCATCTCATTAACCTTAGCGACACCAAGCCCTCTCTAGTAATTTTATTTTTTTTTTACATTCCCCCTCCAATTTGCACTCCAATTTGGTCATTTGCTAATACATGACAGCTACCAACTGGGAAGGGTGCAGGTTAACAACTGCTTCCTTTGAGACAGGTGAAGCCTGCCAACCACATATTTTCAAGCTGCTGCACCTGCTCCATCACAGGGCAGCGTAACACATTCTGATTAAAGCTCTATCTGTCCTCTTCTGCATACATGAGCTCACAGACCTATGATTAACTAATGTCACTGTGATTGACACAGGAGTGAGAGAGAGAGAGAGAGTATACTATCTCTCTCACATATAGAACATGGACAGTTTTGCTCCTTTGGGATTTGAACATTCAACTTGAAAGTGCTTAATATAACAGGAAGGCAACCAGTGACTATGCATCACCCCTTGTGTTAATCTGGAAGAAAAGTGGCAGCCTGGGCTGTGTGCAGTCCTGACCAAGCTAATGCTTTATGTGATATGGTACATTTCTCGACAATTGTTTTAACATAGATGTTAACTACTATGGCAACATAGAGGTTCGTGAGTTGGAAAATAAATTCCATATCTTCACAGCCCCATTTGGATTATATTAGTATAATAGACTCCTTCAGGCCAACAACATTCATGAGAATGATAATTTTTTGAGCTTCCTGTGTGGTCACATACTTGTATTTGCTCCAAAATGAGCAGTTAGCTCTTTAGAGATTTGAAAACAGTGCTTCAGAGGCTTCAGGCACTTAGCTTAAAGTTGGCGCAAAAGAAGTGCCACTTCATGAGAACATCTGTTAGGTTCTTGGGGCAATATTTGAGCAAGGATGTCATGGAAAGTGGGACAGGTATTCCACCTCAGTCTAACATAGCATGGTCTTCTATCAACAATTATTTTTTTTAAAAAGTCTGAGTATTGGCAAGTCTTTATGTGTGTCCAATTGAATGCTAATTTTGGATGCTTCAACTTGCTGGAGGTCATAAGTTGCATCCAACCCCATATTAACCCAATAGGTAATGGTGCCCCCATTACCTATTGGGTTAATATGGGGTTGGGTGCAATTTATGACCTCCAGCAAGTTGAAGCATCCAACTTAGCATTCAACTGGACACTGGGAAACATGATTTGCGCCCTGCCACTAAAAACCAAGCAGAGACTGAAGTAATTGTTACAGTCTCTTACTTAAAGATGCCGTGATTTACAGACTATGCCCCTTTTAAACTGATGTTTGGCAGAACTCCCAAACAGGTGTGTCCTTCAGCATGATCAAGTCGTGGATTATGATGATTACAAAATGTTCCTAATGAGTCACCTGGCAGAGGCCATGAAGGTCACAAAGATGTCAGCCATAAATCAGAAACAGAGACAAGCAAACCTCAATGATGAGAAGCTGAAAGGAGCAGCATGTGAATGTTGCAGATCAATGAGATGAAAGGTCTGGTAGACTCAGGCAACTTTATTTTGTCTAACAAAAGTCAAAATGTGCATCTCTCAATGCACATTTTGTCTTTTAACTATAGCTATTTGCTATAGTTGCCATATATACAGTGGGGGGGAAAAGAATTTGATCCCCTGCTGATTTTGTGCATTTGCCCACTGACAAAGAAATGATCAGTCTATAATTTTAATGGTAGGTGTATTTTAACAGTGAGAGACAGAATAACAACAAAAAAATCCAGAAAAATGCATTTCAAAAAAGTTATAAGTTGATTTGCATTTTAATGAGTGAAATAAGTATTTGACCTCTTCGACTTAGTACTTGGTGGCAAAACCCTTGTTGGCAATCACAGAGGTCAGACGTTTCTTGTAGTTGGCCAGCAGGTTCTTGAGCCACTCCTTTGTTGCCTTGGCTGTGTGTTTTGGGTCATTGTCATGCTGGAATACCCATCCACAACCCATTTTCAATGCCCTGGCTGAGGGAAGGAGGTTCTCACCCAAGATTTGATGGTACATGGCTCCGTCCATCGTCCCTTTGATGCGGTGCAGTTGTCCTGTCCCCTCAGCAGAAAAACACCCCCAAAGCATAGTGTTTCCACCTCCATGTTTGACGGTGGGGATCGTGTTCTTGGGGTCATAGGCAGCATTCCTCCTCCTCCAAACATGGCGAGTTGAGTTGATGCCAAAGAGCTCGATTTTGGTCTCATCTGACCACAACACTTTCACCCAGTTCTCCTCTGAATCATTCAGGCAAACTTCAGACGGGCCTGTACATGTGCTTTCTTGAGTGGGGGGACCTTGCGGGTGCTGCAGGATTTCAGTCCTTCACGGCGTAGTGTGTTACCAATTGTTTTCTTGCTGACTATGGTCCCAGCTGCCTTGAGATCATTAACAAGATCCTCCCGTGTGGTTCTGGGCTAATTCCTCACTGTTCTCATGATCATTGAAACTCCATGAGGTGAGATCTTGCATGGAGCCCCAGACCGAGGGAGACCGACAGTTATTTTGTGTTTCTTCCATTTGCGAATAATCGCACCAACTGTTGTCACCTTCTTACCAAGCTGCTTGGCGATGGTCTTGTAGCCCATTCCAGCCTTGTGTAGGTCTACAGTCTTGTTCCTGACATCCTTGGACAGCTTGTTGGTCTTGGCTATGGTGGAGAGTTTGGAATCTGATTGATTGATTGCTTCTGTGGACAGGTGTCTTTTATACAGGTAACAAGCTGAGATTAGGAGCACTCCCTTTAAGAGAGTGCTCCTAATCTCAGCTCGTTACCTTTGTAAAAGACACCTGGGAGCCAGAAATCTTGCTGATTGATAGGGGATCAAATACTTATTTCCCTCATTAAAATGCAAATCAATTTATAACTTTTTTGAAATGCGTTTTTCTGGATTTTTTTTGTTGTTATTCTGTCTCTCACTGTTAAAATACACCTACCAATAAAATTATAGACTGATCATTTCTTTGTCAATGGGCAAACATACAAAATCAGCAGGGGATCAAATACTTTTTTCCCTCACTGTAACTATAAGTGATATCATAAAAGAACATGTGATGTGAGGTTGCAGCTCACAGCTCCAGGATCCCGGGTTCAATCCTGGCATCAGATGACTGTCTATGTGGAGTTCTACATGTTCTTGCCATTTTCACTCCAGTAGGTAGATTGGCTGTGATAAATCGCCCCTAGGATAAACAGGTTGCTGACAGGGAGGAAGGGAGTGAGCTGTTTTATTTTCAACATAACAAAACAGAATTCCAAAATTGACTTAATCGGTTCTTTAAACTTTACTTAGTGGATTTAAGTATACATACCAAAGAATAAGTTAAGTATACTTAAATCTTTAGCTATACTCAAAGCAATCCATTTTTAAACTTAAATGGTTCAAGGTAGTCAGTTTCCTTAACTGATTTGAGTAAACTTAACATTTCAGGTTTTACAGTGCATGGCTGATAATCATAAAACATAAGCAGGCTTCTATAACCTCAAGCAATCAGCCATGGGCGCATATTCATGTGTGTGTGATTAACGCTGACCTGAATCAGGTCCTGGCCTGGATTTCCACCCAAAAATGGCGAGTAAGCATGGCATAAGCATTATTCGATATCCAGAGGTTTCTTTATTAAGAAATTTATGAAGACAGACTAAGTGGGTGTCTGTTCCAGAGGCACACTAAGCACAATATAAAGCTTGTTAAGCACTAATAGCACACAAGAAAACTCTCCAAAAGAAACACACCTCTGATTAAGACAAATTCCCTGAGAAATCAAAGAAGAGGCTCTGTGATTCTGTAATGATTCACTAAGACAAGCCATTAGCCATTTCAGCAAAAAAAAAAAAAAAAAAAAAAAAAAAAAAAAAAAAAAAAAAAAAAAAAAAGGGTCTTTTTTATTCCAGATGTAATGGCTTTAAAAAAAAATACTGTTCACCAAAATATAAAATGTTCTGTAGATTCATGTAACTACCCAGTCAAGCAATGGTAATTTAGTAATTTAATATAAGAACAATCACAGTGGTTAACCTTATAATACAACTATGGTGACTGCCTACACTAAATGGAGAGCAAAATGAAATGAAACAGGTAATGTTGGAAAACAAGTTCTCAACGCAGCTGTTGCTGAAGTTGTAGTGACCTTATTAGCTGCCTAATAAGTTTTTCATGTTCTTCTTTTCAAGGAGGCTCACGTTGCTTGCCAAAGAGCACAAAGTCATTTATTGATTTTCTCCTATAATTAGGTCATGCGGCCCCACGTAGTTGGTCTACCTATGATCCATTCTTGTTTTACAACATCTATAAACCAAAATGGGAGGAATGAGCTGCGCCTACCTCAGATTTTATTCGAAGACTGTATACTCATCAAGCCATCACTCAAATGTGCATAAGTCAAGGGTAAAGATTTATCTTAAAAGCAGTTTAATGCTTTGTAATCTAATGACTTCTTATTAACTGTATAAAAGACTGTGTTCTCCATGTCAGATTATATGAGGAAGATCCTATAACGATAGACCTGTGATTTAAAAATTGACTACATTCTGCTTACATCATCAATCAGCGCGATCCAGGCTTGTTCAGGAAATGTGCTTGTGTAAACAGAAACATTATTCAAAGTGAACTTGAGTTAATATGGATATACTGTCCATTAGCAGATTTTGTTTATGTTTGCCACGCCCATATTTGTAGGTGTGAGTTTTGCATAATCCCATGCCATTTTCTACTGGTGGCTCTTAGATGAGCGTCGTAGCAGCAGTCACACTGAGATTTTAATCAAAACTTTCTAACACTGCCAGAACTTTGTCATCGGATGTCTTTGGTTGCAATTGCACTAGTGAGCATGTCACATTATACACTGGAAGACCACCAATCTCAACTCATAACCAAAGAAGTAATTTGCGTTTTGTCTGTGACCGCAAAGCCGGGCTGAAAAACACACAGCACAAACCAGTTTAAGACTGACCGGTTTAAATCTCCATGTTTCCATCCGCCATATTTCTTGTTTACCTTTTCAAATAATAAACAGTCCTGATAACATTTTGATGGGCTTCCCTCATTGTAAGTCACTGTTTGAGTGATGAAGTGAGAGGCAGGAGCTGCCTTTATGCTGTCTGTCTGATGTGGTAAAATGGGGTGTAATAAAGGTAGCAGACAAAGGGAGCTTGTTGACTGCTTCAATAATACCATTAGACCAACAGATGTGCTTGCCCACGTGCCTGGCATTGCGGTTGGCACTCAAAAGCCATTTGTGTACCTACCATGATGCCAGACCCTCCCTCAGAAGGACACAAATCACACACACACACACACACACACACACACACACACACACACACACACACACACACACACACACACAAACACGCAGCCTCTGCACCTTCTTAACCCCATTACCATGAGCAATGCCACCAAGCCATTATGATCTAAAGCTTCTTCATCTGTATGTAATTAAGAGAGCCTTGATGCCCGGTGAGGTGCTGACTTATGACTAAAATAAACCGTTGAAGCATAAATGGGTGACCGCAGACCACAGCAGGAAAAACAGTATGCCAGCTGCATCATCCATCACAGCTCTCATTTGAGCTGCACTGCTATCGACTTTGTAATTTGCCATAGTTGTGGCGGAATTGTTCGGAGCAAATCAAGCGCTGTATGATTCAGCATCCGCAGGATGTTTGATGCCTTCATTATTTTTCAAGAACACATGGTAGATGTTGAACATGCATCATTCCCATCAAAGGATATTGAACGTAAGCCAAAAATATTAGACCTGAGGCAGTCATTGGAAGAGAACCTTGGTGCAAAATGGGAAAATAGGGTAAATTAGGCTTTGTTTATCCCCAAATTTTGTTGTGTTGTTCTTTTCACTTAGATGTGTTATCTTCCATTGCTAAGCAAGCTGTTTAGCTTCAAAGGTCTTTCTCAGGTTTTATGTGTTTCATGGAAGACTGAATGGGGTTCTCTATGCAAAGCTGTAAAGTAATTACCTCACCCTGACTACCATTAAAATGGCTGTATTTTTCACAGGGCCAACTCATCAAGAGACATGGCCCAAAATAGTTACCTCATAGCTGAAGACTGGTATATGTAAAGACATTAGATCAAGCACATACAGCCTCTTCCTTATACGTAGATTACAATTATAAGTAATAGCAGATCCTGGAGATCTACCTTCCTGAAGACTTCAGCTCCAACCATAATCGTGCCCATCTGACCATCTAATCATTGGCTTAAGAAGTTCTTGATCAACTAAAACAGGTGTGTTAGTTTTTGGTTGGAGATGAAACCTGCCGGAAGGTAAATCTCAATGAAGAGGGTTGGTGACCACCAACCTACAATGTAGCTACTATAATTTGGCATTTTATCAGTACACCTATGTTAGTGCACTCTATATTCATAACTACTGACTGTAGTCCATTTGCTGCTGGAAATTGTTAGCCCCCTCTACCCTGTCCATGTTGGAAAGAGACCAACATAGAACCACCGCTGGGCCTGGTATGAGTATACATGTGTGCCTAGCACTAATTATGTATTGAAAATGTGTCTAATGAAGTAGCAAGTAAGAGCACAGTGTCTAGAAGCAATGCTGAACCTAATACATATCAGTACCACAAATACTTGACAGTGGCACTGTTGTGCTGATGATGATTTCCCACCTAAATAACATCTGGTCAGTAGTGGCCCTATGGGGGTTCCCTTATATAGAGGGATAGGGTAAAGAGGAGCTGACAAATTAACACATGGACTAAATGTATACCTACAAAGATATATATGTATATTGTACTCTATTTACAATAATAAAGATTTCCGGCAAGCGCACTGATAACAGGTAATATTGTACTGACTGAATACAAGTTACATTACTTACCATAGGTTATAGTACTGACATGTTGCAATACTGACCACAGGTTTTAATACTAACTGTAAGTTACAATACTCATTACAGGTTGCAGTTGCTGTTTACTGGTTCCATTTTATAATACTAATTACATACTAATAATAACTACAAATTACACCAGCCACTTTATTAGGATTACTAATACTGGAGAGGACTCCCAATTGTTCTCAGAACAGCCTCAAATTTTCATGTCATGGATTCCACAAGGTTTTGGAAACATTCCTTTGAGATTCTGGTCCATGTTGACATGATTGCATCTGCTGCACATTTATGCTGTGAATCTCCTATTCTACCACATCCCAGAGGTACACAAATAAAGTTAGATCTGGTGATGGCGAAAGCCACTGAAGTACTGGATGTTCATGTCATATTCATGTTCATGTTCATAATGAGTTATCATTCTGAAGTAGCCATTATAAGATGAGTAAGTTGTGGCCATAAAGGGATGGCTGTGGCATTCAAACGATGCTCAGTTGGTATTATGGTGCGCAATGTGTGCCAACAAAGCATTCCCCGCACAATTACACCACCACCATCAGCCTGAACTGTTGACACAAGGGAGGTCGGGTCCATGGGTCATACTTTTGCTGCCAAATTCTGACCCTGGGATCTGCATGGTGCATCAGAACCAGTCAATTTATCGTACCAGTCAATGTCTGGTCTTATGCTTTGGTATAACCTTCAGTCATATGCCTCAAGGTTTGATGTGTTGTGCATTCTGAGGTACTTTTCAGCACACCACAGTTGTAAAGCGTCTCTCATCAACAAAGCATTTCCACCAACAGAACTCCAGTTTAACTCTAGAGACAGTTGCACATGAAAATCCCAGGAGATCAACAGTTTCTGAAATACTCAGACCAGCCTTTCATGCCACAGCCACTGAAATTGCATTTTAATGTTTGCTGTGAGCATTAACTGAAGCTCATTAACCTGTAATTGCATGATTTTATGCATTGTGCTACTGCCACGTGACTGGCTCATTGAATAATTGCAAGAATGAGCAGGTGTACAGGTGTTCCTAATAAAGTGGCCAGTGATTGTATACCACTCAGATAATCTAGGCTACAATTTAGACGTCAGGTTTTAACACTGACTATAGGTTGCAGCAGTCACTACAGTTTACAGCACTGACTATAGGTTAAAACACTGACTAAAGGTTATAGTAATAATTCTAATTTATAATACACACGTTTCAATGCTCACTACACACTATCAGTGACCCTGGATAGCATGCCTGTAATGTAAATATGATTTTTATGGCTTTCATGTTTTTTAGAGATATTACGAAGTTTCATGTTGGATTATTTTTGGCTATATCACATTTCAGATCCTAACATCCACTTAAGAGTGGTGGCTTGGATGCTGGAAAAACAATCCTACCTCTGCAGTAATTCTGCTCATCCAAGGTGAAACCAGGTGTGCAGGGCCTGTATGGACCAGAGAGTCGACGCTCTGGCAGGCTTACTGGTTGAGGGTTCACGTTTGGAGGGACGGGAGGGTTGGGGGGACTCGGTTCAGTCGGCTGCACCATCTCATCCCCTCTGCTTACAAAGATTTGTGCATTCTGTGGCAGACAGAGGTATCCACCAAAGTGGTTATAACACTTCATACCCCCTTTGCAGGCATCGGGAACGATGGCGCACTCATCAATGTCTGTTGAAAAAGGGAAGAGGCAGTATAGGGCTATGAGCTGCTGGAGTGTTTGGAAATGTTGGCGGTGTCTATGAAGTTATGAAGGGTTCAGATCATTTTGAAATGTTTAATAGGATGTCACAGTGACTGCTGTTGCCCTGAGAAAATGTCTGTAATTAGTCAGAGAATTTTGCACTGAACATGTAAGATTTTATTGTAAAAATGCAGCAGACCAAACTATATTACAAAACCTTTACTAAATTACACAACTAAATCATCCCGGACTCCTCATCTCATCTACTCCAGGTATGAGGCATCTTCCCTGGTGTCTGCCAGTGATGACGGGACCATCCTAGGATGGTGTTGTTGTTTTTTAAATAAATTCTTCTCTAGGCCTAGTTCGCACTGCAAGTCCTTGACTTACTATCATTAAATAAAAGGAACTCATACCTTTGCACACTTGTCTGACAGGATCATACTCATAGCCATCTGTGCACTGTAAGAGAAGAAGAAAATATTATTACTTGGCAAGTTGTAACCTGTTTTGAATCCCTTGTCCACAAATAAGGTGTAATAATAATTCTGAAGCAAATAACAAGTTAATTTTTCCCTGGGAGTTTACCGCACTATGATTACAGTACTCAGCACAGGAAAGCAGTGATTTCCTTAATAGGTCTAGTCAAGAACACTGACTTTATTTAAAATAAATAAATAATAATAATAAAAAAAATTTTAAAACTTGCTGTGTAAGTTACGGGTTCCTCTGGTTCTTGGGCGAAGACGTGGGCCAACATGGCCATTATCATGTAGATTCCAGGCATCGTCGAGGTTCTGCGGGGAAATAAAGGCGCATAAATAGGCATGCCGGTCTACGGGCCGTGTAATAGCCGTTATTACACCTCTCTGAGAGATGATGAACGAGTAGCGACACGTCCTAAATCTACTCAAGTTCAGTAGCTGCTGTAAACCCCCCTCATCTTTCCTCTATGAATCACACTTCCCGCTATATGTTTATCACAAAACGCTGCTCAATGACAGATCAAAAAAAATAAATTAAAATACTTATTACGCAATAACATTTAGCAGGTTAGTTTACATGCACCTTTTAAACCAGAACCTTCCACTTTCTATAGACTAAACTAAACAAATCTATAGACACAATGTTATCATGTTGAACATCACCTGGACTGGACCGTGCGTTACTGTGGTACTGAAATTGAAGCAGTCCTACCTGGCAATACCTGCACCCGGTGCCTTATGTGAGTGACTCCGATGTGCTGCACGATGCGGATGCTGTTTGTCCTAACAGCCAGGCGATTTGGAAACGTGTGAGTGTGAACGCTTTAATGTGGAGGAGTTGGTGTGATCACAGCGCACACGCGGAATGCGGGGAGGTGGAGGGAGAGGGAGAAAGAGAGAGGGAGGGAGGGAGAGAGAGAGAGAGAGAGAGAGAGAGAGAGAGAGAGAGAGAGAGAGACGGGGGGATGGCGGCGCGGACAGGTTCTACTGTAAACTATCACCGGGCTTTATAGGAATTACTGTCCGTGTGTGTGTGTGTGTGTGTGTGTGTGTGTGTGTGTGGGGGGGGGGGTGGTGTTGTTTTTAAAAAGCGAGATGGTGGCTCCCTCTACTGGTTATTTATAAGCCTTAAATATATTCCTAGAACAGCAGGGTCTAACTCAGACACTGCAGAGATTTAGGCTGTTTTCCTTTTCTAACACAATAATATTGGTAGTGGGATGAATTAAAAGAGACAGAAGCTACGCTCAATATTGTGGCCCACCAGGAAGGATTTAAAGCTGCTGTAAGTAATTTTCAAGAACTGAACTTTAGGGCTTATATTCTGACAGTTATCACTTCAATAGATTCTCTCAGGGCAGGGGTGTCCAATCACATCCACAAAGGGCCGGTCTGGATGCAGGTTTTCACTCCAGTCAAGCAGGAGCCACATCTGATTCCACCTGTTTAATCAGCTGAGTTTGGCTTTCAGTAGACTCAGGTGTGGCTTCTGCTTGGTTGGAATGAAAACCTGCATCCACACCGGCCCTTTCCTGATAAGATTGGACACCCATGTCTCATATTGCACATATGAGGATATAATTCAAAAATTGAATACATTACGGTATTAAGAAATCAGGCGTAATTATGGACTTAAGCACTATTTAGACGTTATGGACATTGGCAGAGTCTGTATAAGAGAGGTGTGTCTCAGTTGCACACGATTCTGAACTCCTTGCACAATATTATTTCGAGTAAGTGTAACACCAATGTCTGACAGTTTGATGTAACCACAATTTGTTTCAGGGTGTATTGCAATATATTAGCAATATCTGGCCATCTTCTTATTCATTAATCTTTTTTTATTTTTCACTGTTAAATTGTCTCTTGCTTTTATATCATATTACATTTGACAGCAAAGAAGAAAAAATGCTACCTGGTGGAGTTATCCATCATGGGTTGCCCTACTGCTAGTTAGTGCTAGTTCCACTACTCTGACACCCATCCACTAGTGATACACTATATGGCCAAAAGTATGTGGACACCTGCCCTTCACACCCATTTGTGACCCACTGTAGCCACAAAAAATGGATGCACAAAAATTGTATAGAATGTCTTTGTATGCTGTAGCATTACAGTTTCCCTTCACTGGAACTAAGAGGCCCAAACCTGTTCCAACATGACAATGCGTTGTGCACAATAGGCTGATTTATAAAGACATGGTTTGCCAGTGTTGGTATAGAAGAACTTGAATGGCCTGCACAGAGGCCTGACTTCAATGCCATTGCTGACTGCATGCCCGATTTCACTAATGCTCTTAGGGCTGAAAGGCCAAATCCCCACAGACATGTTCCAAAGCCTTCCCAGAAGAGCAAAGGTTATTATAACAGCAAAAGGGGACCAAATGTGGTGTGATGGTCAGGTGTCTACAAACCTTTGGCAATATAGTGTAGGCATTTAATCTATCTTCACCTTCTGGAGCACAGTTGGTTCAGCCCCTAATGTTGATACTGTAGCAGATGCTAATTATTGCCCTTCATCAAACCTGACTACAAAGTGCTAGGACTAGTTTCCCCTAGCCTCTGATGCCAGCTAACTGCTAAATATTTGGTTTCTGATTAAATTAGAATTACTTCTCTTGCTTTATAGCCATTCCCATTCTGTATCCTCCATGGCCACCAACAGCAGAACAGTTTACAGTGAGACACCAGTGATTTGCTTGTTTGTACCCAAACAACTAGACAGGCCATGGCAGACACACTGGAACATGTGTTTGTCCTTGTCTTTTGTTTTGCCTCACATTCCTGGATATTATGTCTGATCTTTCTCACCTTCCCCACCCCCTGCATTTTTATGTCACTTATACTTATACATATGTTTCATTTGTTTAGAGAAGTCGTTACACTAGCACATTTAACAGGCTGGGCATGGGAGTCAATCAGTATTCAGAGACACAAAACCAGTGGGCTCTATTTGCCATGCTCATTCACTATTGTGAGTGCTTCATTTATCTGCGCTGTACACCCACATAGACCAAGCAGGTCCAATGAAGAATGGACTCCATTTAGGGGAATAGGTACTACATTCAGTAGTTAATCTGGTTATTTTGACATGGCTCTGATAGATATGTTTGCTAGTGCAGAATTGCTGCCCTCTTTGGTTTTCCCTGTTAAGTCTGCTTGGTCCTATGGACATGGATGTATTAGCTGTACCACCTCCTTTAAACATATCCAGAACACTACAGAATCAGTATGTCTTTCTGGTAGTCCCATGATTGATTAGGATGGCTCACGGCATGCTTTCCATTGCTGATGTTTCTTCTGAGAAGCTTGCCAGTCAATTTGGATAGTTCAAAAACAAGTGGAGATTGTGACAGTCTGGAAAACTGTTGTGAAGTCATCTGCCTTGTCTTCGGAAGATGATTCGCTGAGTGATTAGTTGAATTTGTTGATTAATGTGAGGACCCAGTATTGAGTACTTGTGGTGCTATGCTTCCTACAGGGCCTGCTGGAAAGAGGACACTCACTGTTAAAGTTTACATGGCTGTTATTTCAGTGTATAAATGATTTACCCTTAGCTTTTACATATTCCCATATTTCAGTGTCTTCTTCAAGACTGATAGAGTTCTGCCTTGGGATCTGTGCTTGGTCAGATTGGGAAAGCTACGCACATTGTCTCTGAGCCATCTATGCAACTCTGAATAGCTCTGTTGTCATCCAGGATCAGTGTCTCACTTATAGCTACTTCCTACAAGTATATCTACATCATGAAAATTGGTGTTCCCATCCCTAATGTGTCAATGTGGCCTCTCTTGGCAGGCTTTGTTACAAGTATGTCACTCCCAGATTTTTAACATACAGTAATTTCTCAATTTGTAAGCAGGCACACAAGGGATAACAGTTGATCTTCACATTACTTCTGGTAGTCATGCAGAATTCTTTGAAGTCCACTGAAACACGAGCAGTGTTTTCTTCTAGTACATGCCTATGTGACTGAATGCAGCGTGTGCTATTTATGTTCTAACCAAGCATACAATTGTAAGCTAATCACTGAATCTGCGATCACGAAACATGTTTATTGCTCCAAAAGCCTATCACTATTCATAAAATAAATAATCCATTTTACAACAAAATGCAGTTTGATATCTACTGAGGACATACTGCTTGCCAGATGTTAAACCCTCTTAAACCTCATAGTGTTTACAAGATGGTTTTTATTTTATGAACATCTGCTGAACTTGGCTTAGTGCCTGGTTAAAGGAATGCATATGGCAGCAGTTTGGAGTCATGTGTGGGTACAGGAGTATGCTTGCCACATTACTTTGACTTCTTACCCTATGCATCTTCTTTGAAGCTGTAATTAAGCCCATAGAGGTATCTTTACCAAAAGTGAGTGCACCACTAATAATAGCTTAAGGTTGTAACTTTTCAATAACACAAATGTATACAAGTACAATTGGGGAAAGTGCCCCTTAAAGAAACAAGACTAGACAAGCCTATTTTGGCTGGACTGCCACTGACTGCATAGCATTTATCAAATGTCAACAGCGTGGGATCGCTGACAGGATGTTAGAATTTGATTGCTCTTCTGCATCTTACCGCTGAGAAAAATGCTGCACTGCTTAAAGGTCTGATAGCTTGCCAGATATTCTACTGCACTCAGTGGGAAAATGTGAGTACACTTTTTTGATGTAACTTAATGTATCTCTTATGTATTTAATAATGTAAATCATGAAAAGGTCATTACTGAAAGTCTGGTAACCATCCAATTTTTAGGTGAGCACAAGTAATGGAATAGATAGTCTTCAAGTAAATTAGCATAAATAACATTTAATATTTGGTTGCACATCCCTTGCTTGCAATAACTGCATCAAGCCGGTGACCCACTGACATCACCAAACTGTTGCAATTTTCGTTTGTGATACTTTTCCAGGCTTGTACTACGGCTTCTTTCAGTTGTGGTTTGTTTTGGGGGGTTTCTCCCTTAAGTCTCCTCTTCAGAAGGTGAAATGCTGCTCAACTGGGTTAAGTTCTTGGCCAGTCTAAAACCTTCCACTTTTCCCCTTGATGAAGTCTTTTGTTGTGTTGGCAGTATGTTTTGGATCATTGTCTTGCTGCATGATGACATTCCTCCCAAATAGATGCATTTATCTGTAAATTGGGAGACAGATTCTGTAAACTTCTGAATTCATTGTGCTGCTACCATCATGAGTTACATCATCAATAAAGATTAGTGAGCCTGTTCCAGAAGCAGTCATGCAACCCCAAGTCATGACACTACCTCCACCATGCTTGAGTGATGAGCTTCTATGTTTTAGATCATGAGCAGATCCTTTCTTTCTCCACACTTTGGCCTTTTCATCACTTTGGTACTGGTTAAACTTGGTTCCAGAACTCTTGTGGTTCATCTCTGTATTTCTTTGCAAAATCCAATCTTTCTTATTCATACTGTTCACATCTTGCGGTACGGCCTCTATATTTCTGCACTTGAAGTCTTCTTTGAATGGTGGATTGTGCCCTGTGGAGGTTGTTGGTGATGTCACTAACTGATGTTTTCGGGTTTTTCTTCACAGCTTTCACAATGTTTCTGTCATCAACTGCTGTTGTTTTCCTTGGCCAACCTGTTCCATGTCTGGTTGTTAGTACATCAGTGGTTTCTTTCTTTTTCAGGACATTCAAAATTGTTGTATTGTCTATGCCCAATGCTTGTGCAATAGACTTTTCCCCTCTTTTCTCATCTTCAAAATGGCTTGCTTTTCTCCATTAGACAGCTCTCTGGTCTTCATGTTGGTTTATCCTTTTTTTAACAACAAATGCAGAATACATTCAGAGATATTAAATCGTTTAAACAATCCATTTTAACAGGGCACACCTGGGCAACAAGAAACACCAATCAGTCACATGTTCCAATATTTTTGATCACTTGAAAAAATGGGTTACTTGAAAAAACAAAAGGTGCCATGTTCTAAGTTTTGTAACACATCTAGATGTAAATATGAAGAAATGAAAGCTGAAATTCTGATCTCTATTCATCTTTTGATCTCAAAACCAAATGTCTTCAATGTATATCGAAAACAATAGAATTTGTCTTGCCATTCCAATACTTTCAGAGGGGACTGTATCTACTTTATTTCCATAAGAAGTCATTTAAAAATAACAGCCAAGAGACAGATTTCTTTAATCTTTATTTATTTTATATTGCCTTGTGCTTAACTTGAATCAAATGCTTGGGACCTTCCACAAACTTTCACAATACTTTGCCAGAACCATTGCTCATTCTTTCAGACAGAACTGGTGTAACTCAATCAGGTCTCCTTGTGGGCCTCCTTGCTCAGACACACTTTTCAATTCAGTCCACAAATTTTCTATGGGATTCAGGGCTTTGTGGTGGCCACTCCAATACTTTTGCTTTGTTGTCTTTAAGCCATTTTGTTACAACTTTGGAAGTGTGCTTAGGATCATTGTCCTGCTGGAAGACCAAACTGTGACCAGATTTTAACTCTCTGGCTGCTGTCTTGAGGTTTTGCTTCAGTATTTTTAGATAATCCTCCTTCCTCATGATGCCATCTATTTTCTGAAGTGCACCAGTCCTTTTTCCAACAAAACACCCCCACAATATGATACAGATTAAAATGCTTAACTTTTTTCCTCCATACATAGTGCTGATCATTATGACCAGAGGACAGTGCTCCAGAAGGCTGCTGTAGGTCATTGTCCTGGTGATCGCTTGCAAACTTCAGTCTGACTTTTTTATGCTGGTCTTGGAGTATGGTCTTCTTTCTTGCCATGACAGTGTAGGACTCTCTTAATGGTAAATGCACATACTTTAGTACCTGATGCCTCCAACTCCGCACCAGTTCCTATGTTGTTATCTTGGGATTCAGTTGAACCTCCTTCCTGAAGGAAGTAGTGGCTGTGTAGTCCCAGGCTTTTTATATTTGCATACAATTGTATGTACAGATGTTCATGGTATCTTCAGTTGTTTGGAAATTGGACTTGTGGAGGTCCACAGTGTTTTTTTCTGAGGTCTTGGCTGAGTTGCTTGGATTATCTCATGGTATCAGTGGAAAAAAGCACTGGCCCTAAATTGTGAGCTGCACTCACAATTAATGCCATGGTCACTAGGCTTTAGCGCGCCATTGACTTCCATTCAAACGCATCCGAAAATGGCAGACTGGAAATACAAGCTCATGGGTACAATTTTCGTACTACGCTGCGTGATGAAAGTTCAAATTTGGTGAACTCTGACCTGTGTAATCGTATCACGTGAAGACGTGTGACCAATAGATGATCGCAACGTCACTGCGTGACCTTTTTAGTTCCAAAAAAAATGGAAAGAAATTCAATAATGGAAGTGTTCATTTCAACAGTATTGAGCTATCATGTACTTTACAACACAGGTTTAAAAGATTATAAAAACAATTTAAAAAGAGAGTCTGCGGTGTTGTTGAAAACAGGAACAGATGGTATATTTAACAGATGGAAACATACAATTCTTTTTTAATTGCTTCAAATATTGTATGACATTTTACTGCTCATATCCTGTTCCCGCCCATATTCTCAGTGGTGTCCGACAAAATATGCATGCTTCAAAGCCTAATGTGACCACGGCATAACTTCTAATTCTCCTAAACTCTTAAACTGGCCAATCAGAAACTTCTAAAAGTCATTAATCAATTTCTTCAATCTTCCAGACTATTTAAAGAGACAGTCAACTTGGTGTATGTAAACTTTTGACCCACTGAAATTTTGATATAGTGAATTAAAGCTGAAATAAATCTGCCTCTAATTGATTGTTTTAAAATGACCACTGATGTGAACAAAGTAGATGCCCTAATTTACTTTCAAAGAAATATGCAGTAATATGAAATGTGTGGAGTTGTGAAAAACATGTACACTTTGTTACACACACCCATGCTATTTAAGTTACTCGCAATTGTCAATTCGATACCAGCACCAATGAGAAGTTGCTTTGAGACAACATGATCAAAATCAACCTACTTTATTGGCTTAGTGTTAAAAAAAATGAGTGTGATGATGATCTTGTAGGAGGTTAATCCATTGAGGCACAGTGAGAAGTGAAGAATAAAAGTAGTTGTTAAGGCCCTACTTATGTAGATCTGTGTATAAAAGTTTCATACCACAGCCTACAACACATGCCTTTGGACCAGGGGAGGAAACCAGAGTACCCAGAGGAAACCCACAAACCACAGTGAGAACATACAAACTCCACACACAGAGGTGGGATTCAAACCCTCAACCCTAGAGGTGCGAGGCAAGCATGCTAACCACTAAGCCACCATGCCCCCCAGTCCAATGTTCAATGTTCATCAACAAATTAAAAATTGTACTCATTGACACTCGCGTATTTGATAAGATGCCATAGCAGAAACAATCAACTGGTCAAAGTTTAACCCCTCTAAGTTTTCTAAACATAAGCCATCTTAGCTCTTGTCGCAGATCCTCTGTTGTGGCTTACCCAACATGAATTTATATAAATTACTTAGTCGATGGTGAAAACAGAATGTTAAGACATGAACAGAAAAATGAGTATGCATTTATTCTATATGTGTCTCATCTGTTCAGAGTTTATGGCACTATACATATCACTGGCTCACTTTCAGATACATGCACCAATTGAAATGTTACAATGACAGACTGAAGTTTTGCTATTGACAAATTGCTGTGGTATAATGGGAATAAAGCACTTTTGGACATCAACTTCACAATAGTAACAGTAACTCCATTTCACATCAGGCCACATCACCTCATGGTTCCTTACTTGTATTATATCCTGCGTTAGGGTTTAGGTTTTATTTTTAATTTTCTTCAGAAGGTTCTTGAAAAAATACAAAAGGGTCTCAAATTGTCTGAACTTACATTATGGCCTATAATTTGGGTTAACCTACATTGTTTCCAAATGTACTCTTCATATTGTACAGCAAATCACTCATTCACTTGCAATAACTGCTTTTTATCCCGGCCTGGTCAAGGTAGATCTGGAGGTTGTTCTTTTAAACACTTTGTTATTTCCTAACCTGCTAATAATTAGTTAATGTATTGATTCATTATTATGAAATCATTATTTAAGTATTAATATTATATGTTTATTTGTGGATCTCATAGAAAAGTCTAAGAAATAGATTGGACTACTCCTTGTGTTCTAGGGTTTGTTTGTTTTTTTTTTGTTTGTTTTTTTCTTGCTTATCCCATTTTGGATGGCTGGTGTAACCCAGGGGTTGTCACCTGGACGTGCATATGGACCCAGCAAAGTATTTCAGTATTACTGTTGCAGAACAATCAACTTATGAAAAAATAAACTGGTCTTACTTCAACAACTTTAGTTTTCTAAACATGAACCAACTAGGCTTCTGTAGCACATCCTCTGTTAAGTCTTATCCAATCACATGCTTTTATGCAAATTAATTAGCTGAAACCAGCTCATTGGACCAGAGACTAGCTATAGAGCTATAGGCATTAAGAAAGGACAGGGTTTTCGCAGACTTTCATAGGTATTTCATCTTATTTACACTCTCTGATCAGATAAGTGAACTGACAGCATGGCTTGTTAAAAAAAACTGACAATGAAACCAGAATGTTTAAAGCTGAACAAAGAAAGAAGTATGCGTTTATTCTTCATGTGTCTCATCTTATTATTCAGAGTCCATGTGGTGCTAGTCAAACGTGACCAGGAAACACTATTACGAAACAAAACATAACCTTCTTTTGTTTAATTTGCAGCTGTTAGGGTTTCCCATCGCACTGTTTGCTGAAGCAGGTGAGAAGCGCACTTCCTCATTCATGGACTCTTGTTTTGTTTAGTTCGCCACATGCATCTTTGTTTTGGTTTATGTCATGTCTCCGCCCCTGTATGTTCATTGGTTCTCTGCCTTATGTGTCATTATGTGTTTCAGGTGTTTTATGTTAACCTCTCGTTTCATTCATGTATTTAAGCCCTTTTGTTTCTTTGCATCATCGCAAAGTATTAGCGTAGTTACTTTATGTCTGTGCCTCGTACCAAGCCTTGTTTCATGGACTGTGTATACTGGTTTCTTGGATCTTTGCTACGTCTCTCATTGTTGGATTATTGCCTTGCCCTGGATATCACTGTTTGCTCCTGCCAAGAACTTTGCCTGGTTTTGACCTTGCCTTAGCCTGCCATTTTTGAACTGTTCCATTAGTTTTGAGTATTCCTTATTATTTGACCTGTTCCTATTATTTTGAACTGTTCCGTTATTTTTGGTTATATCCCTAATAAAGTGACGTTTCCCCTGTGCTTGTATCCAGCCCCTCCTTCAGTGTCATAACAGAATACTTCGCCTAACATGGATGCAGCGGGGAAATGAAGGACACACCGCACCAAGTTTTTTGTGCCCGCGTTTGATTCGGTTCTTTTTCCCCAGTGGACTTTCGTTTATCCCCCCGAAGCCTACTACGGTTTTTCTGTTTACCCCAGTGTTTTCTCCTGCAAGCACAAATTTATTTTCTAAGTTTAGAGGACCCCAAGCCCGATGAGAAGCAGTGGTTGGGGTTCCTCCTATCCCGCTTAGTCGGCTCAGCTCGCCAGTGGGCAGAGCTTCACCTGGCCAATGGATCAAAGAAGTTAAATACCGTAACTAACTTTGTTGAACTGTTAATCCAAGTGTTCAGGAGTCCTGACTTTGCGCCCGACCTCAATAATTTCTTGGGGAGGGACCGCCTGTCTGATCAGCCCAGCCGGCCGTTCATCACGCACTATGAGAGGGAGCTGGCCGACGTGGCGGCCTGCACCTCTCAGCCACTGAACCAGGAGCGCGCGACCGAGGGCTGCATCAGACAGGCCAAACTGCGGCGTGCCAACCCAGGGCTCCATCTGGAGATCCAGCAGATCCAGCAGATATTCTCCTCAGCAGCGCTCCAACTGGAGGTCAACCTGTTGACCTCCAGCCCAGAGCTCCAGCCGGAGACCCAGCAGATGGTCTCCCCAGTGGAGTTCCTACTGGAGGTTAACCTGGTGACCTCCAGCCCAGAGCTCCAGCCAGAGACTCAGCAGATGGTCTCCTCAGCGGAGCTTCGAATGGGGGTCAACATGACAACCTCCGCTCCAGCCCTGTTCCAGATGGAGGTCCACGAGGAGACCTCCACTCAAGCCACGTTCCTGCTGGAGGTCCAAGGGATGACCTCCGCTCAAGCCACGTTCCTGCCGGAGGTCCATGGGATGACCTCCGCTCAAGCCAAGTTCCTGCTGGAGGTCCACGGGATGACCTGCTCTCAAGCTATGTTCATGCCGGAGGTTAATGAGGTGACCTCCTCTCCAGAGCCATGTCCAAGTCCATGTCCAAGTCCATGTCCAGGTCCCAGTCCAAGTTCCTGCCAGGGGCCGACCAGGCGGCCTCCAAAGCAAAGCTCCAGTCCAAGCTCCAGTCCAAGCTCCAGTCCAAGCTCCAGTCCAGGTTCCAGTCCTCCACGCTCCAGTCCAGGTTCCAGTCCAGGTTCCAGTTCAGGTTCCAGTCCCAGTTCCAGCCCGGGGCCGACCAGGCAGCCCCCAAGGTCAAGTTCCTGTCCAAGTTCCTGTCCCAGTTCCAGTCCCAGTTCCAGTTCAAGTTCCAGCCCGGGGCCGACCAGGCGTCATCGCGAAATATTAGTGTAATTACTTTGTGTCTCTGCCTCTTACCAAGCCTTGTTTCATGGACTGTGTATAGTGGTTTCTCGGATCTTTGCTACGTCTCTCGTTGTTGGATTATTGCCTTGCCGTGGATATCACGGTTTGCTCCTGCCAAGAACTTTGCCTGGTTTTGACCTTGCCTTAGCCTGCCATTTTTGAACTGTTCCATTAGTTTCGAGTATTCCTTATTATTTGACCTGTTCCTATTATTTTTGAACCATTCCATTATTTTTGGTTATATCCCTAATAAAGTGACTTTTCCCCTGCGCTTGTATCCAGCCCTTCCTTCAGTGTCATAACAGCAGCCATAAACTAATCATTAATAGTTCATATTTAGTCATCAGTTAGTTGCTTATCCTGACTTTTGTAAGCAAAGAGTCACAAATTTTAATACAGTACTCCTGGTGTAGCCATTCCACAGCCTCCATGGAGCACTTGAAAGCTAATGAACAAGTTCAAGTGCGCCTCTTTTGCAATCTGAACATTTTAAGATTTGGGGTACTGTATATGATAATAAATTAATAATGCAATGACTGAACTTCTGCTAACAACAGTGTTTTGCCTTCCATGCCTTCCTAGAATCAGCAGTCGGGCCATGTGTCATGATTTATGTGCTGGCCTAAGCTTCAGTATTAAGTGCTATTTCAATGTTGTAGGCACAAATTAAGCATTAAGAACTTTATTCCATTGTTGCTGTTGAGAATCAGCCATGAGATATCAGGCAGTACATGTTTAATTCATGTGTGTAGTGGCTGTTCTTGTTTTGAAAAAAGGACCCACACAATTTCCATATCATTATTTTATTTTCAAGCCAGATCCATGTGAATAGCTTACAACCAGTCAAGGGTGTACAGAAAGGACTGCAGCCTAAATGTGCCCTTAAGGTCTGGATGGCGTCTCTTTCGATGCTGAAGGCAATGCATCAAGGACTGATGGTCTCTCTGCAACATCCAATCAGTTCCTGATGCAGTATCATCAGCATCTGAAAGCTCTTGTCTCCCTACTTTTTCAATCATAGATTCTTCCATGCTAACTTCAAAAACAAACAAAAAAAAAAAAAAGAAAGAAAGAAAGAAAGAAAAGAGCAAAAATGGTCATTAAACTCTCTTTGAATGGGAAGACCCTTGAAACAACATGTTTTTGTAATCATAGTGACATCTACTTTAAATACTTGAATTCACCTTTACACCGCTGACAAGTGACCATGTTTAGCCCAATCCCAGTGCCTATTGTGAGAGATGTTTAAAGAAAGACTCACAATTGCCGACTGAGATTTGGCAAGGGCACACCAATGCTCATAGATCCCTCTGAGAGTAGTCAAGGTGCACATAACCTCTTCATGGAGGACAAAAGGGCTTCATCACGACAAGCAATGTGAGACACTAAACAGACTTAGAATGATCAAACTAGAACCCGCCATTGAGAAAACTTGACACCATGTACACCGATGAAGCATCACAAAGAAAGTTGCTAGTTATAATATTGTGCTAATAGACTATATGGCCAAAAGTATGTGGACACCTGACCATAGCACCCATATGTGGTTCTTCCCCAAACTGTTGCCACAGAGTTGGAAGCACACAATTGTCTAGAATGTCTTTGTATGCTATAGCATTAAGGTTTCATTTCACTGGAAGTAAGTCTAAAACTGTTCCAGCATGACAATGCCCCTGTGCACAAAGCAAGGTCCATTAAGACATGGTTTGCCAAGGTTGGTGTGGAGGGACTCGAGTGGCCTGACCCAGGCCTCCTCACCCAACATCAGTGCCTGATCTCACTAATGCTCTTGTGGCTGAATGAGCACAGATCCCCACAGACATGCACCACAGTCTAGTTGAAACCCTTCCCAGAAGAGTGGCGGTTATTATAACAGCAAAGATAGACTAAACCTGGAATGGGATGTTCAAAAAACACATATGAGTACGATCGGTCAGGCGTACCAGCTATTGGGCTATTTTGTGCATATCAAGACAACTAAACCTGAAAGAGCAGAGAGATCCCTGGTCCCTTATGGACACATAAAGATTTGCATTTCACAAAAAACATTTTATACCCAAGACTCAACCTTCAGTTCACCTGGACACTGTAGATTTGGACCTAAAAACTGCTCCTGTAATCATAAAAACTGCTTTTTCATCCCAGGACTCTTATTTACAATATGCTCAAACTGAAAATCCATTCAAAACATTTAGTACTGATTGACTTTATTGTATACAGTATATGTGGTTGGGTAATGATTTATAATCACACATCTGGTATCACCCAGAAGATTCCCTTTTGAGTCTGGTTTCTCTCAAGGTTTATTCCTCGTGTCCTCTCAGGGAGTTTTTTTTTTCCACTGCCACCTCAGGCTTGCTCATTAGGGCTCTAAATCTACATCTGGATTTGTGCTGCTTTATGATAATATCTATGGCTAAAAGTGCTATGCGAATAAAACATAATTAAACAAATATAACCTCTAGATATAAGCAACAGACAGTGTAGCTATCTTTAAAAATAAAATTTTACAGATACAGATTCAGTTAAATAGCTAACTGTATGCATGAACAAGTAAAACAGTAGGGCTCCAAGTGTCCAAGAGGTCTAAGGGTGTGACCCTACCATTGACAGACTGTGAATTTAAATTGCCATCTGTGGGTAGAAGTTTTCAAGATTGTGGTTGGCCTACCTCTCTTCCCTGTCATTCAGATAAACACTGGTCAATCACTCTTCTATACAAAAGTGGGCAGTTAATGCTCCAATTCAAGCATGTTCAGCATCCCTGTGACGTTTCATGAGAAGACGTGGTGGCTGCATGTGTTAAACCACACCCTCTCAGGCTGGTAACAGTCATGCAATAGGGCATATGTGAAAGACAATGCAGACTGACTGCACAATCTCTCCAGGTGAATGTGCGATACAACATCACGATCACAGTTGCCTGCAGAGATTATGCAGTCTGTCCCTAATGCAAATGCTAGTCTAGGTGTTCTCACTCTCTCTCTCATATGATCACATCTTGACCTCCAATCCTGAACTCATGACGCAAATGGCTAACAATGGCACTCACTGTCATACCAGCTACTAATAGGTCATGTCAGAATTATGGTAATAACAATATGTCAATGCCAAAATGGATACAAGTGGCTATTATAGCTAGCACTTAGCAAAACCATGTTTTAGCATCTTCACATCTTATATTAAGTTTATTTAAGTCACCTCAATTCTAAAAGCTACAATACAGTTAGATGCTTTGTAAACAAGTGTAAGCTGAAGACAATTCCAAGGCTCCCAAGGGAAGTCTAAGGGAACTCCACTGAAACACAGTGTTGGGGGAGGAAGTAGGTGGCATTAAATTATCTGGGGGCTTGATTACACTATGCTATTTAATAGTCATATAACAACAGAGAAATAGTTTATGTTTGTCCAGAAAACTCAACAATTGGGCTCAACAGCTCTGACACCAATTCATCACGCTAGTCAGGGTGTTTCTTGGACAAATAGTGGGTGTCTAGGGCAGATTCCACTCAAGCTGTGAGCTGCTGTTCAAAGGAAATTAACAGGTTCCAGCTGACAGGAAGGCTATGCTAACTCAAAAAAACACTCTTTGCAACCATGGTGAGCAGAAAAGCATCCCAGAATACAGAAGACATCGAATCTTGAGGTGGATTGGCTACAACAGCACTAGACCATATCAGGTACAACTCCAGTCAGCCAAGAACTGGAATCTGAGGCTTTCATATGTGAAGGATCCCCCAAACTGGACAGTAAAAGATTAGGAAAACTTCACACAGACTTTATACACATTGACCATCATACAGAGCTTTTGTTTCCCTATACAAGCCTGAAAATACAGATATGTTTCTTTCCATAATCAAAGCTAATCATAAAATTTCTTGGAAACCTAGTGGATGTGTCTACACCTTAAAAATCTTCTAAGTATTTTCTTCTTAGTTATTCATTTTGTTGTGTAATTAAATATACAATAAGCAAAAAATCGGAAAAAGAAATTAAATAGAAATAAACACTGACAACAAATTAATGATTTTTTTTTTCTTAATGAATCTAACAGGTGAAGATCTATATAAAATCTGAGAGGCTAACGTTTCTTTTTAAAGTTGAAAATAAAATAAAAAAAATCAACATTAATTGTCCCTTGACTACACTATACTATTTATTATGATGTTACTGCTAATAAATGTATATATGTATACAGTACTGTGAAAAAGTATTTGCCCCATCCTTATTTCTTCTGTTTTTGTGTATATCTCATAGTAAATTGTTTCAGAAATTAAAACAAAATCTAAGATAAAACAAAGGCTACCTGAGTAAACACAAAATACAGTTTTTAAATGATAATGTTATTTATTGAAGCAAAAAAAGTGATACCAACTGGGCCTGTGTGAAAATGTATTTGCACCCGTAGTTACTAATTCCCCAAATCTATGAAACTGCATTCATGATGGGGTTCAGCTGGACTAGATACAACCAGGCCTGATTACTGCAAACGCTGTTCAATCAAATCAACACTTAAATAGAACTTTTTCAACAGCATGAAGTTGGTTAAAAGGTCTTACCCAGTAACACACTATGCCTAAGTTGAAAGAAATTCCAGAAATGACGAGGAAGAAGGTGATTGAAATACATCAGTCTGGGAAGGGTTACAAAGCTATTCTAAAGGCTCTGGGACTCCAAAGGACCACAGTGAACCTTGACAGAAGTGGCCGACCTTCTAAAATTCCTCCAAGAGCACAGCAACTACTCAACCATCAAATCACAAAAGAGCCAAGGACAACATCAAAGGACCTACAGGCCTCTCTTGCATCAATAAAGGTCACTGTTCATGACTCCACTATCAGAAAGACACTGGGCAAAAATGGCATTCATGGAAGAGTGGTGAGGTGAAAACCACTGCTAACCCAGAGGAACATTAAGGTTCATCTGAATTTTGCTAAAACACACACTGATGATCCTCAAACCTTTTGGGAGAATGTTCTGTGGATTGATGAGTTGAAACTGGAACTGTTTGGAAGAGAGGTGACCCATTACATTTGACGTAAACCGAACACAGAATTCCACAAAAAGAACATCATACCTACGGTCAAGCATGGTGGTGGAAGTGTGATGGTGTGGGGATGCTTTGCTGCTTCAGGACCTGGGCAACTTGCGCTAACTGAAGGAAACATGAATTCTGCTCTCTACCAGAAAATAATAAAGGAGAATGTCTGGTCTTCAGTCCGTAAGTTGAAACTCAAGCGCAACTGGATTATGCAGCAAGACAATGATCCAAAGCATAGGGGTAAGTCCTAGTCCTAGAAGTAAGTGAAGGACTGATCTCCGGTTATCGGAAGCGTTTAGTTGTAGATATTGCTGCTAAAGGTGGCAACTTTAAGGGGGCAATTAGTTTTTCACATTGGTGATAGGTGTTGGGTAACTTTTTTTTTTTTTGCTTCAATAAAAAATAAAAAAAATTTTTTTTTTAAACTGTATAGTGTGTTTACTCAGGTTGCCTTTGTTTTATGTTGTATTTCGTTTGAAAATCTGAAACTATTTAGTATGAGAGATACACAGAAATAAATCAAATACTTTTTCACAGCACTGTAATATAGTGTGTCCCAAAAATCTCCATACATAGGGGAAATTAACACTTTTTAGCAAAATGTAACTTTATTTACAAAACATCCTCTACATGATTGCCATTTCTTTGTAAATACATGGAGTTGTCCCTCTCATGATGGGATGATGATGAACTCATGTGAACACATCTGGTGTTATTCATGTAATAGCATGTCCATCACAATGTTGCGACGGCTTCCTGTTTTTCTTTTGTCAAAGGCATTCTTTAAGGCTATCTAGTACATATCTATCTATCTATCTATCTATCTATCTATCTATCTATCTATCTATCTATCTATCTATCTATCTATTTATCTACAGTATCTATATTATATTATATTATATTATATTATATTATTTTATATTATATTATATTATATTATATTATATTATATTATATTATATTATTCTATATTATATTATATTATATTATATTATATTATATTATATTATATTATATTATATTATATTATATTATATTATATTATATTATCCAGTCCCACCATGAAACCTGCTCAGCATTATTGCCTAAAAAATCATGAATGCAAATGATATGTTTATAAGGTCCTCAGTTTGCCATGGAGATATTGATTGGTGAGCAAGTGCATCATTGTTGGAGCATGTCCTCAAGCTTGACCCAGGGACTAAAGGTCATGTTGTCTTTTCCTATGAGCTGTGACCTTCTCACCCAGCCAACAAATCTGCAATAGATTAAAGGAAAAAGCAGAAAAGGTTAAGAAGCAAAGGGGAGATGAAATGATATATGCATCATACAGAACTCCTGTTTACACAGATCTGGTTTAATAACTGCAAGAATAGTCTAAATATTATGAAATATTGGCCTAAACCACGGCTCCATCCTGTGGCTACTTTGGGAATAATGTCAGTAAAATGTAGTTGGATCCACACGTCTGAGTCCACTACAAATTACTGATATTGCTTCATTTGAATGGGAACTAATAGAATATTTGTGAAATTTGTTAAACATAAGTCATTTTTCACTATTATAAGAGAAAAGTTTATTTGCTGAAACTAGTAAGTACAATGAAGCAAGAATTATAGAGTTCTGTAAAAATTGTGTTAATGTCATAGTCAAGAGACTGTAAATGAAATCAGTGAATGAAATATGACATCATAAATAATTTTAAATGAAAAAAAAAATGCACAAACAGTAGTAGTGCATACATAATATCCTGATGATATCCTGATGTTGCCAAAATGATTTGTCATACCATGTATGACATACTGATTTAAATACTATGTTAATTATTGTTTCTAAATATGACATTATTTATTTATTTTTTGTTTGTTTGTTTGTCTATCTATCTATCTATCTATCTATCTATTTGTATTTTTGCATTGGTTTATTTTTGTTTGTACAGACCAACAGACAGACAGACAGACAGACAGACAGTTCCCAGCAGCCACTGCACCCCACTGCATCACTGTCACATGACCACCTACACCTGATTCACATTTATGTTAACGAGCACGTGTATATAGTCACAGTTTGCACTGCACTCTTTGTCTTGCTTTGATTGTCTTCTGTTGTCTTGTTATGCTTTCCTGTCGCTAGTTAATTGTTTCATGTTTGTTTTTGCCACGTGTCCATAGCTTCTTTTGTGTTTATTTTCATTATTATTAAAATCTTCATCTCCACCTCTGTTCCGTGACACATACAGTATACCTACAGACATGTTTATATTAAAATATAAACTGTATTTATTTAATTGTATTATTTTTTAATAGATTCACTTATTTTGTTTATTTAACGTTTGTTTGTTGTTAATTCATTCATTCATTAAAAAATTTCAATTTTTCTCTGTCAGCACACACACACACACACACTCCAAAACTCTATCCACCAACCCACTGAATGATAAGAAGGATCATTCAAATTAATTTTACAGCTGTCCAAGCAAAATGCTGAAGAAAAAGAAAAAAGGTTGATGAAAAGGAGCGGCCTGGCAGTGTGCAGTTTGTTAATCACTCTATGCGCAGAGTCTTTTTGACAGCTCTAACCTCTTAAGCTTCAGGTCCCGCTGAGCCCAGCATGGCACAAACGGTAAATGCCATCTGTCGAAAACATCAGATTCTTCTCAGACTGCTGGTCATTAGAAACACAAAACTCTGTCATTTATTAATAGTCATGTAACAACAGAGTGATTGATTCTATTTAGGCTCAGCAACTCCAGCACTAGTTACTGGTCACGCTAGTCAGGACATTTTTTTAGACAGTTACAGGGTTTCATGGACATGTGTATGTATATGGCTACCAGATTCCACTCGAGCTGTGACCTGCTGGTCAATATACCTAAACTTAACAGTATATTCTGGTCAAGAAAATAGAGAATGTAACCTTCGGTATTTCATATAGAGGTTCTGATTCATTATAGGGGACAAAAAAAATTCAAGATATTCCTTTTCACAAGCAAAGATAGTCATAAAATTCCTTGGACAAGTAGCAGATATGTGTGTTTACACCTTACAAATCTGTGTCAGTGGTTCTGCTCTTCTATTCAGTTTTTGTAAATTATTTTGTTACATCATTACCAAAACGGTTAAATTATGACTGATTATGATACATTCTTATAGTTATCAGCTTGTTTGACTGGTTACTTGAATTGAAAGGGGTTAATCCAAACCTCAATAAATCAAAAACAAGTAAAAAAAAAAATGTCAACTTGGACCTAATGTCTTCTGTTGCTGGGAAATTCAGGAATAAAAAGCTCTATGGCTCTAATAAACAGCCAAAATATTATTGTACACATATAAATTATGAGCCTAACGTTTGAATAGTTAGATAATGTTTATAAAATCATGTGATATAATAAAATAAATAAAATAATAATATAAACTAAATCTGTAGTGAAAGGTCTGTGGTATTTATTTTATAGTTAAAGGGGTCCCTCTTCTGTGTATCATTTTTGTCCTATATTTAAATACAGTGTAAACAGAAATGCAAACAAAAATGAAAAGGAATATTTGAAAACAGAATTAAATCAATCCAGGAGAATAAATTGGTTGCATTACTTGTATGAAATCTTAGACGCTAACATAAACTTCCTTAAAGTTAGTCCTCTATGGTATACAGTATAATTTGTTATTACATTTAATTTATTGTTAATACATTTTTAATCATTCTGATAAAGCCAGAAAGTATAGATTTGGTCTTTAGTGTTTAGCATTTTGTATAGTTTAGTTTCATTATAGTGTATAGTTTATTCGTTATAAATCAGGCTAAACACTAAAGACATGAAAGGGTTTTTGGATAATTAGTAGGTGATAAGGAAGTCTTTAGCTACACCCTGCCTATACTCTATACATTTCATTTTGCTTAATAATCTTGTTTTATGTTTAAATACACCACTGAAAATGAACACAATCATCAATTTATTCTAATCCTGACTGAAACCTATTAGTTTCAGTGTGAATTACAGTACTGTGCAAAGGTTTTAGGCACATGCTAGGAAATGGAGTAGAGCAATGATGCCTTCAAAACTAATGAAATTAAATGTTTCTGCATTAAAAAAATACTATAAATAGTAGTAAACAGTAAATGAAACAAAGTCAGTATTTAGTGTGATGACTCTTTGCTTAAAAAAATTGTCTTTGGTACAATTTGTGCAGTTTTATAAGGAAATGAGCTGGTAAGTTTTATTTAGCATCTTGCAGAACCAGACACAGTTCTTCTGGAGACTTTGACTTTCGCACTCGCTTCTTATTTTTGCAGCAAAACCCAGCAGCCTTCATTGTGTTTTTTGTCTGAAAAGTGTCTCTTACATAATATGCTGCTTTCTTTAATGACATACAAACATTTTGCTGTAACATTTCATTTTGTGCTAGAAAACTAATGTTTGGGAATCTAAAATGTTTTTTGTACATGATAATGTTTGGACTTTATAATTTTGGATTTGATAATGTAGAAGTCATAAAATAAAAAATCTATAACAAAGTTTGTACCAAAATAATTAGGGTGCCTAAAACTTTTGCACCATACTTCATGTACTTGGACTTCATAATGGAGCTAAGTGGCAAAAATGATACCAGATATCATTTTTAGATTAGATATAAATACATTTAAAAAAAAAAAAAAAAAAAAAAAAGCCAAATAGCTAAATATTTATTAATTAATACTTTTAATAGTCTTAACAAAAAATAATTGGTCAGGAAATGATCAAGAATTAAAAAATGGATAAAGTAACTTTGTATTTGTATTTATTTGTTTGTTTGTTTGTTTATTTTACTTTATTTTAATTTTGTACACCCAGACATGTGTTAGTTTGAATCCGACATCAAACATTTTAATCAATGTCATAATTTCCCTTTGCGTACAAGAAGTCTATATAAGTGAATTTCCCTGTTTCTAGCTTTTCCCCAAGCAATTCAGTGCAGCAAAATTAAACAAGCAAATGGTGGCACAGGAGGTCTCAGGAGTGCATTTATTTAATTCTTGCTAATTTTCTGACCAATGATTTGTTGGTAAGACCATTAAAAGCTTAATATTTTGCCATTTTGGGCTTGGCCCATTTTTTTTTTTTTTTTTTGCTGAGGAGTGTAGAACTGAACAAAGGTCTATTTTTGCTGGATTATTTTTGAGGTTGTCTTTGGTGCTTCTACAATAATGTCTACCATAACTATTTTATTAGCAGAAAACCAAAACCCAATTGAAGCTTTAAATGTTATTCTTTATGATTCACTTAATACTGAAGCTAATGTACATTTTTAAAGCTAATATCCTAAAATGAATAGTGTATAAGTTGCTCAGTAAGTAGCTCAGAGTGGCTGGTGTTGGTGTGTTGGTGCATTGGTGTGTTGGCTGGTGTGTTGGTGTGTGTGCAGAGCAAGTTCCAGCCATCAAGAGAGACCCGATTAATATACTGAGTCAGCGAGGAGAAAAGGGTCGTTGGAGCTGTGCAGATGTTCCGACAGTCTGTTGCAAAAGAGCTATTGTTTACTGGACTGATAGATAAATCTCTCAAAATCCCCCCTAAATTCTATTGTGCCACATCAGCGGCGCTGTCACTTTGTGTAGTCCTTATATGAACCACAGATTTTTTTTTTCTAACTGTACATCTTTCACACATGAGGTTCATGAAAGACAATGATTATTTTTGAGGCTATGATACCCAACTATATTAGAAAAAAAAATTGTTTTTCAGGCAACTGTGTCTAGGTCTCTCAAGTAAAAATAACATAATTTGTCAGTTGAACTGTACTTTTCAAAGAAGTACAGTAACAAAAGACCCGCCATCTTGAATTATGAAATGGTCAGGACCTCATGGGGTGGTGTATTGTACTTGTACTTGATTGGTATGAGATGGAAATTGGGAATAAAAGGAGATGGACAACAAAGGGTGCTGGACTGAGAAACAGTAGCTGAGTGGGTTTGGAAAAATAGCAAAGAAACTGAAATCTTGATAGATAGATAGAGGAAGGGTAGAGGTGGAGTGTTTGCATAGATGCTAAGCATTAATGGGGAAAAAAAGGAATAAAACTGCTTATTTGAGCAATTTCCATAGATAAGTAGATAAAGTCAGACTTAGCACCCACGGCTACTGCCTCCTATACTACAAAGAAGATACTGACTCTGATGACCCTGATTCAATATTTTCATTTCAACTTCTAATTTCAACTTCTCAGAGCTTTTAAATAAGGCATCACTGATTAATAAGCACACTCTAAGAAATACTGGGTTAAAAACAACACAAATTGGATTATTTTTAGCCCAACTGTTGGCAAATGTAGGACAGAACATATTTTGGGCTAAACTAACCCATCAAGTTGGGTTGTTAATTTTAACCCAGCAAAAGGATGCTGGGTTAATTTTATTTCATAAATGGGTTAATATTTTCATGGTTATTTTTTACTTTTTGACATTTTCAAATATACCACATTATAAACAAATATGTCAACATGGTATCTCCTTTATTTATACACAAGAAGGTGTTTAGAAATGTATTTGTAGAGCTCCTAAAGTGGTGTTTATATATAGACTTTGAAGTAAATGACTCATATATTTAAGACGGAAACATCAGATTTTGATCAAAGGGATCCAGTGGGCATTACTGTACAAATAAGTGAGCGAAAGCTAACAAAGATAGCGGTGCATTTAATGTCATGTAAACTGGACTGTTATCACACATTTTTGCTTTTTATAGTGTACAGTAACGGTTTTATGGATGAATATATTGATACAAACCGTGTTTCTCCAAATAAATCTAACAGTCTGTCCATGTGAAAACCACTACCTCCACCTGAGGTGAATTCAAACAGTCTGCGTTGAGTTGGCTTGACTCAAGGGCTGGGCTGAGGCGTCGGGGTGGGGGAGGAGTGCATTGATTCAACTGTCAGTGAAAATGACCCAACCACTAACTCAGCAGTTGGGTTACACAAAACTACCCAAGACTGAGAAAATAACCCAAGTAAATGACCCAAAAGGTTCAACCCAGCTTTTGGGTGGAAAAAAAAGTGTATGAACTGTTTTTTTTTTTGTTTTTTGTTTTTTCGTTTTGTTTTTAAGTAGTTGGGACCATAACACATAGAGTACTGTTCCATTTCAGTAAAATTTAAGGTGGTAAGGTGGCTATTATGAGATGACAATTTAACACTGCCTCAAGAACATATATGGGTGACCAGCATAGGTGCTGTCTATGGGAGGGGGAACTGGGGCATTGCCTACCACCACCCCAAAGTCCCTCCAATCCCAAGCAAAGAAAGCTGCAACAGACCTTCATCTCATTCACTGTAAAATTCTCAAAATTAACCTTTTGGCCAGGTTGCTCGTTTAAAAATAATTCAAGACCTACTCTGCTCCAGTTATATGATGCTTTCTTATTATTATTCAGACAATCTGAAATCAATGGTGATACTGAACTGAGAGTTTTAAATAGCATGTTTTTATAGTGATCCTGCCGTCTAATACACTACTGCATCCAACTCTGATAGCAGCATCTGATCTCTAAACACAAATAACATGCACTGTTATTTGTAGGCTATTGAATAAGGACAAAACATTTTAATTACTATATCATTTTTGCCCCCTAATGTTTAAACGAAGTTGGCGCTCATGGTTACCGTAATATATAAATTGCCATTGTATCTGCTGAAAGTGTTTGTATGCCTTATTGTTACCAAAATGAATTCCCTGTCCTTTTCCTTGAATTTTGTACTTGGCGAATAAAAGATGTCCAACTCTGATGACTTTGAGTCAGTATTTTAATTTCAAGAACTTCTCACAAAATGATCTGTAACCTTTTAAGTAAGGTATTCCTGATTAAGAAGTACTGTGTACTAGTTTTCATAATTGACTAACTGTATATGCCATATGTAAAAACATATTCCTATGCAAACACTTTATTGCATGTTCATTGACATTTTTAAGCTGTTGAGCTCTCAGTTTGTATTAGCATTTGCACTTAATTGACAACTGGGACTCATTCCACTTCCATGGTAGAATCTCTACCATCCGGTATTAATTTCTGCTCCACTTTACTGCACACAGTTGAGAGAAATTATTTGGCAGGGCTAAAATGTTTCACCCAGGCAATTTGCCATCAGTTAAATAGGAATTTATAGTCGGTGTAAATGAAAGGCTCATTCTGAAACCCTGACCTTTTCCTGTGCTTGATGATCTATGCTAGTCAAATAGTGGGTCATTGCTATGATATTGTAACAGGACTCTCTAGATTTTTGGATTTATTATTAGTGAGAAATAAAATAATTATTATTAAAATTATTGATAGAATGAAACAATTGTAGATATACGTATGTTGCATAAAGAAGAAGCTACAAATCTCGCCCAATTAAGTCACCCTCAACGACAGCAGAGAGAACATTTATGTCTTAATCAAACCAGCTGACCTTTAGCCGAACATTTCAATTGACGAGTTCATAACATCTTAGTTTCTCTCTCTGTATTTAATTCTGTTCTAGAATTAAATATAAAACTATTCTGTAATATTCATTAAAATGTGTCGATTATTATTATTTTTTTTATTTATTTATTTATTTTTTTTACAAATAAGCACTTTGTATTTTAATAAAACATTAGATGACTGATTATAATTACACAAGAATGTATGATAATAATATATTTAAAATCAACAAGCAAGGCAATCTCTAGATTAAATACTATTTGTCAGTGTTGTACATTATGTTGTTTAAGAAATAACCAATATGATATTAAAAGAAGTTTACTATGTTAAGATTATAATATGTGGTTTAACATTTAATGTCTAGTTTAAAGGCCCACATTATTAAAATTTACAGCTGAAACGTAGAGCTGATATTGATGTGCAAATACTGAATTTCGGGATTTGCTTGTATCACTTATTCTTATTAGCAAAATATTTAATACACTAAAGTGCAGTTAACACTTGACAGGAGTAAAAATGAAGTACTCTGTCTGATTTGCGAGCTATTTTGTGTGTTGTGTCATTGCCAATTTGTCCTTTGTAGAGTATTTTTGGGTACTGCTTGAACTTTTTTGTAACACTTTCCTAAGCCTGTTTATATGAATCTGATAGTCACTTCATATTTACTTAACTATGTATAGCAAGAGATCATGGTTTATGAGACTGGACCAGTTTTGAATATTGTCCAATCAGCAATGCAAGAAAACTGCAAGAAGATATTGTTTTTACTGCTTTATATATTAATTAGTATTGAGACCTGGAGTGTTGACTGTAGCTCCAAAATGATATGTAAGGAATAAAAGACTTGAGAGAGTGCTGTTATAGAAAAGTAATCAGTAATACCACAGCAATTTACCAAGAGTTACAATTTTAGTTAGCACTTGTGTTGAAAGCAGATCTAAACAGTTGCTCTCTTATCAGGCTCTCTTTTTTTCTCGTAGTTAATATGCAAACTTTTCTGTCCTGACTTTGCCATGGTGGAAAACTTACTGACTATTAAAAACACTGACACCTGAGATTCCTTCCGCAAATATTATATAAATGTCTCCTTACACACACACACACACACACACACACACACACACACACACACACACACACACACACACACACACACAAACTACTGTTAGAGCTGCTATTATGAAATATAAATCAACACTTTCTGACCAATCAGATTCAAGAATTCAACACAGCTGTAGTACAAGCAGGTATTACACATAGCATACTGGATAGTAGAAGTATACCAAGTGGTCTGAGAGAGACAGAGACAGACAAAGACACAGACAGAGAGAGAGAGAGAGAGAGAGAGAGAGAGAGAGAGAGAGAGAGAGAGAGAGCTTGTCTGCTTCTTGCTTTATCATCACCGGCTGTTGCTCTCACAGGCTGTGGCAGAGTACTTTTCACTGTGCTTCACTCCCTGTGATGTGCCTCAAGCCAAGGTTAGTTATATATATATATATATATATATATATATATATATATATATATATATATATATATATATATATATATATATATATATATATATACTGTTCTAATAGAGTGAAACTGCACCATTTTGGACTGAAATTGCACAGCAACAACACCGGACAATAGCGAGTAGCGTTAGCAACTAACATTAATGATAACTCTAATGTTGATGATCTCCTTCTATTTCTGTGTATGCATTAACTGATCTAAAGCCAATACTCCTATAAACTAATCTAAAAGTAGAAAAGGGGGACTTTACACTGTTCACAGTGTGCACAGCAGTGTTGATTTGATGTCACTCTGTAAACAGGGAAGGAACTGGTAGTTGAGAAGACTACCCCAAGTTGACAAATTGAAATTTCAAGCTCAGAGGGGGTTTTTGTGGTTTTTACCAGTTGTAGGTGGGGAATTACAAGTTGCGACTCAGCATAAGTAACAAGTAACAAGTAGGTCATAAAAAGGTGCTGGAAGATACAGTGTATTTCTACTGTTATTCATACTCATACGACAGTTTTGAAAAATGCTTTACAAGCTATGTGAATATCAGCAATTAATTACATTTCACACAGCATAACATGAACGCAATTAAGCATTTTAAATATATATATATATATATATATATATATATATATATATATATATATATATATATATATATATATATATATATATATATATATGTATATATATATATATATATATATATATATATATATATATATATATATATATATATATATATATATATATATATCATACAGTGTATGTAAGGCAGTCTGGGAAAACTTTGTCACTGTTAAATTCCAGCAAACAGCCAAAAAAATGGGCAATTTTTTTTTTTCTGTCATTAAACATTCTTTGATGTCTCAACTTTAAGAAACTCTAGATACAGCCTATTTTGCCAAGAAGACATGAACATATTTTTATGTTGACTTTTTAATCTTGCCTTGGCTTCCTGCAAAGATCATGCTGGGTAAGACGCCACTTTAACAAATGCAACTGTAAAAACAGTCTGCTTAAAGATGTCTTAAACCTTGCTAATTAACAGTGAATTTCACGCTTTTGAGAGTATCAGATTTGCTTTTATTCATTCTGCCTGGTCAGGGTTGTGTGAAGTTAAATTAGGCTACTAAGTATGTTTATATTTTGGGAAATAGAACCAATTCAGGGGGGACGGTGGCTTAGTGATTAGCACGTTTGCCTCGCTCCTCCGGAGTTGGGGGTTTGATTCCTGCATCTGCCCTATGTGCGTGGAGTTTGCATGGGCTTCCACGGTTTCCTTTGGATACTCTGGATAAATTGTCTGCAGTGTGTGTGCGATTGTGCCATGCAATGGGTTTACTTTGCACCCTGTCCAGGGTGTCCCCCGTCTTTTTCCCTTGGATAGGCTCCAGGCTCCATGTGACTCTGTGTAGGATAAGTGGTATGGAAAATGGATGGATGGAGAACCAATTAAGTGGGAGTAAAAAAAAACATCTTGAGTTGAGACTGATTATGAAATGGAGCTGAGGTTGAGGAACGGTCAGAGCCAGAATTCACACAGCATGCTGACAGCACTGGCTTTTCTACCTGTGCTTTAGGCCACGCCCACTTTCGGTTTCAATCCAAATACATATAAGGATATTTGCAGCAGTAAACGGATACAGATACAGATAGTGCCATTGCAGTGCATCCCTAATGCACACATAATAAATAAAATGTGTTCCTCACTAATAATATAATAATAACACAACATAATAGCTTATATCCGAGCGATTTTCTTACACCGTGTGACTTTCTTACGCTATGCCTTGGCACTGGACACCATGCAGCAGCCCGACTGCAAGCAAGGTGCTGTGTGAATTCTGCCTCCTGGCCCAACCCGAGGGATTTGAGTAAGAGAGAGGGAAAGAAGACAACAAAACAGAATGACCCTTAGTGATTGATGGTTTCTGTCCGTGTAATAGCTGACTGAGCAACATGTACATTTCTCACACCATCATTACACACTGCTGCACCACAGCACAGCACAGCACAGCGCTTAGCCTTTCTTCGCCTGTCTGTTTTTCTCCCTCTCTGCTGTTTGTCTTCACTAAGGCCCTGCCAAAGTCCTTCTCCTTACTGCCACTCACAGCATCCCGACTCTGCTGACACACACCACACCAGCAGCCCGAGAGTGAGGGGGCGGAGGCAGAGAAAACAATAGAACTGAGCACGGAAAGCCGCTAGAACCGAACGTTTCAGTTTGACTATGCAAAATGGAGGTATTACTATTAGTATAATGGTTTCAGGTGAAATTTCATAGAAGATATCATAATTGTGCATTTCTTCTAACTTTTTAATCATAACGTGTTTTTCAACATTATTTACAACACCAATGCATCCTTTCAGACTCGACACCATTAAGGTATTTCATGTAGTTGTTTGTCGCATTGCGCAGTTTGTAGCATGTGCAATTTTAGCAGATGTTACTTAGTTGAAAATCATATACTTTTACTCAGTCTTGGCTCTCTTCCATGTCTAAAATGGTCTGAGATTTAGAAATGTCTTTATCTGACCCATGCTAAGTCCAAGGCCCTAAAGTCTTTGCTTGGGTTTAATACACATTTTCTCTCCAAACCATTTTTCATCGCTTCACTTCACAAAGCACTGATCCTGACCTCTCTTATAAATGATTGTAATTACAATGGTCAAGAGCAATTTTGTTAAATTTATGCAGTGTTGTAAGAAACACTGTTTTTATTTTTAAATCCAAATTGACTCATATAATGTTTTATAATTATACCCGATCAATTTATAAATGATCATTAATTATCTCTAATCTGAAAACATTTTTAACAGAAAAGGAGGAGAGGCACTGTAATGTGTAAGAGAAGAAAAAGATCATTGCTTGAAAAAAGAAAATAATAATAATTTGATTTCTGCACAAATTCAGCAAAAATCTACTGTTTAATAAAGTGATATTTGGTGTTATACATTATTTAGGAACACAAAAAAAAAATAAGAAAGATAAGTAGAAAATAAGTTTGTATGTAAAACGATGCCATGATCTACTGAACAAAGTATTTACACTTTATAGATACACTTTATTTAGACTTTATTTCAGGACTGCATTTCCTGAAGAAATTTTTTTTTATTTATATTTATATATAAATTAAAAAAAAATATATATATATATATATATATATATATACTGTAAAAATCTTTTTAAAGGTACACTATACCAGCATTTATAGGTGAAAGATACATATTAAAGGTGCAAATATAAACATAATAAGTAATAAGTAAAATTTAATACACTTTTCATCTCAGTTTTATGAAGATCTTTTTTTTTTTTTTTTTTTTGTCCAGCATTTAAAAAAATTACGTATCTGGATCAAATACGGGGTAAGAAAACATTTGAGCACAATTTTTAAATTCACGTTTAATTAAAAAAGAAGGCTAAAGCAATAAAGTACTCTCAGAAATTATAACAATTACATTTAGCTAAGCATATGAAGGGGAACAGGAGGCGATCGTTCACCTGTCATGCATGTAGACTTGTAGTGTTTGACTGATGTGAGGTGTGCATTCAGGTTAAAGTCATTAGTCTCTGGCCTTGTTGACCTTTGGTGGGAGTGAATTTTAATTTAGCCACAAGACCCCGTTGGCCTTTGACCACACAAGCGTGCTGTGAGTATACATTTGCTGTCCGGGGCCGAGGCTTGTTTTCATGACACACTCTGTGGATAACACTGTGAGGTGGTCAATACACTGATGCAGAATCGGGAGGCAGTTAGACTTTGACAGATGCCTTACTGGTACACGGTGTGTTATTGAGATGTGTGTACACATACATGCAGCTACATGCAGGAAATAAGCTCACTACAACAGCGAGGAGATCTTACACTGTCTTTGCCTCTAGGAAAGTCACATGATCTTCAGGATTCATGTGTAAAATTTACACATGCAGCTTTTAGACGTGTTGTTTCACACACTTTTCACATGGAGTGAATTTTTATTTATATATCTTATTTAGACATGATTCATTTTCACATACAATTTTTCACACGTAATTAATTTTTAAGCACAATTCATTCATTTTCATGTTATTTTAACATATTTCATTTAGCTTAACATTTGATTTTTACACAACTTATTTATTTTCATGGTATTTTTGCACAATTCATTTAGTTTCATGTGATTTTTAACATGATTTCCTTATTTTGACATCATTATTTTTCAGGATTCATTTATTTTCACGTGATTTTTATACATGATACATTTTGTCACGTGATTTTTTAAAAAAATTCATTTATTTTCACTATATTTTTCACAAGATTCTTTTTTCACATGACATGTACACATGATTCATTTATATAATTTATAGTTTTCTCACATGAATACTTTTTCATATGATGTCCCATATTCAATTTCAATGCACTTTCACATGGGTTTATTTATTTATTTTTATTTTACAAGACTTTAGAAACTCATTTCACGTGATCATCAGTTTTTTACATGTGGTCTGTGGTATGAATCATATCACGTGAAATTATTCATTAAACCCTTTTTTTGTTGTTGAAACCAAAGCAATATTAAATAGGTTCTTCCTTAAATATGTTACGTTTAAGCCCATGTCAGTTTAATGCTTGTGCATGCAGTAAAATGCAGCAAAATTTGACTCTTTCTTCTTTTGATTTGAATAACAACTTGTTGTCAGTATTCTCAGCTCAGTATCACAAAACCTAATTTTATATTATATAGGTTATATCATTTTATAGATACCATTTTATGCAATAATTTTCCACTGAAAATTATGTTTATTGAAACTTGTCAAATCATTGAAAAATGTCTCAAGAGCTAAGATCATAAATCAGATCGAGAATCAGATGAATCAGTGAATACTTTATAATGAATGACTAATCAGTTCAAAGTTGAATCACAATGGTAAGTATTAAATTTGCATAGGTGAGTAAGCATGTAGACACCAGACTAGCATTAGTAGCATTGATAGATGTAAATAGTATTAATGGTGGACTCACAAACTGATGAAACATGATGACCAGGCCAGCCGAATGCATACTGTAGCTCTGTCTCTCAGCTTTACCCATAAACACATAACAGAAAAATCAGGATTTACAGTTTCTGACTGCTCACCGCTCACTCACACCATTATTATATAATCTGCCAAGACTACATAAAACCTCACACCACATATACCCATCTGTATCAAGCTCTATATTTAACTGTATATCACTATACGGTCAAATAGCATGACTGTCCTTGTGCAAGTAAGCAGAACAGGGGTGTAAACACAGCTATGAATAAACTCAGAGCCTCGTCCTGCTGAAGTAAGGGATTGCCCCAGCCAGAGAGGATCGAGAGAAGGAAGGACAGAGAGAAACAGAGAATAGAAAAAAGTGAAGTACCTTGTTGGAGCATCTTTCCTGGAGCAGTCTGGGTGTGTGTGTGTGTGTGTGTGTGTGTGTGTGTGTGTGTGTGTGTGTGTGTGTGTGTGTGTGTGTGTCCTGTTGCTGCTGCTGTCCTGTCTGAGACAGAGGATCAGCCAGAGAGACTGAAACGCCCCCTTCGGACAGGGTGGAGAGGTGGGGTATTTGAAAGAGAAAAAAAAGAAAGAAAGAAAAACTGCCTGGTTAATCCTCCATCCATGCCTATTACTTGCTCCATGCACACGCACACACACACACACTGACTCCGCCCACTTCTCCCCACTACTCGGTGTTAATATTAATATAGTGCCATTAATCTGCTGGAGAGACAGACATATGTTGGAGTGTCTCTGCTGCCAGGCTCCTGGGGTGTGTGTGTGTGTGTGTGTGTGTGTGTGTGTGTGTGTGTATTATTGGTCCACGCACTGTGTCTTCGCTGTTTTATGTCTCACAGGGCTTAAAGTCACAGCAATGAACAGCGAGAGAGAGAGAGAGAGAGAGAGAGAGAGAGAGAGAGAGAGAGAGAGAGAGCAGGAATAACAGCTGCATTTTCATCTCTCTAGTTCCATACCTGCAGTCCTTCCATCCTTTCAGTCTGTAGAAAGAGTCCAAGCTCGACAGGGGCGTGTATAAATCAGCATGCTGTCATTGCATGTATTGATTTTTTTCTCGTTGTCTTTGCTGAGAAACTGTAGGATGATATAATGCACAGAAATGTAATGAGATTGGAAATGAATAAAAGTAAAATACAGAATTTGTGCTTGTTACTGAAACAGAATAGATGTTGAATGAACTCTTATGGATTTTAGTAATACTGTTTTTGTTTTTAACCTTTTATTTAATCAGACCAGTCATTAAAAACAAATTGTTGTTTACAGTGGCAGCCTGGCAAGAAGCAAAGGCACTCGAAGAGGATAAAAACACAAAGTAGAAGAAGAGAAGGGGGAAAAACTACAACAACTTTTAATTAGCAATTCACTAGACTTATAAATCTTTTTTTATTTTTTTTTAATTGTGCAGAAGTGTATATAATTGTAACCATGCACATGGATATGTTCACATTACCAGGTTGAAGTGACACAAATCTGATTTTCTGCCATAATATGACACAGCCGTGATGTTTTTAAGGATTGTGTGGACACAAAAATCAAATTAGGCCCAAGCCACTTTCGTATGTGGTGCTAAATTGAGAATATAGTCCCCTCCAAAACTATTGGAACAGCAAGGCCTATTCAATATTTTTTTGCTGTATACTGAAGACATTTGGGTTTGAGATCAAAAAATGAATATGAGAAAAGAGTTTAGAATTTCAGCTTTTATTTCTTGGTATTTATATGTAGGTGAGCAAAAATATTGGAACATGTGACTGACAGGTGTTTCTTGTTAACCAGATGTGTCCTGTTAAATTGACTGTTTAAACAATAAATAGCTCTGAACATCTACTCTTGGTTTTAGCCTTCAGTTTCACCTGTAAAGACTGCATTTGTTGTTTAAAAGGATAAGCCAAAGGTCAGAGAGCTGTCTATGGGAGAAAAGCAAGCCATTTTGAAGCTGAGAAAAGAGTGAAAATCAACCAGAGGCATTGCACAAACATTGGGCATAGCCAATACAACAATTTGGAATGTCCTGAAAAAGAAAGAAACCACTGATGTACTAACAAACAGAAATGGAACAGGTCGCCCAAGAAAAACAACAGCTGATGAGAGAGAACCATTGTGAGAGCTGTGAAGAAAAACCCCAAAACAACAATCAATGACATCATTAACAACCTCCACAGGGCAGGAGTGAAGGGATCACAATCCACCATTCGAAGAGGTCTTCGAGAGCAGAAATATAGAGGCCATACCACAAGATGTAAACCACTCCTCAGCTGTAAGAATCAGAAAGCCAGATTGGAATTTGCAAAGAAAGACAGAGATGAGCCACAAAAGTTCTGGAACCAAGATTAACCTCTACCAAACTGATGGAAAGGCCAAAATGTGGAGAAAGAAAGGATCTGCTCATGATCCAGAACATACAAGCTCATCTGTGAAACATGGTGGAGGTAGTGTCATTGGGCTTACATGGCTGCTTCTGGAACAGCTTCACTAATCTTTATTGATGATGTAACTCATGATGATAGCAGCAGAATTGCATCCAAATTAATCGGGAGGAACTTCATCATGCAGCAAGACAATGATCCAAAACACACTGCCAACTCAACAAAGGAGGAAAAGGTGAAAGGCCAAGTCAATCATCAGACCTTAACCCAACTGAGCAGCATTTTACCTCCTGAAGAGGAGACTGAAGGGACAAACCCCCTGAAATAAACAACTGAAAGAGCCTAGTGTATGTATAGCACAAACAAATGAATTGGCCTTGTCGTTCCGATAGTCTCAGAGGGGGGGTATATCTGATACATGGCCATGTGACAGATGTAGTCACTGTAGTCATCATCATCCAGTGTCAGCAGCATAAACCTTGTCTCAAGCCATACAGCCAAGATCTGTTACACTAACAAAAAAAGCAACAACCACCAAATTTATTGACATCTTTTGTCACACACAGATATATCTGTAACCCTGCACAAGCTAAACCATGTCCTCTCTTTGGTAAACAGCACCAGCAGAAAGGGTGGGAGGCAGAGCTGGGACACTGGACAAGGGAGGGTGAGATCAGGCATGTATATAGTAAGTGGGGGCAGGGAATAAGACAAGCGGAAGATGGTGTGGCCTGTGGCATGCGATAGAACACATTTTGCGTCCTGAGCAGAGCCATTAGGACACCTGGCTGTACTCCGCTAAGGCACAGGACAAAGACAGACACAGAGAATCCAGCCATCTGTTGCCCTGATTAGAAATATAGACTGGATGCAGTGGGTGATGAAAACCATATGACATTAAAAAATAAATAAATAAATAAATAAAGGCTAAATTAGCAAACAATTTTTTTATTCCATCAATGACATAAAAAATAAATGGCAAATATGACTGCTTTCTCTGAAATCCCAGTCAAAAACAATTGAACAGTTGAAAAAAGTAGATTTTCGGTAAAGACAGAAATGTAATTTAAGTGCACTATAAGGACAGAATCTCATATAGTGGAGTCACTAGAAGATCACTGGAACTTGAGCACAAAATTATTTGTAACTTGGAGAATTTCCAAGTTAGAATATTATATCTCAAATTTAACATATTCAGTACTGTGTCAATCCTATGGCTTACATTACAAATTTACAACCTTTTCCAAAATGTGACTATTTACTTTCTTTATATATATATATATATATATATATATATATATATATATATATATATATATATATATATATATATATATATATATATATATATATATAATATGCTTTTTTTCCTTCTAAATGATTAAGGTGGATAATACAAAGCCATTTCATGTTGAACATTGGAAGTAATGAACATCAACATTAAACACATTGAGAACTAAACAGCATCACACCTTCATTTCAAGAGCTTTTCCTTCAGTCCTGGTGTGAAATGAAGCAGGTGAAATGCCACTGATGTATGCAGTGGTCTAATCTCAATTAACCTTCATGTGGACATGTTTGTGTTACATGCTAGTCTACAGACACAGTTCTGAACTCTGCAACTCTTTACCATGCACAGGATAATTTTTAACTAGCTCAGACTGATGTGTCCAAAACACCAGGTAAAATTCCCAAAAGTGCTCTATTCAGTTACTGGACCCCTGTACTAAAGGTACATCCTTGATGGTGCACCCCCACCCTTTGCACAAGCGATGGTGCAGTTCTGTACCTTTTTCCTGAGACTGAAAAGCAGTATAGAACATTTAGCACCACCTAACAGTGTCCCATTCATGTGCAAGTGGAAGTCCCTTTTTAGGTTTTAAAGTTTCAGCAGGGACAGATGACCAGCTGGGCCTACTTGGCATATGCCAGTCTTGGACTGGCCATCGGGAGATCCTGGAGAACTCCTGGCGGAATGGTTTGTCTTGAGACTGATTTGGCCTGCTTGGGTTTTTCTTTTGCTTGCAAATCCTGGAGTTCTTAGAAATTATGTTATTACCTGCTATTCTTGCAATGCTTGCAATTCTTGCATTATTCACCTCATCTCCATTTGGCTTCTGTAAATAAAACTAAAGTGAAACAGACAATAATGTAGATGCCATGAAGAATGGACAAGAAGCAGACAGAGAAATACCAAATATTTTTAAAGTAACTTAAGGTGCAGGTCAGTCTGATCTGCAAACACATAGCTAATGTTATCTAACTATGATGTACAGTATTAACTGCAACATCACTAACTAGCGAAAAAAAATGCAACTGGCTGCATATTTGGCATTAGGCTATACAGCCTGATATACAGCCTGCTACAATTAGTTCTGAATGTCAGTGAGTATTTTTCAAGATTGTCTCTAAGAAATCTTGTTGGTTGCTATATCAGATTAAAGATTGAAAAAGATCTGACATGATTTGCATATAAGAATGCTCTGAAAATGTTAGAAATAAATACACGTTTCTAGTTAAATGCTTTGTTTGGTTTTAACTATGCTTCCTATAAGCAGAATTGGCTATCTTATAGAAAGAACAATATTAACCATTCTTTTAATTTATTCTAACTAAGGAAGTGGATATGGAACGCTGGATCAGAGATGAAAAATAAATCCCTTGTTAGAATTTTGTGTTACTTCTATGAAATGTCAAAATCAATACTTTGTCTTAAATTTACAGGTTACGTTTATTTTACAAACGTCTTCAAATGTCCATCATTTCAAAAACATGATGTTCTTTTCTTTACATCTATAGCACTACATTTGTGTTCTTTTATTAAATTGAGGTTAAAGATGGCTATTACACGGCTGATTCATGGTGAACAATGGAAGGATTTGCATTAGCATGAAACACACAGAACTAAACACCATCATGCTTTTATTTCAAGATCTTTTCCTTCAGTCCCGGTGTGAAATGAAACAGGTGAAATGTCTTTGATGATGTGGTGGTCGAATCTCAGCTAACCTTCATGTGGACATGTTTGTGTTACATGCTAGTCTACAGCTGCATTGTTTAACTCTGCAACTCTTTACCATGCACAGGCTAATTTTTAACTAGCTCTGACTGATATGTCTAAACACCAGGTAAAATTCCCAAAAGTGCTCCATGAATTACTGAGAGAAAGTGACAAAACATAAATATTTTACAGAACACTCACTGATGGTGATGGTAAATTAAGCTTAATTTAACTAGGCTCTTTCTCTTTCTGCTCTACTGTTCTTTTTCACTTTTCTATCTTTCCTTCTTTTCTTCTTTTTTACCTTCCTGCTTTTTTTTTTTTTTTTTTTTTTCTTTTTTCTTTTTTTTGCTTCTTTCTTTCTCTTTTTATTTTTCTTGTTTTTCACCTTTTCATATTCCTCCTTTTCTTACTCTCCATTCTCTTCCTTTTGTCCTTTCTCCCCCTCCTTTTCTTTTCCTTTCTCTTCATTTTTCCACCTTTCCTGTATTCTCTCAAATTCTTCCTTTCATTGTTATATCTGTCCCGTCCCCCCCTTCTCTTCAATTGTTCCTCCTTCCTTTCTTTCTCTCGTTATATGTGCTTTTTTTTTCTTCTAAATCGCATTCTCATTTATCAAATTTAGATTAAAGTGGATAATACAAAGCCATTTCATGTTGAACATTTTAAGGAAGGAACATTAACATTAAACACACTGAGAACTAAACACCATCACACCTTTATTTCAAGAGCTTTTCCTTCAGTCCTGGTGTGTATTGAAGCAGGTGAAATGCCACTGATGTATGCAGTGGTCTAATCTCAATTAACCTTCATGTGGACATGTTTGTGGTACATGCTAGTCTACAGACACAGTGTTTAACTCTGCAACCTTTACCATGTACAGGTTAATTTTTAACTAGTTCAGACTGATGTGTCCAAAACCCCAGGTAAAATTCCCAAAAGTGCTCTATTCAGTTACTGAACCCCTGTACTAAAGGTACATCCTTGATGGTGCACTCCCATCCATTGCACAAGCGATGGTGCAGTTCTGTACCTTTTTCCTGAGACTGAAAAGCAGTATGGAACATTTAGCACCACCTAATAGTGTCCCATTTATGTGCAAGTGGAAGTCCCTTTTTAGGTTTTAAAGTTTCAGCAGGGACAGATGACCAGTTGGGCCTACTTGGCATATGCCAGTCTTGGACTGGCCATTGAGAGATCCTGGAGAACTCCTGGTGGAATGGTTTGTCTTGAGACCGATTTGGCCTGCTTGGATTTTTCTTTTGCTTGCAAATCCTGGAGTTATTATGTTATTATTTAGAGAAATTATTTAGTTAGAGAAATTTTGTTAAATTAGAGAAATTATGTTATTACCTGCTATACTTGCAATGCTATTGGTCATTATTCACCTCATCTCCATTTGGCTTCTGTAAATAAAACTAAAGTGAAACAGACAGTAATGTAGATGCCATGAAGAATGGACAAGAAGCAGACAGAGAAATACCAGACATTTTTAAAGTAACTTAAGGTGCAGGTCAGTCTGATCTGCAAACACATAGCTAGTGTTATCTAACTATGATGTACAGTATTAATGGCAATATCACTAACTAGCCAAAAAAAATGCAAGTGGCTGCATATTTGGCATTAGGCTATACAGCCTGATATACAGCCTGCTACAATTAGTTCTGAATGTCAGTGAGTATTTTTCAAGATTGTATCTAAGAAACATCATTATAAAAAAGAAGCTCTTTCATAAGTGTAGGCGTTATCATGTCCCCATTACAACCTAGGGCTATCTAGCTAGCAGCTATGACTTAATCTATCCATCCATTTTCCATACCGCTTATCCTACACAGGGTTGTGGGGGAGCCTGGAGCCAATCCCAGAGAACTCGGGGCACAAGATGGGGGACACCCTTGTGGACACAATTGCACACACTACGGTCAATCTGGAAATACCAATAAACCTATTTCGCATGTCTTTGGACTGAGGGAGGAAACCCCCAACCCCAGAGGTGCAAGGCAAACAGGATAGCCACTAAGCCACTGTGCCCCCCTGCTATAAGTTAATGTAAACTGAAAGTAGTATCCAACATTGATAGTTGTAAATTAGTTAGCAGTTAGCTAGCTGTGACAGGGGGTAGATCTACAGTGGGTATAGAAAAGAATCACCCCCCTTTAAAATAATCACATTTTCTTGCTTTGCAGCCTGAAATGAAGACGGACATAGTTTTTGTTTTATCCAGCTATATTTACTCAGTGCAACTTATAACATCCAAGTGAAAGATATAACCAACATGTCAGACACCAATGTGTCAGAATTTTTTTTAAATTAAAAAACAGAATTACTGAGTTGGGAAAAGGATCACCCCTTGCTTTAATTTGCCTTATTTTATTAATTACAGCCTTTAGTCTGTTGGGATATGTCTCTACTAACATTGCACATCTATACTTTGCAATATTTGTCCATTCTTCTTTGCAGAACTGCTCAAATTCAGTTAAATTTGATGGTGACCATTTATGGACTACAGACTTCAAGTCATTCCACAGATCTTCAATGGGGTTTAAGTCTGGGCTCTGACTAGGCCATGCAAGGACATTCACCTTTTTCTCCTTCAACCACTGTGTGGTCAGTTTTGCTGTGTGCTTTGGGTCATTGTCATGTTGGAAGGTAAACCTTCTTCCCATTGACAACTTTGTAACGTTTTTAGGAATGGTGGTATTTGGATGGTGAGCTGTATTGGATTTCATCTGACCATAACACCTTTTTCCATGTGGCCTCAGAATCTTCAAGGTGCGTTCATGTGGCCTTTCTTGAGGAGTGGCTTTTTTCTTGCAACCCTCCCATACAAGCCACATTTGTGGAGAATTTGTGATGTTGTCACATGCACACAATGACCACTCTTTGTCATAAATTCCTGCAACTGCTTCAGAGTTGCTGTAGGCCTCTTGGTAGCCTCTCTGACCAGCCTCTCTTTCATCCAGTTTGGTGTGACATCCTGATCCAGGGAGGGCCTGTGTTGTGCCAAATACCTTCTACTTCTTAATAATAGACTTCACTGTGCTTCTAGGCGTTAATAAAGACTTTGAAAATTTTTTGTATCCATCTCCTGACTTGTAACTGTCCACAACTTTATCCCGGAGATCTTTTGACAGTGCCTTGCCACCCATAGTTGATTGTTTGCTTCAGTTGCACTACAAAATGCTCCAGGAAAGCTCTTTTCATATTTTTTCATAAATTCATTCATAGACTCATATTCATACACTGTGTAAGTATTACATCAACACTGACACATGACACATGAAAGACTAAATATTTTTTTATTGCGTTTATGGTTTTTAGAGTACAAAGTGATTGATTTATTACATGAAACAATCAAAAAAATGGCTGGGTCCTCTGGGACGCAAAGGCAGCTTTTCAACCTTTTGACCACAAGATGTCATTGTTGTCAACTGTGTTGAAAAGCTTCGCGTAATGAACCATTTCACGATACAGTTGAGGGGAAAGCCCAAAGCTTCATTTCACCATCACTACCAACATCCATGCCACGGTTAAAGTCATAGAGATCACACTTTTTTCTTCATTCTATTTAATGTGAATATTAACTGAAACTCTTGGCCTGGATCTGCATGATTTTTTTTATTTTTTTTTGCATTGCGCTGCTGCCACAGGATTGGCTGATTAGATAACTGCATGAATGTGCAGGTGTACAAGTGTTCCTAATAAGTGGACGGTGAGTGTATATTGATATATAACGTGTATTGTAGAAATGCCAGTAGCCTAGCTGCTACTCTGGTGTGTTGTATATAAAAGAACTGTATAGTGTGATCTTATAAAGCTCAGCTAATGTTATAAGTGTGTAAGGTAAAGCATTAAGTAAAACATTCAGAATCTGCACTACACTTAGTGGACTTTCAAATCTACATTTATTAAAAACATCAAAATAGAAACAAACAACACTTTTTACATACTGTCTCCTGTACATAATTCAATTAGTGTTTGACTAAAGTTGTTTTAAAAAAAAAAAAAAAAAAAAAAAAAAAAAAAAATCAACTAAGTGAATGAATATGATGGAATGTAGCTCTTGAAATGTCCATGTCTTCAGTTTATACTGGAGAGAACTCTCAATATCTGCTTTACATTCCTTTGTGAAGGGATTTATCGTCATTTTCTGTCTTTTTTTTCCCCCCACTTCCCTTCAAATCTCCCTTTAATTCCTGTGTGGTTCAAAATAAAATAGTAATCTAATAAAATAAAATAAAAAAACTTCTTGTATCACCCAGCTTGTTAGGCAGGATGTAAAAGTGTTTGTTTAAAAAAAATGCCTAATGATCTTCATGTTCAGGTGAAAAGAGTGCGACCAATCCAGCATTCTCGCTGTTAGTCACAATGTCTTTGTTAGGCTTCACCTTCTTAAAGAGTGAGGGAAGGTTTCGAATATGGACCTCCTTCTTAAACTGCTGACCAAGAGGTTTCTGTTGAGAGGAAGAGAGTCGAGAATCAGTATGTGGGGGGAAAACGTAAAGTCTGTGTCTTGATCATTAAGTCTAATAAGAAAACCTTACTCAAAAGTTAAGAAAAAAAAAAAAAAAGATTGCAAAAATGTGATCTACACACAGACGAAACAGGAAATAAATTAATCTCCATGACTGTGCATTTGGCTAGCACTCTTTTCATTACATAACTGTGTTGCTCGTTCTTTAGAAGCCTCCACCCACGTTTGCTCAAAAACATACGATCATTTCTATATACACAAGAGAAATCAGTGGAGCCTGGACATCAATCAATAGAGAATCTAAAGGAAGTGGCTCCCCCTTGTGGGCGGTGTGTGTCTTACCCCTACAGCTCCTGCAATGAGCTTCTTAAACTGGTCTTTTCTCTTCTTTTCACCAACTTTCTGCGATGCAGGGTTGATGGTTTTCTGGTCGAACTGCTCTAGCAGGTCAGGTTGGACGTTGGGGATCTGGTTCATGATGGAACGCAGCTCTGCATATTGAGGCCGCTGTGGAGAGAGAAACAGTGTTCAAGATCATTTAGTGGCAAAGGATCCATACTGCTTTTACACTACTTATGACTGAAGTTACAGTTTTCCTTTATTTTATAGGATGTCCTGGATACATGGGACTTGGGAATCTGGTACATTTAACACCAATTAATATGATAAAATGTCCCCACCCCCCAAACAACTATACTGCAAATTACAAAATTCTTTCAGAAATTCTGATCATTTATGTAATGAATGCATTTCCCACTAGCTTTCATTATATTAGAAAACTTTCCTCTATGTAAATGCTCAAATCTGTAGGATGGGCTTTTCTTGTTTTTTCCCTTCAATGTAATGTGAGTATTTAATTTCAAAAGAGACTGATAGACTGATTATCTGTAGCCCTATGTTCCAAAAGCAAAACATACCAGGGAATCATAGATGAGCAGGGCGAGCTGCGTCAGTGCTGCATTGCAGCCGTCATGCTGGCCATGCATCTGCAGACCGCTCAGCACTCTGGTGTACAGCCACGTCACGGCATCTGGGAGCAAATTTGCACCCACCACCTGTGGAAAAACAGCAACAAAATGACCTGGAGTATGCTCTCAGGACTCCTCACTCTTTTTTTAGAAATTTATTTTCTTAAATCAGGTGTGCGATTTGGCCATTTTTTGGTACCTGTCTCAGCAAAGTCCAGCAGATCAGGGTAGCGGCCCGCTGACAGTTTCCGGTGTCCCTCCATGACAGAGAGTTAAACGAGATAGCCAGCAGGTTCATGTAGATGTCCTGACGGTGGAATAAATAATAAGAATACATCAGAAGACAGAATAGAGAAGACATTGAACTGTACAGAACAGGTTAGAGGATAAACTTGAAGGGAACATGCAGGAGCTTGCTGGCATCAGAAAAATCAACTCGAATATCACCAGGTTTCACAGATTTTTCTATCTTATTGGTCTCTCTAACAGTCACAGAACCCAATGGACATGCAGACATGCAAAAATAATGATTACTTGATAAATTGTTCAAATAAATTAAAGTTTAACTTGAAATAAAAGTAAAACAAGTTATAATATAAAAGAACATAAAAGTAAAACTGTTAGGAGATGAAATTTACCTCATGTTTAAGGAGACACTTGCCCAGTTCGGTGAGCTCATCTGAAGATTGTGACGCATTTAGAGGAGAAGAATCGGTTGCCATCATTTCCTCATCCCCTAAAAATGGGACACAGTGGGTTGTGACCTCAAGCATGCTTTTCATTTTCTCCTCTAGCCCCAATGTACACAGCTCTACAGTTCTGAATCAGCTGCATATAGTTGCATAGTATATTTAAAATTCAGCTACTAGAATTCTCATGGATGTAACACAAGGAACTTAATGCTATGCTTACTAGTTACAGTAAGTGATCTAAAAATAGCAGGCAACAACATCGACCTAAATGTATATCCAGCTAGCTATGTGCTTTAATACAGAGTGGTAACATTTAATTTAACATAACAAAATTTGTGCATACTAAAGGCCGTAATGGAGCATTATTTGTAAACAAGTAGAAAGCTACTCTGTTAGGAATATAATGTGATGGGATATGCTGTTATAGCAAAATAATCAATAACGCGGTGGTATAATTAATCAAACATTCAATAAAACTCAGCTTAAAAAGTCAGACATTTTTGTACAACATGACAACTCATAAAAGATTCTTTAAATTTACTTGTGATAATTGTTATAGTCTTTCTGGGTCCATTTTACAAAATAAGCTTTTCAAAGTTTGTCCTGGTAAAAGGCATTGTGTCTCATGACATTAATGTTTTACAGTCAAGGGAGTGTTACAATATTGGCATTTTGATTGTTCTTCGCACTTCAATAAATACCCATGTGTCAGTTTGATGTGGCCTACCACCTTGTTGTTGTGGTGTGATGCGACATGAGGAAGTGAAGTTATTGATTCACTCCAGAAGTGTTTTACAATTGTACATTACATTTTTTTTTTTTTACATTTATTAATAAACACATTGAAAGTTTCCCAGAAAACCTCACGTTGCAGCTTTACCTCTGACTGTTAAAAAGCTGCAACACTGGAGACTCTGTTAAAAGATTACACATTTTGTAACATCTGTTTATGCTGCGCATCCGCCATACAAGTCCCTGTGCAAATATTTACTATAGAAACGATGACATATTCGAACGGGCACATTATTATAAACCTCTGAATTGCCTTGCAGCCAGAACTACTGTCTGAGCTGCCTTCATAGAAAATTAAATCAACACCTTCTGACCAATCAGGTTCAAGAATTCAACAGCACTATGGAATGAAACAGCATCAAGACCCACAATGTAGATTAGTGTCCAGACAATGCAGTACATCTATAATGAAATGTGCAATGTGTGTAGTATAAGGAGTAAGGCACCTCTACTCATAACACGTGTCAATGCGCTTGTGATTTGTACATCTGTGCTTTAATTACTTTTCAGCATTGTACTTTGCCAAGCATACTTGTATTTTAGAATAGCATTGTACAAGTTTATCTATCATCTAAATGAAGACTGTATGATAGATTAGAGGCAGCAGATCATACTGCCATTCTTCCTAATTTACTACTTTACTATTAAATATAGAAATGGTCACTCATAATAATTATAACTGTTTAAAACTCATTATTTGGGTTTTTAAGATGAACTTACCATCTGCATCCTCTCTGTTTGCTGCTGATTCAGGCAACTTTCTTGATATGCATGATGCACCTGCCAAGACAAAAGTGTAAAACAAAAGAAAAAAAACCCAAATATTTTGTACAGGTGTGCTGTGATGTATAAAAACAGAGGTGTTTATACAAATATGGCACTCACAGAGGAGATCCATGACCTCTCGTGTGGCCAAGCGCACTAGCCGATCTTCCAGCATCTCTTGAGATACCTGATTCTCCTCATACGCCTCGTCATCATCTGGCCCACTGATTAGAAAAAAAGTATTATAATACCAGAATGGAAATATACGTACATGGAAAATGCCTAATAAGACCCAAGATACAGACCTGCCATACCCGAGAGCGATAATGTGTAGCTGAGGGGGTGTTAAAACACAGTACATTTTTGGTATAGTTTTTCCACAATATAAGCACTTGTAAGTTGGGTGAAGTGTGTGTATATGTTGACAGAAAGAGATAACTCAGAATCAGTGCATCAGGAATATCAAGTTGAGAGAAGAGCACCAGCTAAAACATTACTAGTGTGTGTTTGGGGGGGGAGCTTGCAGGGCGTCCATTAATATAAGAAAGTTTAAAACACCTACACAGCTGTCAGTTATCCCTGATTTACATGCTGATTGAATCGTCTGCCATTTTTATTTAATTACAAAAAAAGAAGGCACATATGCTAACTTATAGCAGCATACTCCGATGTCAAAATGTGTAGCTCCTACACAAAAATGCGTAAAGGTTGGCAGATCTGCATGATGGATATCACTCACCACATGCTAGTCCTCTGGTTGATGATCTGCCACCGAAGGTTCAGTCTCTGTGAAGGATAACACATAAAGAGTGGCTTTTTAACAGGATTACAAACATTTCTGTATGAAGTTCAGTGAGCTCCATTTACAGTATAAATATAAAAGTCATTCTGGTCATCAGCACTTCTATAGTATATTCTTCATAGTGTATATTCACAGTCTTTCAGAAAAAAAGGAATCTTAAAGTTTTACCTGCAGCAGATGAGAAAACAGAAGGCCGAGCAGCGGACAGAGTAGACCCTCATAATATTCTGGAGGACAGGACGTGACCAGCGGTTTCATGAACACCCGTGATCACAGATTAAATTAAGGCAAATGACACTGAAAAACAACTTGCCCAAATCTGACCTTCCATTCCCGTTCAAGGCATGTTATGCAAAGCATTTTAAGCTCCCTGTTCTGTTCTAGGCAAAGGATGTGCTTTTCAGAGTTAATATTGCTAGCACATTAATTAACATTAGAATAAAAATCACTTTTCTTTCTTATTTACAAAAATTATTCATTTTCACTAGGGTTTTTTTTTTCTTTTTTCTTTTTTTTAATATCATTATTCTCAGGACAAAAACATCATATCTGGGGTATAAATATTTTACATTATTTGGTTTTAGTCAAGTTTAAGGTTTGTTAGAGCTGGGGATATAAAACCTTTTGAAACCAGAGACACTTTAACTGTAAAATAAATTCTAAGGACCTTCTCAGCAGAGGTCTTTTAATGAACATAATGCAACTATTCAAATATTAAGTCAATGTTTAAATGTGTACCATTTTATTTTGGCTATTTATTGAAGCCATATTTTTTTATTCCTGAATTTTCCACTGACATAATTAGGTATATATCTTTATATATGTATATTTTTGCTTACAGTATATAGTAGCTGTATTATATCATTTTGGCCTTAAGGAAGCATTAGAGTTAAGATCTTGATTTTGATATGTAGTCCAAGTGCAAAATAATACAGCTAGATGACTTCCACTATGGTTCAGTACATCACTTAAAAGAAATTTAAGATTTCATAAAGGATATGAAGCAAAGGGCGAAGCCTATGGTCAGGAACATGCTCCAGGTGGATGAGGGCAGAGCCTACCAACTGTTCAGCCAACCCCTCTATCGTATAAAAGTCCTGCAGCAAGGCCGGGCCAGCATGTCCTAGCACGTGGTAACTGTACGAGTGAGAAAAAAATAATAAATAACGAGACTTATAATGAGAAGCTGTGACAGTTTTCTCAAATTCCCCCTGTCTACTTCCTCTTCTGATTTTATCTTGAGGGAATCTTAAAAGTGAAGTCAGCATTTTTGGACAAAGTCTGCTGCAGCTACCTATTTTGAAACCATTCAGTGCTCACATGCAGAAAAAGATGCTGTTCAGATATAAAGAAAATTTGCCCAGGAAGCACTTTGTGCTGTTTTGAAAAGACAAAAGCATCAGACAATGAAAACCTGGCAGATGGTGCTATTCGAAAATGACATTTGAATAGTTCTAAGTAGCAAACTACTCCATCTTTTTATGGATGATGTAATGCCATTACTACAACTACACTGTGTTTGCTCAGATTTTCTCACCAGTTGTCATAGAGTGTGCAGAAGAAGCCTTGCATCCGCTCTAGTGCGCTTTTATACACCGGAGAGTCATACACGTCCAACAACAGCTGGGGGATTCCTTTATGAAGATAAGTTTTAAGATATTTTATTCATATCTACATCTATAAATACATCACCACATTGGCAAAGACATTCACCATGTACCTAAAATGAGATTCTTCTCCACGTCCATGACATCATATGCCCGGGCGAAGGTCTCGCTTAGCCGAGATAGATTCTCTGGTAGAAATAAGCTGTTGTGGGTCCTGAAATGAAAATTAATATAAATCTGTACAGCTTGCTTTAGGCTATAAATGTAGGAAACTGTAGTAAAAAATTCTGATAATCCTAGTATGGTACATGAAGGATAGTTACTGTAATTGATGATAGCTAGTGATATGGCCTTGTCTTTAAGGATGTTAACAATTGTTTAAAAGAGCTCAGAGACATTTAGAAGGCTTTCGGAGGATAAACAGGTGCTTCCTACATATATAACTCTATTATTAACAGTCCAATAAATAAACTTCTATCAAAGTCAACGCTTTGTGCTTGAATTTGCACGAATCATTGCCAAATGAGACATCAAAGTCAAAGAAAGAATCTTGTATCAAATTATTAGCATATAATGTATATATATATATATATATATACACACAATATTTTGATTGGTAATAAGGAAGCAATAAAACAGTGAGGACATGCTGTGAAAGGAAATAATCAATGATAGGGTGATGTGACCTGATGCAAAGCAGAGTTACTGTTATCACCTTGAAGATGATTATTAGTCTGTTTTAGTAGCATGTGGACTAAAGTGCTTTATATCTCGGCCACTGAAATTTGCCAGTGATTGAAAATTTTAACTCAATAAAGAGCACGTACATTTTCTCTGTTTCATGTTGTTGTCCCATTACCAGACTTTGGAAAACTTACTCAGAGCTTACATCACTGACTGTTACACAAAAACCAGCACTAGAGACTCCTTCCAAAAAATGCTAAATAAATGTCTAACATACAGATTCTTGTGTAAGTTGTTACTATAGAAACAATAGAAACCTTGCATCCAAAACTACTGTCTGTGCTGCTGTTTTATCAATACCTTCTGAACAATTAGAATCAAGCATTCACTGTAGTACAATCCAGTTTAATGTATAAGCCTGCTGACAGGTAATACATCAATAAGTAATGTAGATGTAAAGTGATGCTTCAATGAGTAAAACATTTAATTTGTCAAACGTTTCATTTGGCGTCTTCCTTATCTCCGTCCTTCATTTCATTGGCAAGCAAGGAAAGAAAGTAAGGATCTTCAATTAAACAAATGAGAAGCACCCCTAATATCTCTTTCTAGGCTGCATCATCTTGACATAATTAGTACCCGGATACCTATAAAAGGGTTGTAATCGGGACTCACTATTATCAGCCAGGATCATTTCTGACCAGCTGCCCAAATTAGCTTTATGCCAAATAGACAACGTACCTGATGAGGGTGAGCAGATTTGGAAGCAGGGCCAGCACAGGCTCTGTGGAGGGGTTTCTGTAGATCGGCACTCCAGCAGGAGAGTAGCCCACTATGAAACCCCCGGCTTTGGCTTCCTCCAAATCAGCAGGCCAGTGTGCTCGCTTCACCACACCCAGAATGGTGTATGCACAAAAACTAATCTAAAAGTGGACATGGAATGATCAGTTAACCACTTTGGAGTAAACTGGCTAATTGAAATCTAAAAATAAAATGTACAGTGGTTAGTAGTGATATTAAAGGAGTTATATGATTTTTTAAAAGTTTTTAAACTTTAATTATTTTGTTTATTGGGTGTAATAAAATAGGTTATCATGCTTTAATGTTCAAAAATGCATTATTTGTCAAATAATGTACATTATTGTAGTGCCTCTATTCCCAGGCTGCCTGAAACGCTCCGATTTCTCCAAACCCCCTCCTTTCGAAAAGCCCAGAGTGCTCTGATTGGCCAGCTGACCCGTTGCTTTGTGATTGGCTGAAAGCCTCACGAGTGTGTCAGAAATGTAACACCCCTTGGGTTAGCTTTAGCCTCCAAAGCTTCTAAAGCAATTACAGTGGGTGTTAGGTAACATGGTGGTAGGCGGATGCAAGTGCAGGTTAAAGTCACTTTATTAGAAAATCCAAAAATATGGGAACAGTCAAAATAATAGGAATAGCAATAATCCAAATCGTTAGACAAGCGCATCAGGAAACAGGCGTGGGTCGGGCGATCGGCAAACGGCATGAACGAGGCTAGGCAAGAATCTATGACACGAGACTAAACAGGATCGAAACCAGGAAACACGTAACAAGGTCAAAAGGCTTAGCAGTAGACAGAACATGAGGTGGCTGTGCTAATACTTCTCAATAGGGCTAAGAAACACGGGGGTTTAAATACATGAACAATAAGTGGGATTAACCTAAGACACCTGAGACATATTAAGACACAACCAATGATAACACGGGGCGGAGACAAGACATGAACCAAAACAAAAACACACATGGCAAAGTAAACAAAGTGAAAGTCACTGAATGCGGAAATGCTTGCACGCTTCGGCGATCAGCACGAAGGAGAGTCGTAACAGAGCCCCCGCCCAAAGGCGCTTCTTCTGAAGCGCCAAAATCTTTACCCCTCTGGTGGTCCTGGGCCTCTGGGCAAGATTGTAACCTCTGCCCCGCAGGTCCCGAGGCAGGCATTGTCCATGGTCATGAGGCAGGAACAACGCTTGGAAGGCTGCATCATCAGCCTCAGGCGTGAGCGGAGCGTGGTGGGCCGCCTGGTTGGCCTCAGGCGTGAACTCGGCCTTGGTGGGCCGCCTGGTCGGCCTCAGGCGTGAACTCGGCCTTGGTGGGCCGCCTGGTCGGCCGCTGGCGTGAACTCTGCCTTGGTGGGCCGCCTGCTCGGCCTTGGGCATGGACTTGGGCATGGAGGCCGCCTGGTCGACCTCGGGCAGGAACTTGGACATGAACTTGGCCTTGGGGGCCGCCTGGTCGGCCTCGGGCAGGAACTTGGCTTTGACTCTGGAGAGGAGGTTGCCTCGTTGACCTCCAACTGGAGCACTGGACAAGAGATCGCCTCATTGACCTCCGGCAGGAGCATGGCTTGAGAGCAGGTCGCCTCGTTGACCTCCGGCAGGAACATGGCATGAGAGGAGGTCGCCCCGTGGACCTCCGGCAGGAACATGGCTTGAGAGGAGATTGGCTGGTTGACCTCTGACTGGAGCTCTGGAGAGGAGGTCGCCTCGTGGACCTCCAGCAGGAACATGGCATGAGAGGAGATCGCCTCGTGGACCTCCGGCAGGAACATGGCTTGAGAGGAGATCGGCTGGTTGACCTCTGACTGGAGCTCTGGAGAGGAGGTCGCCTCGTGGACCTCCGGCAGGAACATGGCATGAGAGGAGGTCGCCCAGTGGACCTCCAGCATGAACCTGGCATGAGAGGAGGTCGCCCAGTGGACCTCCGGCATGAACGTAGCTTGGGAGGAGGTCGCCCCATTGACCTCTGGCAGGAACATGGCTTGGGAGGAGATCGGCTGGTTGACCTCTGACTGGAGCTCTGGAGAGGAGGTCGCCCCGTGGACCTCCGGCAGGAACATGGCATGAGAGGAGGTCGCCCCGTGGACCTCCGGCAGGAACATGGCATGAGAGGAGGTCGCCCAGTGGACCTCCGGCATGAACCTGGCATGAGAGGAGGTCGCCCAGTGGACCTCCGGCATGAACCTGGCATGAGAGGAGGTCGCCCAGTGGACCTCCGGCATGAACCTGGCATGAGAGGAGGTCGCCCAGTGGACCTCCGGCATGAACCTGGCATGAGAGGAGGTCGCCCAGTGGACCTCCGGCATGAACCTGGCATGAGAGGAGGTCGCCCAGTGGACCTCCGGCATGAACCTGGCATGAGAGGAGGTCGCCCCGTGGACCTCCGGCAGGAACGTGGCATGGGAGGAGGTCGCCCCGTGGACCTCCGGCAGGAACGTGGCATGGGAGGAGGTCGCCCCGTGGACCTCCGGCAGGAACGTGGCATGGGAGGAGGTCGCCCCGTGGACCTCCGGCAGGAACGTGGCATGGGAGGAGGTCGCCCCGTGGACCTCCGGCAGGAACGTGGCTTGGGAGGAGGTCGCCCCGTGGACCTCCGGCAGGAACGTGGCTGTGGGGAGGAGGTCGCCCCGTGGACCTCCGGCAGGAACGGGGCTGTGGGGAGGAGGTCGCCCCGTGGACCTCCGGCAGGAACGGGGCTGTGGGGAGGAGGTCGCCCCGTGGACCTCCGGCAGGAACGGGGCTGTGGGGAGGAGGTCGCCCCGTGGACCTCCGGCATGAACGGAGCTGTGGGGAGGAGGTCGCCCCGTGGACCTCCGGCATGAACGGAGCTGTGGGGAGGAGGTCGCCCCGTGGACCTCCGGCATGAACGGAGCTGTGGGGAGGAGGTCGCCCCGTGGACCTCCGGCATGAACGGAGCTGTGGGGAGGAGGTCGCCCCGTGGACCTCCGGCATGAACGGAGCTGTGGGGAGGAGGTCGCCCCGTGGACCTCCGGCATGAACGGAGCTGTGGGGAGGAGGTCGCCCCGTGGACCTCCGGCATGAACGGAGCTGTGGGGAGGAGGTCGCCCCGTGGACCTCCGGCATGAACGGAGCTGTGGGGAGGAGGTCGCCCCGTGGACCTCCGGCTGGAGCTCTGGGGAGGAGGTCGCCCCGTGGACCTCCGGCTGGAGCTCTGGGGAGGAGGTCGCCCCGTGGACCTCCGGCAGGAGCTCTGGGGAGGAGGTCGCCCCGTGGACCTCCGGCAGGAGCTCTGGGGAGGAGGTCGCCCCGTGGACCTCCGGCAGGAGCTCTGGGGAGGAGGTCGCCCCGTCGACCTCCGGCTGGAGCTCTGGGGAGGAGGTCGCCCCGTCGACCTCCGGCAGGAGCTCTGGGGAGGAGGTCGCCCCGTCGACCTCCGGCAGGAGCTCTGGGGAGGAGGTCGCCCCGTCGACTGGAGCTCTGGGGAGGAGGTCGCCCCGTCGACCTCCGACTGGAGCTCTGGGGAGGAGGTCGCCCCGTCGACCTCCGGCAGGAACATGGCTTGAGAGGAGGTCGCCCCGTGGACCTCCGGCAGGAACATGGCTTGAGAGGAGATCGGCTGGTCGACCTCCGACTGGAGCTCTGGAGATGAGATCGCCTCGTCGACCTCCGACTGGAGCTCTGGGGAGGTCGCCCAGTGGACCTCCAGCATGAACGTGGCTTGAGAGGAAGTCGCCCCGTGGACCTCCGTCTGGAACGTGGCTTGAGAGGAGGTCGCCCCGTGGACCTCCGTCTGGAACGTGGCTTGAGAGGAGGTCGCCCCGTGGACCTCCGTCTGGAACGTGGCTTGAGAAGAGGTCGCCCCGTGGACCTCCGTCTGGAACGTGGCTTGAGAGGAGGTCGCCCCGTGGACCTCCGTCTGGAACGTGGCTTGAGAGGAGGTCGCCCCGTGGACCTCCGTCTGGAACGTGGCTTGAGAGGAGGTCGCCCCGTGGACCTCCGTCTGGAACGTGGCTTGAGAGGAGATCGCCCCGTGGACCTCCATCTGGAACGTGGCTTGAGAGGAGGTCTCCTCGTGGACCTCCGGCTTGAGCTCCGCTGGGGAGACCATCTGCTGGCTCTCCGGCTGAAGCTCTGGGTTGGAGGTCGCCAGGTTGACCTCCGGTTGGAGCTCCACAGGTGAGACCATGCGCTGGGTCTCTGGCTGGAGCTCTGGGCTGGAGGTCGCGAGGTTGACCTCCGGTTGGAGCTCCGCAGGTGAGACCATGTGCTGGGACTCTGGTTGGAGCTCTGCAGGTGCTCTCTTGTGGAGCCGTTTGTGGGTACACCAGATGTCCTTGAAACACTCCTGAGAGCAGAAGTATGAGCCTTGTATCCCTCGTTCCACACATGTGGGACACCGTAGTTTGGCCTGTCTGCTGCAGCCCTCTGTCGCACACGCCTGGGTCACTGGTGCCTTGCCAACCTGGGGCTGAGGCTGAGAGGTGTAGGTCGCCATGTCGGCCCACTCCCTCTCATAATGCGTGGTGAACGGCAGGCTGGGTCCATCAGAGAGGCAGTCCCTCCCCAAGAAATTTTTAAGGTCAGGAGCGAAATCAGGACTCCCGAACACTTTTACTAACAGGTCCACAAACTTTGACATGGTACATAGCTCCACATTTGTGGAGAATTTGTGATATTGTTGTCACATGCACACAATGACCACTCTTTGTCATAAATTCCTGCAACTGCTTCAGAGTTGCTGTAGGCCTGTTGGTGGCCTCTCTGACCAGTTTCCTCCTGGCTCTTTCATCCAGTTTGGAGCGACATCCTGATCCAGGGAGGGTCTGTGTTGTACCAAAAACCTTCCACTTTTTAATAGTAGACTTCACTGTGCTTCAAGGCATTGATGAAGCCTTTGAAATTTTTTTGTATCCATCTCCTGACTTGTGCCTTTCCACAACATTATCCCGGAGATCTTTTGGCAGTGCCTTGCCACCCATAGTTGATTGCTTGCTTCAGTTGCACTACAAAATGCTTCAGGAAAGCTCTTTTCATGCTGAGCTAATCAAAATTTTTAGGAGGGGGTGATCCTTTTTCCAACTCAGTGATTCTGTTTTTTATTTATTTATTTATTTATTTTTTCCCGGACATGTTGGTGTTATATCTTTCACTTGGATGTTATAAGTTGCACTGAGTAAATACAGCTGGATAAAACAAAAACTGTGTCTGTCTTCATTTCAGGCTGAAAAGCAACAAAATGTGATTATTTTAAAGGGGGGTGATTCTTTTCTATACCCACTGTATAAGCTCCTAAGCAACATGTCATCGGTTTTACCGTATCAATTCGAGCCCGAGTCAGATTCAGAAAATGCGGATGATCAAGCAGAACCAAGTTTGCAAGCACAACTTGAGCAGAACGTTTCACAGTGGTAAGTTTTTATTTTATAACTCTTTTTCCTTTCGGATACGATTGTGTATAGCCTGCCGTGTACTCTCCCAGGTTCAGGAGGTTGTCCTCCGTAAAATGTGCTGTGCACAAGCAAACGTTCGGGTTGTACTGCTCAGGAACAGCGTTATAGTAACCACTGATTTCGTCCATCTTCAGAAGGCTAAACAAAGAGCCTCTCCACGATATGGCACCTGAATTCACTGTAGCCTCACCTTCTTTCTTCGTGCCTGCCTTTGGGTGGGATTATGCTGATAGTGCACTTTGTGACGTAGAGAAATTACGGAAGTAAATGTGGACTGGAGCAGTGTGCTCTGTTAGATGAAATAAATCCCTTTGGGGGAGACTATGCGCTTTGGGACTGTGCAGAGCTTATACTTGCACAAATAGATACATTACACACCCAAACAAAAGGAAAACATTAAAAGCATGATATGACCCCTTTAATAATCATGATTACTGAGCTCAATATGGAAATTATCATTACAAACCTATACCTATACAATTATGTCACTATATAATTTTCCTACCTATTGTGGGTATCACAGAATCTTTTCAGAATGTTTGTATAATAGACAATATTTTTGTCAATGCAACACAACTGCTTTGCCAGAATTTTCAGAAACCTACACATCATGATACATATCGTATAAGTATTGAGATATGATATTTTTGTCGTACTGCCCTCCCCTACTCGTCAGAATACATTATAATACTGATATAATGTGGATGGCTCAAATTTACCCTTGACCTGTTGATTCCCATCTGATCCTCAGCACCGGGTTCACTGATGACCTGATCAGCACCAATAAACGTAATAAACCTTGCTGGATCGGACAATACACTGCACCGAGGAGCAGTTATGAGCCATTGAAAAGAGAAAGAAAAACAAAAACAGAATAAGTCATTTTCTCTGACACTGGAATTAACAGATCTAGACACAGCCTTCTTAATTGATTACATTGCCTGATTAATATAGTTATCCTTATGAATGATTAACATTTAAAGGTGGGTCAGTTCAGGGAAAACACTGGTTACTGTTAGCCTTCAAAATACTCATAATACCGTGCCTTGCACAAGTATTTATCCCCTTTTGTAGCATTACAACGAATAAACTCACAAAGAAACTCATGAATAAACTCACAAAATTATTTACAAATTTAAAAAAAAAGCAGTAGAGGTTGTGCCATATTCTTTCCCATTTTAATAATGGATTTTAAGTAGAGGTCGACTGACTGATCATTTTTGCCGATTAAACAACACCGATAACTGAATTCTGGAACTATTGGTTATCTACAAAAAGATAACCGGAAAGTTTTTACGGTTGCACCCATTGCGGGAGCGGCTGAGAAGGGTCTGCTGTCATTATACAGTACGAGAGCAGCCTCTAGAGGCGAAATACAAACTGACACTAATTGACAGAATTATCACTGACAAATTTTGTTGTGTTATTTGAAGTGTTTTTTGATTCATTTCAGAGGTCTCTTTTTTTATTTGTTATTTGGAGTGCTACTTTTTGGTTCCGTTTGAATGTATAACTTATTTGCTTTACTATTTATTAGTTTTACTACTTAGTTTTACTTAATATTTATTAGTATTATTACTTTACTATGGAACTAACTTTTTTGCTGCCAGTATTACTGCTATACCCATGTTGCTACATTACACAGTAGCTTATAGTGTATGGTCTATGTTTACAGTCAGAGTTCTGTGTATTTATTGTCCTGTGTACTTATTGTTTTGCACTCGTCTCACACGGTTGTGTATCTGCACTTTATGTAGTCTTGCGTACTGTTCTGTGTTGCACCATGGTCCTGAAAAAAAACGTCATTTCGTTCCAATGTATACACACTATGTAGAGGAATGACAAATCTACTCGACTTGTTAATATTTATTAATATTTAAATATTTATTTCATTTAAAAATGTTACAGTCTGTATGGTTTATTTTTGTAATAAAGTTCAGCTATATTTTATTTTGCACGTTATGTTTTCGTTCATTATCAATTTTAAAAATCAGTTGATTAATCGTTATCAGCAGGTACTGCCCAACTTGGTTATCGGTATCAGTAAAATCCACTATCGGTCGACCTCTAGCTTTAAGGATAATTTTTATAACCAAACCTTGCTTGTGTAGCATGGAAGCACGGCAGTGACGCACGAGCACAAACTTATGTTTATATCCAAAATGCTCCACTGTGTGCAAGGGGTTGGGGAAATTGGTGCGAGTTGCTTAAGAGGTTTAGTTTAATTCAAGTTTATTGTCTATATATGCTGTATTTGTGTGCTTGCAGTGTCAATTCGGTCGTTTATTATAACGGGAACGATCTAGTTGTAACGAGGACGCGGTGATAAACAATGGGTAGCACAAGAAAGAACTGTAATGTCAAAGTAAAACAGTATGATCAAAGTAAACATAAGTAAAACAATATGCCTAAAGGCAGTGAGTAACAAACAGTGAATTATTATTATTATTATTATTATTATTATTATTATTATTATTAATTTAGGACTGTAGTTTAATTCTCAGTGCTTTTCTGTGTGTTCATAAAAATAATGCATAAATACTTACATATAATATAAACTAATATATTTAACACAACTGTTTGCAGTGCTTCCATACATAGGCTCTACTTGGGCGGCCCACCCAGGTAGATTAAGACCCGTCCAGGTAGATAGAATCCGATTTCCAATTTTTCTTTTCAATCAAGATGCGCAATAATGAATATTTTTTCAAATGTTCATAATAAACACAAACCAGCAGATGTAAGGCGCCATGTAAGGTTAGGCAGCTGTGGGCCATATTCACACTAAATTGGGCATTGCGGGACCTTCCCGCAGGGTTAACACTCAGAAAATAACATTTTATTTCTCCCATTCACCGGCTTTCTCGCTATCACCGTGCGCTCTCTTCATTCGCCATCTAGCTCGCTCGACCACCGCTGCTCTCGCTCTCTCTCGCTCCGCACTGTCAGCTCACGCCCTCATCTTTTTAAAAATGAGTCAGGAAGCTGACAACAAGCCTGACTTTACTTTTAACGTTCTCAAACGAAGAGAGATGTCCTCCCTTCGTCCTAGTAACGTCTTCGTACTCAAGGCAGGGTTGTACAGCTCTGATCAGTCTGATTGCTAAACCGCTATGAATTATTTATTTTGACACGTTCATCAAAAATCAGAGTCTGTGTTTTGTTCTTTAATATATTTTGAAAATGGAAAATGTTTTTTAATATGTAGTTATTTATTTCTTAATAGTTATTTATGTTGACATAGTTATTTATTTTAAGTAGTCATTCGTTTGCACTAAACAGTTTATTCATAAACCTTTGACTAGTTTATTACTGAACCTGCACCATCACATGGCGCATTTGTTTGGTTTGTTCAAGTTTATATATACACATACTGTCTGCCTTGAAATTTCTGCCTGGGAGAGACTTTGCTGATGCAGCATAACTACCTTCTGTCTTGTTGCTGTGCTCAGTCTTGCCATGGTGTATGAACTTTGACAGTAAACTGTCTTCAGCAACCTAACCTTGTTAGCTGAGTTTGGCTGTTCCTCACCCAGTTTTATTCCTCCTACACAGCTGTTTCTGTTTCAGTTAATGTTTGTGTTTTTTGAATTGATCATTAGCACCTGTTTGGTATAATTGTTTAATCATACCTGACTATATGCCTACAAAATCCCTGACTTTGTGCAAGTGTACCTAGAAGAACTGATGCTGTTTTGAAGGCAAAGGGTGGTCACACCAAATATTGATGTGATGTCGATTTTTCTTCTGTTCACTCACTTTGCATTTTGTTAATTGATAAATATAAACTATTAACATGTCTATTTTTGAAAGCAACTTTACAGCATTTTTTTCACAACTGCCTAAAACTTTTGCACAGAACCGTATCCATCCATCCATTTTCTATACTGCTTATCCTTACTGGGTCGTGGGGAATATATAGATCATAAGTTATAGTCTAAAGTTTACATTTGTAACACTCCGTTTGTGGATTTTGTTTTAAATAAACAGAAAAATGGTATTGAAACATTTTTTCCCCCTCATCTGATTAATCGATAAAATAATCAGCCAATTAATCGCTTATGAAAAAAAACGTTAGTTGCAGCCCTACTTATCACAGAAATTCCACATACCATAATCCTGTTATTAATATAACACTATAGTCCAAGCCCACTGCCTATCTGAAGTAAAGTACACTCAAACCCTTTAATAATTATTATCTCCGGTATGACCTGTACCTGTGCATCTCCTCTGAGAGCCAGCGTGCCGTTACGGGAGCCATGAGCTCCTCTAAGAAGGCCTTCTGCTTGTTGTAGTCTTTAAACTGGTTGCTGATCAGCACGAGCGCCTCCATGAGTGCACACTTCTCCATTTGAGTCAGCAGCAGCTCATTGGTGAACAGCTCCTTCACTCGAGTGTAGAGCATGTCAAAGCATGGCTATATGAAAGAAATATGCTGTGACATACATTTTCTATTTATTGTTGTTTTCATGGTTTCATATTGATTTATAACGCATTTGTCTTTGATCAGTGATGGTGGAATATTAAAGAACACGAAGCTAGCACTTTTCCTTGGAGATAGAAAAATGAACAAATTTGGTTACAGGTCCATTGCTTACCAGTATAAACTCTGGATGATCTCGACACATCTTGATGATAGAGGAGCATGCATGTCTTCTGACGTTCTTCACCGCTCGGGTTCGAGGAGCCTGAAAATTTGGCATATCATTAAGCATATACCTGATACCGTCAAATCCCACACACCCCCAACAACGATACAGGGCTTCCCAAAATCAGTGTAATGAACAAGCATATGCTCAAATACAAGATATCATGATATTCAACATAAAAAGAAAATTAATATCATGTTCACTTTGAAATCCCATCACTAGTGTTGTGTTCTGTTTAGATGAGCAACTGTCTTCTAAGGGATTATATTTTGTAATGTACTTTTTGTATCTATTTTAAGTACAGTATCATGATACTATGAACCGTGATAAAATGTTAAGCAAATATTGTGATATGAATTTTGATATTGGCCAGTAAGTAATACATATGTACTGATTTGATTAAAAAAAATATTTCACTGAAGCAAACTCAACATGAAAAAAAAACACCTTTACACATTCACATGAACTCTTACCTTGCTTTCTTCAACCACTTCAAATGTGATAGCAGGAAATAGCTTTAAGAAACACAAAAAAGAAAAATACATTAAATTAAGCATTTTCGGGGGCCAAGCACCCAGACTCAGTGAGCCGCACATTACTTATGCAACAATTGTAGAGCATCTATGAATCACAGGAAAGCAGAGCTTTAACTATAGGCAAAGGGATTCAAGAATGATTTGTAGTTTCATGAATTTGCCAGTCCGTTATGGGAGAATGGTTTTGAAGGAGGAGTTCCACTTAGGTGGAAGCATTTTTGGCTTATGTTATTGTAATTTTTGACCAGTAACCGCTGTCAAGATTTGTTGCACAGCTTCAGGGCCTCAGCTTCTTAGACCCTCCCGAATCAGTGTGCCAAATTTCACTTGCAATTTCACTTGCAAACGTTTACAAGACGTTTCTATGGCCTGCCATAGACACACTAGCAAGAAGAAGAAGAAGAAAAGGTAGAATAACAATAGGGTGCCTACGCAACATCAGTGCTTGGCCCCCCTAGTTACATGTTCAATCAGCCTTATATACAATTAGCCCTCACTAAAGTACAAAAAGTCCATGGGGTTGAGTCGGATATGTTTCCAGCTCCTCCCACCTAAGCCACGTCCAGCCAAAATTCCAGGGAGTGGAGACAACTCCATATGTTTCCGAATAGATAAATGTGTTAGGTGTGTTTGTGCTGTACAGCATTGTGTGGATTAGGGTTAGGCTGATCGGACAAGATCCAGCTCCACCCCCAAAACAGTTATATCTCAGCTATTTCCCCAACACATTTGAGCAGTATGTTACAGTAAGTTAGACAAATAAAAGATAATTAGTACAACATTAAGTACAACCATAAAAACAGAAGTGAATATATGAAATGAAATATGAACAGTGTTATTAATAATTAATAATAATTTTAAGTTAACTGGACAATAACTTTTAGTTCCTTTGAACTATGTAGACATTTAACAGGATGAAGTATACTTTGGCGGTCATCAATATACCTGTGTGCAGTGCTAATGAATATGTGTTAAAGTAGTAGTAGTGAAGTACAGGGAAATAGCTTACCTTAAAGAACACTTGAGGTAGAACTTCTGGGCGATGCAAGACAAAGGGGAAGAGGGTGGACAGGTTGGTGAGGATGCAGGACAGGATGACGGGATCCCGTGTCTCATAGCTCACTACAGCATGCAGCAGCTCCATGCCTTGATCAACAGGCAGCTTCTAGTCATTAGGATAAGCAGGAAAAGAACATAGCATGGTGTAAACATGTGCTTCACTTCACAAACCACCTCTGCCAACAGAATAAATGTAAATTATTCCATGATACACCATTTACAACACATCTGTATAAAATACAATACAGTTCAATCTACTTCAATGATGGCAAGACAAAAATTGTATGATGGTGTGTTCATTAATGGTAGATAGATGGGTTATACCTCCTTCTCCAGGACTTTAAAAAGCTGTCCCATCACACTTTCTGCAAAAAAGGTCATGGCCTCCCATTGCACAGCTGCGGGCGAGAACGATGAGCACATCCCTTCTCCTGTTTTAGCTTTATAAAAAGATCAGGGATTATTGGCTCTGTATATTCCCTCAGTTCAAACCATTTGTGTAATGCATCTTCGTAAACATGTAATGGACTAAAACAAGCTTGCTGAAAAAAATATCATTTAAGAGAAGACTAATTAATATATATATATATATATATATATATATATATATATATATATATATATATATATATATATATATATATATATATATATATATATATATATATATATATAAAAGACCCCAAGAACAGCAAACTTGTCTTACAAACCTAGTTGATTTCCCAGAAACATGCTAGCTTGCTCAGTCCTGAAACTTTCCAAATTACTGACACATTTCATGTGGTGCATTTAAGGGCAGTAAACACTCATTTCGAAAAAAAGCTGACTTTGCCTAATTGGGTTTCAATGGCCTTGTGACCCAAATTGAGACCAAAAAGTCCAGACAGCACTGTGTTACAGGAAGAGCTAGATACTTCAAAATGTGTGATTAGATTAGATCTAACATTTCAACAAGTTTTTCAGTAACAATATTCTGGAATATTTACTGCCATTTACTCCTTCTCAAAATACTGTTCAAAACAACAAAATATTTTATTCTGCTTCTCTATGTGACCACTTGACCTTTGGAAATGATTTTTTAGAGTTAATAATAGAAAATGTAATTCATATCTGTAACGTCTGAACGTATCAAACTGATTTCTGAATCAGCCTGGGTTTAGCAATGAAATTTCTCTGTCTCCTTGAGCTGTAAATCCCTATCTGTTTAATGACCACTCTGGCCCCAGTTTGACCAGATATCTTTGGAATGCTAACGACCAACCTTCCCCCCTTCGTACACACGTACACACACACACACACACACAATGGAAAAATCTCTCTCGAATGTAACGTGTAATTATATGTAATTATTCGATGCCTAAATAGTGTGATGTTATCTTGTTTACATATATTGTGTGTTTATGTGACCTAACCTTAATGATTTTAGATAGTCTTAACTTAGGATATTGTTTTAAATGTCTGTAACCATGTTTTTCTTGTAATATTCGTTATAAGTCCATCGAATTTGGTATGTAGTTAATCGTCTTGCGATGCCCTGATTGATTATGCATATCATATTGCAATGGGATACATTATTTCATGCTTACCCTTAATTTCATATATAATACGGTATAAACCGGCTCCTCCCTGGACATGCAAATTAGGGTCTGAGACCAGACAAAGAGAGGTCATCCTGCCAACAAGTCCAACTTCCTGATTGGCCAATAGCCCAAAGAGGCATGTGCATTGGTGTTGTCTTTAAAACAACACCACGCTTTGAAACTCTTCAGTCACCAGTCTCTCTACACTCTTCAACTTCACTTCTACGCTCCTTCCAGTTTCTCTCCCCCGGGGCCACGTGCCCTGGGAAGAGGAAGCCAGGATCTCTCTCTCTCTCCCGGACAAAGGATGCAACCGCCTCACGGCAGACGCCTTTTTTCAAATGGCACGACGAACCAGCGAACTCTACACAACCTCGCACGAATTTTCAAACTGAAGCCATGCAAGTATAGATAAGGGATCTATACATGCGTTAAGATTGTACCCCTGTTTACAGGAGATTTAAGTTTGTTGCTGGTTTTGAAAAAGGCTAATTAGTTGTGTTTTTGTTTGCTTCCCTTTTATTTCATTACTTTCTCTCTATACCTTTTCTTTCCTTGTATATAGATGTAAATATGTATGTTTTGCTTAGAGTTAGTCGTGTGTATCCATAGTTACATCTAGTTATTAAAATCTATTATCTCACGCTTGATTTTCTCTGTTTTTGGTCACGTGATAGAGTCAATTAAACGCTGCATAAGATCTCGATTACCCGCTCTAATCTTTAATAACAAACTTCGTGGTTAATCCTTCTTGGCCAGAAGGATAAACTCCCTCTTTAGAGTTCATAATTCCAAACTAGACTACAGCTAACCCTAAAAGCTGATCTAGAACACATACATAGTCATAATTAATTATAATCTGTTGTAGTTAATTATCTATGTGTATATGTGCACATACATGAATTCCCTTTCATGGCTGATGTATATTTATAACTGGTCACAACACGCGTTGATTAGATATATAGATATATTTCACGCCATTCGAGCTAATTCCGTATATGAATTGGAGAATACATTTAAACGTGTTAAACATCTTTTAATTCGTTACATAAATTGCAACTGGTGGAGAATATTTTTAAACGTTGCAGATTCACCCAATTTACTACACATTCTGGTAGATAATGCGGGCACGCTTTAAAACTCGTCTCCTTTAAAAAGGTGCTTCGATTCCAAACGTGCGCTTCTGTTTCATTTTTCATGTTTAAAGTTGATCCATTACATTATTCTGGTGGAAAAGAATAATGCTAGTAATGATTGATTTGTTACATATCTGACTTAGAGTCAGCTGATTCTTCACAAAAGCCCCTCCTCTAAACACTGCTTGACCAATCATTTAGCAACTGGAACTAGACATGGCTGACATTTACAAGGTTTTAGAACCTAGAACCTGCATTTTATCCTTATAATTCATAAAATCACACTTTTTTGTTTGTTTTTTATTCCCATGACATTTGCACTGACTTTGACACTGAATTTTCGACTCTTTCATGTCAGTCTTTATGCGTTTCACATTACTACATTGACAGGTTGTGATGTCATGGATGAAACCTTTAAATGCCTATTAGCGACCATCATGTCTCTACTTCTCTGAAATGCATACTGAAACAGATTATGACTTTCACATGACAAACACACAGTGGGTATAGAAAAGAATCACCCCCCTTTAAAATAATCACATTTTGTTGCTTTTCAGCCTGAAATGAAAACGGACACAGTTTTTGTTTTATCCAGCTGTACTTACTCAGTGCAACTTATAACATCCAAGTGAAAGATATAACACCAACATGTAAGAAAAAAATTTAAAAATTAAAAACCAGAATCACCGAGTTGGAAAAAGGATTAAAAATGACTTGTAAACTCAATAAGGTGTAGCTAATCACCTTCTCAGTAGCACACAAAGCCATCTGACTTTCAGCTGTGATCAGCTGTGGTCATTTTGATTAGCTCAGCATGAAAACTGCTTTCCTGGAGCATTTTGTAGTGCAACTGAAGCAAACAATCAACTATGGGTGGCACGGCACTGTCAAAAGATCTCCGGGATAAGGTTGTGGACAGGCACAAGTCAGGAGATGGATAAAAAAAAATTTCAAAGGCATTATCAATACCTAGAAGCACAGTGAAGTCTATTATTAAGAAGTGGAATGTATTTGGTACAACACAGACCCTCCCTGAATCAGGATGTCGCTCCAAACTGGATGAAAGAGCCAGGAGGAAACTGGTCAGAGAGGCTACCAAGAGGCCTACAGCAACTCTGAAGCAGTTGCAGGAATTTATGACAAAGAGTGGTCATTGTGTGCATGTGCCAACAATATCACAAATTCTCCACAAATGTGACTTGTATGGGAGGGTTGCAAGAAAAAAGCCACCCACGACTGAGCTTTGCCAAAACGCACCTTGAAGATTCTGAGGCCACATGGAAAAAAGTGTTATGGTCAGATGAATTATTTGGCCTCAACACCAAACGATATGTCTGGCGGAAATCCAATTCTCTGCAGAAGGGACTGGAGCATTTGTCAGGATAGAAGGAAAATCTGCTGCCCTCTGCCAGAAAGTTGTCAATGGGAAGAAAGTTTACCTTCCAACATGACAATGACCCAAAGCACACAACAAAACTGACCACACAGTGGTTGAAGGAGAAAAATGTCCTTGCATGGCCTAGTCAGAGCCCAGACTTAAACCCCATTGAAAATCTGTGGAATGACTTGAAGACTGTAGTCCACAAACAGTCACCATCAAATTAAACTGAACTTGAGCAGTGCTGCAAAGAAGAGTGGGCAAATATTGCAAAGTCTAGATGTGCAAAGTTAGTAGAGACATATCCCAGCAGACTAAAGGCTGTAATTAAAGCAAAAGGTGGTTCAACAAAATACTGACACAAGGGGGTGATCCTTTTTCCAACTCAGTGATTCTGTTTTTTAAATTTTTTCTGACATGTTGGTGTTATATCTTTCACTTGGATGTTATAAGTTGCACTGAGTAAATACAGCTGGATAAAACAAAAACTGTGTCCGTTTTCATTTCAGGTTCAAAAGCAACAAAATGTGATTATTTTCAAGGGGGGTGATTCCTTTCTATACCCACTATACCTTCATAAAGGTCACTGAAACACACTTCAAACTCCACTCAAAAGCTCAATGGACATAGCAACGGTTACCAAGTGGACAAGTTTTGACATAAAATGTCCACAATGGTCAAAGTTTAAACTCACATAGAGCATTACAAGCGTTGAGGGGTGAGTTGATCTGATATTGTAACCATTCCCCAGCAATCTGGAAGGCTTCAAGAGGAGCAATCTTACAAGAATGACGAATAACGTCACCCTGCTGGGCCCGAAAAGCTGTAAAAGAAAAACAATTTACATCATGATAAGTGCACAATACAATCCCTATACAATCCCTACAGTTAATGAGCAATCTGCTTACAATGAAAGAAAGCATTGAAGTCCTCGTCGCTGTCGAAGTCCACGCGGGTATATTCACAAGCCGGGCTGTCATTCTTCGATGGGAATCCTGACTGCAAAGGAAAAACATATCACTACAGCACAGAAACCTCTTGGATATGGCAGGTCAATGAACGACTTTTCACTCACCTTCACAAGGTTGGTCATGGTTGCGTTTAAATATTTAACAGCCATCTGGATAACAACAGGCTCCTTAGATAAAACTTCATGTCTGAACATGTTTCCCCAGGTGGTCTGAGTGCAAGATCTAAGAAACTGCACAGCATCATTAGATTGATTAATTTCATTTCACAACTCAAAAGCATATTCGTTTGCAGCGATCTTGTCATTTTACCTGACTGGGGTGAGTAGTGAAGGCAAGGAACGCTTCCATGTATTTACTCAGGTTAGCAGGAACCTCTACTTCCGCAGGCGAACCCTAACACCAACACATGACCATCAGTTCCCACGTAATCATAATATATAAACGAAGATTCAAAATGCCATACAAACAGCACACTTACCACTAAGGCACAGAGCTGACTGCCTAGTGCACACAGCACCTGACATAACCTCTTCAGGAAGGTGTATCTCATCTCGCTGAGCCCCACTTCCACTGATCTACAGTGAAAATGACATTTTTTTAGAATTATGTATAGAAGAAATTGTCAAGGGTTTTCCCAGGCCTTCTCTCATGGTTAAAGGGTACCTTAAAAGCACATTACAAAGAGCAGTTAAGACTTACTGTGCGGCTGACAGAATGTAGTGCATGGCCACGTCATCAAAGAGCACCATGAGTGGCTTCCTGTCTTCCAGTTTCCCCTGTACAGGGGGGCAAGGAGGACACAACAAACAGTTAACATACGTTAAACATGTAATAATGTGTGATACATTTACCCATGTTTTTGATTTGTTTATTTCTTTTACATTTAGAGTCCCATATAATCCATAAATATATACATATAATGCCCACAACTGTCTCTGTTATATGTATATATACAAAAAATAAATAAATAAAATAAATAAATAAATAAATAAATAAATAAACTACACACAAGTAAATTAAATTCTGTTGATATTAAAATACTTTAAAAGAAAGGTGTGTTTGAGGTATATATCTCAAGCAATATAGAGAGAAAAAGAAAACATATCTGGGCATAAACCACTAGATCTGTACTCAAAACCCCATATAGATATAAAACATACTGATTGTAATGTATGTTGTAAATGGTAAATTATACTTTATTAGGAACACCTGTACTTTCATGCAATTATCTAATCAGCCAAAAATCTGAGGCTACAGTGGGAACAGGCTCACCGACACTAGGCAGTTAAAGATTGGGAAAATAACAGCCAATGTTTATTCCAGTCTTCAACTGTCCAGTTTCGGTGAGTCTGTGCCCACTGTAGCCCCAGATTCCTGTTCTTGGCTGACCGGAGTGAAACCCACTGTCTGTCTTCTGCTGTTTTAACCCATCCTCCTTAGGATTCAAAGTTTGTGCATGCCGAGATCCTTTTCTGCGCACCGTGGTTGTAGAGTGCTTATTTAAGTTACTGTAGCCTTCCTGTCAGCTTGAACCTGTCTGGCTGTTCTCCTCTGACCTTAATGTTTGAGGCTCTTGACCTGTTTTATGCACTGTGCTGATGAAAGATAAGCAGATGTACAGTTGCTCCTAATAAACAGGGGTCTGTGAGTGTATACTAAATGTATTGTATTTTTGCATGAAATATTTACAAGCTAAAGAAAACAATGAGGCAATGAAAGAGCCACTCACTTTTCTGCTGATTGCAATGAGCAGACACTCAGCAGCCTCCAGCTGAAGCTCTGGTTCACTCAGGAGTAAGCACAGGATCTCCAGTAAATGGCAGCTGTTGTTTGTTATGTGAACCAATGCGACCCAGTCTATGTAGCCGGCCAGAGTGTTTAAGGTGGTCACGCCAACTCGACAATGAGCTTTGGCCTAATAAAGGAACATTTTATTAAATATTTTGATGCCATGCCAAAGTTTCTTATTCATCTGTAATTGAAAAGCAAATCAGTGACAACACAGTCTGAGCCTCACCTTTAACTCTTGTCCTGGAATGATTTTCTGGAGAACAAAAGCAACAAAAAAGAGAGACAATTCAGATATGATGAACAAAAAAAGTAGTGGAGTCTAACTTCTACTAGCGGTAGCATAAAAGTCTAAAACGTTTATGAAATCCATCAAAAATAATGAGATCAGGTGTGTTGTGGAACGTTCACACCGATAGTTTTACCCGGTTGCGTCCGTTGTGGGAGCAGCTTCCGCTGTCCTTATACAGTATGAGCGCCCACTAGAGGTGAAATGAAAACTATCACTGACAAATTTTGTTGTGTTATTTGCAGTGTTACTTTTTGGTTCAGTTTGGATGTACATCTTTTATTTACTTTAATAATTATTAATTAAGTGGTAGCTCAGTGGTTAAGACATTGGTATACTGATCAGAAGGTCATAAGTTCAAATCCCAGCTCTGCCAAGCTGCCACTGTTGGGCCCTTGATCAAGGCCCTTAACCCTCAACTGCTCAGTTGTATAAATTAGATGAATGCTAGTCGCTCTGGATAAGGGCGTCTGCCAAATGCCGAAAATATAAATGTGATAGTTGACATATTAATATTTCTATAATTATTTCATTTAAAAAAGTACAGTACATTTTCATGGTACAGTCAGTACTGTTTATTATTGTAATAAAGTTCAGCAATATTTTACTTTGAGTGTTATGCTTTCATTCAGAATCAATTTTAAAACTATCGGTTGATTAATCAGTTATCGGCAGGTACCTCCCAACTTCAAAGAAATCCATTATCGAACGCTACCAGCAACCGCCAATTTTGCAGTGTTACACATGGATGCACACGATCAAAGCGACAGTGTCCTTTCAAAAAATGAGTCCGAACTTCGATCTATACATCTAGAACACATTTTGGTGACCCCTGTAGCTCAACAATATCAAACCCACTATAATATCCTACCAGTTTCCTGTACTCGTCGACGTGCTGCTGCAGAATGTTCAGGAGGAAGTTGAAGATGCTGTCCATGTTCTGCGTTAGTGTGTGTTGGATGTCTCTCCGGCGCTGCTGGGGCAGAGTCTGGAACGTGATCACGTCCTCGGCCAGCCTCAGCAGAATCAGCATCACCAGCTCCGTCTGCGTGTCCTGAACAAGAGGAGTTATAGGACATGAAAGTTACACACTGTTAAAGAGCAGGAAAGATGCTCCATCTACTGCACTGTAACGTATCAAACTGATTTCTGGATCAGCCTGGCTTAGCACAGAAGTTTCTTTTGTTTCTTTTGAGCTATAAATCCCTATCTGTTTAATGACCACTCTGGCCCCAGTTTGACCAGATACCTTTGGAATGCTAACGACCAAACTTCCCCCCTTGGTACACACACACACACACACACACACACACACACACAAGCTTACCTTACACACACAATGGAGAAATCTCTCTCTTTTCAATGTAACGTGTAATTATATGTAATTATTCGATGTCCAAATAGTTTGATGTTTTCTTATTTGCATATATTGTGTGTTCATGTAACCTAACCTTAATGATTTTAGATAGTTTAACTTAGAATATCATTTTAAATGTCTATAACCATGTTTTACTTGTAATATTCTTTACAAGTCCATCGAATTTGGTATGTAGTTAATCGTCTCGAGATACCCTGATTGATTATGCATATCATATTGCAATGGGATACATTATTTCATGTTTTCTCTTAATTTCATTTATAATATGGAATAAACCGTCTCCTCCCTGGACATGCAAATCCAACTTCCTGATTGGCCCATTGCCCAAAGAGGCGTGTGCGTTGGTGTTGTCTTTAAAACAACACCACGCTTTGAAACTCTGTCTTCTCTCTTCTCTCTCAGTCTACTCTTCGGTCTCTTCAGTAACTCTTCACTCACACTCTTCCGGTTTTTCTCTCCCCCGGGGCCACGTGCCCCGGGAAGAGGAAGCCAGGATCTCTCTCTCCCGGACAAAAGATGCAACCGCTTCACGGCCGACGGCCTTTTCAAACGGCATGACGAACCAGCGAACTCTACACGGCCTCGCGCGAACTTTCAAACCGAAGCTATGCAAGTATAGTTAATGAACCTATATCTGTGTTTAAGATTGTACGATTTAAGTCGTTGCTGGTTTTTGAAAAAGGCTAATTAGTTGTGTTTTTGTCTGCTTCCCTTTTACTTCATTACTTTCTCTCTATTCCTTTTCTCTCCTTGTATATAGATGTACATATGTATGTTCTGCTTAGAGTTAGTCGTGTGTATCCATAGTTACATCTAGCTATTAAAATCTATTATCCCACACTTGATTTGTCTCTGTTTTGTCACGTGATGAGTCAATTAAACGCTGCATAAGATCTCGATTACCCGCTCTAATCTTTAATAACAAACTTCGTGGGTTAATCCTTCCTGGCCAGAAGGATAAACTCCCTATTTAAAGTTCATAAATCTAAACTAGACTACAGTTTACAGACCACATACATAGTCATAATTAATTATAATCCGTTGTAGTTAATTATCTATATGTATATGTGCACATACATGAATTCCCTTTCATGGCTGATGTATATTTATAACTGGTCACAACACGCGTTGATTAGATATATAGATATATTCCACGCCATTCGAGCTAATTCCTTATATAAATTGGAGAATACATTTAAACGTGTTAAACATCTTTTAATTTGTTGCATAAATTGTAACTGGTGGAGAATATTTTTAAACATTGCAGATTCATCGGAGTTACTACACATTCTGGTAGATAATGCGGGCACGCTTTAAAACTCGTCTCCTTTAAAAAGGTGCTTCGAATCTAAGCGTGTGCTTCTGTTTCGTTTTTCATGTTTAAAGTTGATCCATTACATTACTCTGGTGGAAAAGAATAATGCTAGTAATGATTGATTCGTTACAGCACGTTTACATGGAAATGGAAATGACAACATTTTGAAGAACACCTGAAGTTAGAGTAGCATAATGTGAGTGCGCATTCAGGCAATACCCAAGCAGACAAATATCACATACCCCAAATGTAGTGAGTGTTTCCATCTCTTTCAGCATATCTGGCCACTGTTGAGGCCACTCTCTCTTGATCATCTCCACAACGATCCTTGACAGAGCGTCTTTAATATGACTCTCCTCCTCCAAGATGGGATACGTTCCCTAACGAAATACACAAAGACTGATCAGTACTCACAGTAGATCACGTATAAAATCATGCACTTCTACTAGCGATGGGAATTCAAAGAGCCATCTCATGTCAGGGTTGCCAGATTGGTCTAGTTTTTTTATTTGTTTGTTTCTTTTTGTGCATCCTTTCGAGTTATAGTTGGGCTGAAAATTTTGCTGAGACCTGGCAACTCTGTTCACTACTCACATTGGTCAACATCCCCATGGTGCAGTCTTTCAAATGGACTTTCTCTTGCTGTGGCATGTTATTCCACTGAAACCTGGTTACACAACATACGGACCATCAGTGTATAACCCATACAGAAATATTCCCTTCTACGGTTTATATTTAAAGTCTTACTTACTTTATAACATGCTCCAGTATTTGTAGACCAAAATGTCTCACCACCGCTGCCTGGGATTTGTCTGCTAACTGAAGGCCACATGGTATACAATATGGGCACTTTTCTTTGAATTCCTCACAAAACTGAAACAGAAGAGGAATTATTATTATCTGAAATAAAATAAAACAGCTGTAACTCAGCTACAAGTCTGAACATGTATCTAGAGGGTTGTTACGGGGTCACGTGTCGCCACATTGTGTTCTTTTTAACCCATTCAAATACTTTACTCCAAGTACTGGTTCTCATCCCGTTTATAATATCAACATGACAAATACTGACATAATCACTGCGATTTCATGAAAGTCATTCTCAAAATATCTTTCTAAGAAAGAAGAATAATTACGGGATTTTATCGCTTCCCCCTGTCCGTGTTTTGTTTTACAAATGTTTCATAATAAATATTAATTATACTTTTCATCACCGACTTTGTGTTTTTAAATGGTCGATTAATACCGTGAAACCGTGATATTTTTACACTAGGTTATCATACCGTGGAAATTTCTAACCGTGTACATGTAGCAACAGAGAAGATGAACCGTTCACGTCAAAGAGCAGGTACTGGCAGAGATACTGACTGAATCCCAAATGGCTTCGTATTGTACATAAGGTGCACTATATAGGGTGCGTACATTAGCAGTCACACTCACACTAGATAATGCACTGGATAAGGGAAAAACAAGCCATTTAGGACACAGTCACAAGCAGATGTGTAGTTAGCTTACGAAAGACACACAACTGATAAACTAGCTTTTAGCTGCATAAATGACAATAGCTAGGTCGGCTAACACTGTAATACACTTAGCTATAAAGCTAACAATAAAGTTTATTCATTTTATTAAGCAAACTGTGTTGTAGTGAGCACTCTGGAACGCGTAAATGTTTCTATAAAAACGTTAGCTTTATCCGGGCAGCAGCTCAGCAGCCCTCAGCTCGCCGGTTAGCTAGACTCTGTTAGCCGTGTAGCTAATCGCTTCTCCTCCACCCCCGGTACCTTCAGAGCCTCCAGGCGGTACCGCTGATTGGATTCCGCGTCCATCATGACGGTCACAGCCTTAATGAGCTGCTCGCACATCGCGGCCACCGGCTCTGCCATGGTACTGCTCCAACCGCGCACCACGTTCACTGCTCACGTAGTAAATCCAGCTAACTGCACGCGCTTACAAGGTGCTTTAACGGAGGAGCTGTGCAACAGCGTGCATGCAGCTGCAGCGCCGGGCAGCCCCGCGGAATCATGGGAAATGGAGTTTTCTATGGGACGCCATTATAATGCGATTCATGCCGCATGAACGGAGACGAGAAAATGAAGTTTGTGGAGATTACCGCATGGTGGCGCGCGCGCAACACTAAACTACATTTATCCATTAATACATTTAACAGTTTTATTCAGTTCTGATTTTTATTTGAAAAGAACAACCAAGTTTGAATTATTTACTTACAAATATATGAAAACCTTTATTATTCAGAATAATATATTAATTAAAAAAAAATCATAATAATATATTGGTTAAAAAACGTCAGCACATATTCATTATCATTATAATATATGAAAAATGTTTGTTTGTTTGTTTAAACAAATATCCACTGTCCTTATAATATATTAATATTTTCATACCATGTATTTATTTGTTTATCTAGTTATTAAATTCAATGCTTTTTTATTTTAGATTCATTATAGTGCATAACTAATTAATATTTCATTCAGAATTTAATTAACATTTATTTATTTGTTGTTTAAATTATTGCTATGATTTATTTATTTATCTATCTATTTATTTATTAGTTAGCTTTAAAACATTCATAGGCATTATAATACATTTTGTTTTGTTAGTTATTTATTCATTTATTCATTGATAATACCCAATAACCTTTTCTTTAAATGTATTAAAGTCCATAAATATTTAATTCAATATTTGGTTAACATTTTATTTATTTGTTTGTTTAAATTCTTCCTAAAAATCAATTTACATTTTAAATGCAATTTAAATGAAATATTTAATGTTTATATTCATTAATTCATTTATTTATTCATCACACTTTATACTTTACATTTTAATTCATTATAATATATTAACATTTACTGTAACACATTATTTTAATTATGATATATTTGTGTCATTACTTATTTGTTTGTTTGTTTGTTTGTTTGTTTAAATGATCTCTATAATAAAAGAAATAATAATAGTCTTTGCACAGCACTGACTGACAGCAGACTGGAGTGTGGATGCTTGATTACACTGGACCATGGGAACATAAGATCAACATACTAAAACTTCTCATAGTGTTTCATACGTAGCATATTGATGAAACAAATAAATGTTCCATGACATATATTTCAATGCTAAATAAAAAAGGATTGAAAGCCAGGGTTATCCCATGCACAGTGTGATATCCTCTCTTCTGTAATTATCCAACAGCCCTTCAGCTCGTGTATTTAGCTTCAACTTGCAGATCTGGGAAGCTGTACATTAACATAACTCTCCAAGAGTCAAAGCTTAGCAAGCTTGCAGAAACATAAAACCTAAAGCTATCAGACAGCAACATGAAGAACTGAGACAGCAGTAATGCAGGCCAGGCCTACTCATCTTTCCTCTTCATCTGTGCTCTCTGTGTTTAATGTGAAACCTAATCAAACTCTTCAGCTGGTTATTAAACCCAATGCTGCTAGAATATAGTGTTTATATGTCTATCTCTCTGTCTGTCTTTGTGTCTGCCTGTCTGTCTGACCATCCATCCATCCATCCATCCATCCATCCATCCATCCATCTATCTATCTATCTATCTATCTATCTATCTATCTATCTATCTATCTATCTATCTATCTATCTATCTATCTATCTATCTATCTATCTATCTATCTATCTATCTATCTATCTATCTATCTATCTATCTATCTATCTATCTATCTATCTACAGTGCATCCAGAAAGTATTCACAGCGCTTCACTTTTTCCACATTTTGTTATGTTACAGCCTTATTCCAAAATTGATTAAATTCATTATTTTCCTCAAAATTCTACAAACAACACCCCATAATAACAACGTGAAAGAAGTTTGTTTGAAATCTTTGCAAATGTATTAAAAATAAAAAATGAAAAAATCACATGTACATAAGTATTCACAGCATTTGCCATGACACTCAAAATTGAGCTCAGATGCATCCTGTTTCCACTGATCATCCATGAGATGTTTCTACAACTTGATTGGAGTCCACCTGTGGTAAATTCAGTTGATTGGACATGATTTGGAAAGGCACACACCTGTCTATATAAGGTCCCACAGTTAACCGTGCATGTCAGAGCACAAACCAAGCCATGAAGTCCAAGGAATTGTCTGTAGACCTCCGAGACAGGATTCTATCGAGGCACAGATTGAAGGTCCCAATGAGCACAGTGGCCTCCATCATCCATAAATGGAATAAGTTTGGAACCACCAGGACTCTTCCTAGAGTGGGCCGCCTGGCCAAACTGAGCGATCTGGGGAGAATGACCTTAGCCAGGGAGGTGACCAAGAACTCGATGGTCACTCTGACAGAGCTCCAGCATTATTACTTTGTGGAGAGAGGAGAACCTTCCAGAAGAACAACCATCTCTGCAGCACACTACCAATCAGGCATGTATGGTAGAGTGGCCAGACGGAAGCCACTCCTCAGTAATAGGCACATGACAGCCCACCTAGAATTTGCCAAAAGGCACCTGAAGGACTCTCAGACCATGAGAAACAAAAATTGAACACTTTGGCATGAATAGCAAGTGTCATGTCTGGAGGAAACCAGGCACCACTCATCACATGGCCAATACCATCCCTACAGTGAAGCATGGTGGTGGCAGCATTGTGCTGTGGTGATGTTTTTCAGCAGCAGGAACTGGGAGACTAGTCAGGATCGAGGGAAAGATGAATGCAGAAAAGTACAGAGACATCCTTGATGAAATCCTGCTCCAGAGAACTCTGGACCTCAGACTGGGGTGAAGGCTCATCTTCCAGCAGGACAATGACCATAAGCACACAGCCAAGATAACAAAGGAGTGGCTACAGGACAACTCTGCGAATGTCCTTGAGTGGCCCAGAAAGAGCCCAGACTTGAACCCGATTGAACATCTCTGGAGAGATCTGAAAATGGCTGTGCACCGACGCTCCCCATCCAACCTTATGGAGCTTGAGAGGTCCTGCAAAGAAGAATGGGGGAAACTGCCAAATATAGGTGTGCCAAGCTTGTAGCATCATACTCAAAAAGACTTGAGGCTGTAATTGGTGCCAAAGGTGTTTCAACAAAGTATTGAGCAAAGGCTGTGAATACTTTCCGGATGCACTGTATCTGTCATTCTGTCTGTCTGTCTATCTATCTATCTGTCATTCTGTCTGTCATTCTGTTTGTCTGTCTGTCTATCTATATCTATCTCTCTCTCTCTCTCTCTCACATATATATATATATATATATATATATATATATATATATATATATATATATATATATATATATATATATATATATATATATGTATGTATATATGTATATATAGAATGTGTATATATATATATATGTATATATGTATGTATATATATATATATGTATATATATATATGTATATATATATGTGTATATATATGTATATATATATGTATGTATATATATATGTATATATATGTATATATATGTATATATATGTATACATACATATATATATACATATATATATACATATACACACATATACATATATATATATATATATATATATATATATATATATATATATATATATATGTATATGTGTGTATATGTATATAGATATGTATATATATATAGTATGTATATAGATATGTATATATATATAGAATGTATATAGATATGTGTGTATATATATATAGAATGTATATAGATATGTGTGTGTATATATATATATAGAATGTATATAGATATGTGTGTGTATATATATATATAGAATGTATATAGATATGTGTGTGTATATATATATATAGAATGTATATAGATATGTGTGTGTATATATATATATAGAATGTATATAGATATGTGTGTGTATATATATATAGAATGTATATAGATATGTGTGTGTATATATATATAGAATGTATATAGATATGTGTGTGTATATATATATAGAATGTATATAGATATGTGTGTGTGTATATATATATAGAATGTAAATAGATATGTGTGTGTGTATATATATATAGAATGTATATAGATATGTGTGTGTATATATATATATAGAATGTATATAGATATGTGTGTGTATATATATATAGAATGTATATAGATATGTGTGAGTATATATATATAGAATGTATATAGATATGTGTGTGTATATATATATAGAATGTATATAGATATGTGTATATATATATAGAAATATATATATATATATATATATATATATATATATATATATATTCTATATATATACATACCTATATACATTCTATATATATATATGTATGTGTATGTTTATGTCTGTCTGACTATCTAGCTCTCTATCTACAGTTTCTGTTTTCCTTTCTGTCTGTCTGTCAATTCGCCTGTCCATCCCCCATCTATCTATCTATCTGTCCGCCCGCCCATCACCCATACATCTCTCACAGCTCCTTATTTATCTACCTATCTGTTCATCCTTCCATATTTCAGTCTGTCAGTAGAAAGGCTTTACATACAGGGCATAATAATTACTTATTCAGTTATGTTACTGAGGAACGGGTCGCGGTCCAAACAGCAGTATTACATCCGTACTAAAACGCACGTCAAAATAGTGTACTTGGCGCGTTACTAACTGATAAACTTTTTAGTGCTGCATGATGTGGTTTGGAGCACAGCCTGGGAATCACTGAGTGGGGGGCGTGGCTTAAATTCCAATGGGATGATCACGTCGTTGTGGGCGTGTCTCCGCCTCTGCACTGGGAGTCGGTGTGATATCCGAAACTGACGCGCTTCTTCTCTTCTTCTTAACGTTGGGAAAATGTCCTGAAAACACTGAAACTATTACAACAAGCGGAAAGTGGATACTAACCGGGATATTCACACCTGGATGTTTTGGTTGCGTCGTTTTCGAGAGAGTGTTATCTCTCAAGAGGAAACCAAGCAGAGGCGACTCTGTTGGTAAACTTTCGTCCTGCGTTAGCTATAGCTGGTGAGCTGGTTAGCTGGTGAGCTAAAGAACTCCCGTGGTAAACGGTGTGAGGTGAAGTTTACACTAACGCAGGCCTGAGACCGCCGACTGACTCACTGAGCCGCAACAGGTTTCCTCTCAGCTATGAAGTAGAAACCGGACACGGTGATTTTTTTTTTTATCGCCTTTTCCCCATCTGATATATATACGTATATATTTATTTATTTTTCCTTTTTCTTTTACAAAGTCCGGACTAATTTATTTCCAGCAGAAGTGAATTTGTCCTCCGTGTACACTTGACTAGCTGAAGCTAGTTTGGGAAGCCGCTTTCGGACAAAAGGAAAATTCTGGAGTTAAACTCGGTTAAATGCGTTACGAAGCCAAAATGATGCCGGTAAGTCGAAAATGTAATGTTTATCCTTCTGTTAAAAACTGTGGTAAATTTTGTACTTTGTACATAACGAGAAAATTTTACCTTTTACTAGTGTTGGTTAAAAAAAAAAAAAAAAAAAACTCGGTCCATTTAACACTCTAGCTCTGGCTACCTTATACACTGTAACACAATTTTCAAAAGAAGTTCAGTTAAATTATTTTAACTTCTTTTACTTTTTGGACAGGTAAGTCGACCCTTTTATTTCTCCATCTGTGTTTAAAGGTGCAATAGTCAGGATTTTTTATTGCTTGCTTGTACAAATAACCTGGAAAATATGTCGAACGTGTTAAAAAAAAAAAAAAAAAATCGTTTATACAGTAGCCTCAGCTAAAGTGTATGAAGTGGCTGAGTAAACCCGTTTGGAAAACTGACTTCCGGCCTGTAAACATGTTTATCTTTGGTTGAACGTCCTGTCCATCATTTTTTAGACACTATATTCCGTGGGTTTCTGTAGATCCTGGGGATGGAGCTTCGTGAAGGTGGGTGGGGATAGTGGGGGTGGGCTCAAGGGGGAAAAAAAACACATTTCCACATCAAACCCATCTACTTAACCTTACCTCACTTAATGCACCTTTAAATCAATCAGGACTCACTCGTTTGACGGAAACTTGCTGTACACAGCTGTGTAATGACTCACACTGACTGGGCAGGTCTCTCTTGTACTCTCATATACAACAAAGTACACTATAAAGGAAATGCTTATCATAATTGAACCTGTTATGATTTTTTTTTTCACAATAATGAGTTTTGCCTCATAATCAGTCTCTCTGTATATAATCCTAATGCGAGCTGGGTTGTAATCTGAATAGTAGCTTTAAGGGAAAATTCCACTCATTCAATATATTTTGGTTGAAATATTTGATGTGTTTAGTGATTTTGGTGCCGATGGGTTGGTTGGTGCTGTATTTTCATTATTGCTGTGAGAAGTTTGGGGTTTGGGGTGACGTTTGCTATTAGTTACTGTATACTAGAATGTAATAGGAGATAAATTTCAACGATTTCAGATGAGGGATAACAGTAAAGCTTTGCTGATAGCTCCTAGAAACGAAACTGGAAGTGTTTTTTTTTTTTTTTTTTTTTTTTTTTTTTTTTTTTTCCCCCCTCACTCGCCATTTTCCAGTGACGTTCAAAGTCATATTAATGAGAAATCCAACATAGGAGTAAGTGCAGACTGCACGCTGGACTCAAAGTCCCTGAGTACAGATGTGTGAGGAGGTGAGAGAGATGGACAGACTAAAGCGCCGCTGCACGACCATCTTCAGGTAGAGATGAAGCAAGGGCTCGTTCCCACTGCACCACTAACCAGACTACTATAGATTTTTAGAAAACATGAAAATTTTCAAATCGAATTTTATTTGTCACATATATAACCATACATAGTATAACGCGCAGTGAAATGCTTTTTACGAGCGCACTGATATATAAAGAGAATAAAAAATCATATATAATAGATGAAAATATAATAAAAAAAGGGAATATAATATAATAGAGAATATATAAGTAGAAAAAATTTACAATTTAGAATATAATACAAAAATTTACTGTATGAAGGGTTTTCCCAGGCCACCACACGGCTTAAAGCCTGAACTCAAAATGGTGTTGTAAAGGTTACTCGCCAGTGAAAGGCAGAAAACGGCAGCGATGAAAGAAACATGTCGATGGTAAGTTTGTTTGCAAATGGCTGAAACCCTCTTGCAATCTTCTTAACTTGGGTGTCGTAAAAATAGTAACCAGTGCTTGGACCCCTTGCTACAGTGCATAAGATAATCTGTAATCACATGCATCATGGTCGTTTTTTTGCTCCGTGAGAATAACCCAAGTCCTCTATCCCCCCCACCTTTGTGCCCATCCCCCATTCACCCCCATGTTCACAAATCTCTGCCCCCTTGATCTACAGTGGCCTGTAGAGTGCCTATAAAATGAATGACAGGAGACTCATCCAGACACAATCAATCTGGACCAGAAATCAGATTTCTCAGCCACTTAGTATACTCGTGCTGTGGTCATGGCTCAAACCATTATTTTTATATCGTGTTCTAAATATCTTCCAGGTTCTTTGTACAAGTATGAAATTAAAAAAAAAAAAAAATCGTCTATTGCACTTTTAAGGATTTTCTTACAACAATAAGATCTCTAATAACATCCACTCAATCAAAGAAAGCTGCATGTAAGCTCAGCGTTGTGTATAGATTTTGCCTGCTGTATAATCAGCATATGTTCTTATTACACTCATTTTTAAACTGAGTCAATAGATAAATGCTGATGGCTTGTTGTGTGGTGTAAATAAATACGGGGCAGTCAATATTATGAGAGGAGGTGGTGATGAGCTTGAAGCAGTGTCAGTCTTTTTTCTTTCCCTCTGGGATGCATCACTTCCTCTTGCTGCTGCACATCTCTTACTGAGAGACTCTTGTAGTTCCTCTTTGGGTGTGGTTTAATATCATCAGATGTGTTTGTATTTATTTTATTGGTTGTAGAGGTTCATCATCAAACTAACACTTTCGTGTTCCATGAGTAAATTGTCTCTTGTTCATGTTTGGCACAGTGGCTTAGTGTTAGGCATGTTTGGCTTGTGCGTTTTGAGGTTGGCTGTTCGAATCCCATGTGCCCCATGTGTGTGGAGTTTGCATGTCCTCCACGTGCTTTGGGAGTTTCCTCTGGGTACTTCGGTTTCCTCCCCCGGTCCAGAGACATGTTGTAAGCTGATTGGCAATTAATTGTTCCAAATCGTCCATAGTGTGTGAATGTGTGATTGTGCCCTGCGATGGGTTGGGACCCCGTCCAGGCTGTCCCCTGCCTTGTGGCCTGAGTTCCCTGGGATAGGCTCCAGTCTCCACCGTGACTTTGTATAGGATAAGCGGTATAGGTGGATGTAAGTGTATATAGGAGAGCTATCTGATTCTGATTCCTGGTCCCGCTTTAAAGGAAAGTGTCACTAAAGATGATGGACGATTGTCATCTTGGGCGATTAAGCTGTCATTCCAAAATGCAGTAGCCAATAGGGCCCGCTTCATATAAACCCCGCCCACTTAATACTTAGTCAGAATTGAAGCCTAGTGCGCACTACATATTTTATCCCCGATTTCTGAGTCACCTACAAATTTTTTGTAGCTTGGTGTCTTCACCCCCCCGGCTTGGTGACTACTACTGTGAGCTTCCTCAGAGACCGCGAGAGCAGTTCAGCCGATGAGAATCCAAGAAGAAATCAAATTCCTCTGCTGTCACGTGCAGCAGATCCCTGAATCCAGTTTATCATCCATCTGTTTGTGTGGGAGAGTGATTGCAAAGTGTAAGAACAATGATGATGCTTCTATAAGAAACCATTTGGCCTTATGATGTCATACATGAATGTTTGTTAGGAACAGCAGAAATAATAACAAACAGGGCATGATTTCTACTAGCACACAGTATTACAAAAAAAGTAATTTTTTGCATTATACCTCCACTCATCTTTGTAGAACAGATCTCACTGCCTGTGTCTCCCCAACATACACATTTCCTTCTTTTTTGTTGTTGTTTATGTACAAGGTAGTGATCAGCCATTCTTTGGTGAAAGATGGTGTAGATAGTGTGCGAGTCGTCTGCAAGCGATTGTCGCTCCTATATCCAAAAAACAACAGATCGCCAGCGATTAAAGTCATGTATTGCAAGCGGGTTGGCCATTGTGAGATTTTGGAAGTGGTGTAATGCTCACTCTGAATGCGAACAAAGCGTCTCTTTATTTTGACGTAAGACTCACGTTTTGTTTTTTGCTTTAGTTTCATTTTGAAACAAGCAAGCGCACTTGAGAAGATTTATTTGTTAACCCAGTCCGTGAAAACTATCATGAATGCAGCTTGGGGTCAGGGGGAGAGGAGAGGAGAGGGGTGAGGGATGAAATAAAATAAGACAAAACAGAAAACTTTAGACCTGTTCGCATGCTATGTTGTATTTCTAGTCCACAATATTCTACTTTGCCACAAGACAGTGTTGTAAGGTAAATTTGACCTTTATTAGAGCTAATAAATGCTTCACTTATCGACTCATACTGTATGTCACTGCAGATGTGTGTGGTATGAGTTGTAAGTGTGTTTTCTCTTTCCCGGGGGACCAGATGGCTCTTTGTTCACCTGCACTCACCATCACCAGTTTGTGTGACATGTTCGAGTGTAACACAAAGTGCTCCATGATTGCAGTAAAACTCTCCTGCGATTGTTTTCACCAGAGCCAAGCAGCTTTTCATTGTCTGGGAGATGTGTGTATTGTGTGTGCACTTCTGCTGAACTCTGATAAGAAATGCTCTCGTTTTAGGAGACGTCTTCTCCTGGTACAGACTGATGGAGGTTGTTAGTCCTTGTAATCGTTAGCCTATTGAAATGGTGTGGTGGTGTGTCATGATTAGACAGGTGCAGTGTTTTTACACTGAAGCTCAGCTTGTTCTGGAAAAAAAATACATCAGTCATACAGTGCCCTCCACTAATTTTTGCACCCTTGGTAAACATGAGCAAAGAAGGCTGTGAAAAATTGTCTTCACTGTTTAATCTTTTGTTTAAAAAATTCACAAAAATACTCTGCTCTCATGGATATCAAAACAATTGCAAAGAAAACACAGGTTTATTAAAATAATTAAAAATAAACCCTTTAATATAAAATATAGGTGTGCAATAATTATTGGCACCCTTTTAGTCAATACTTTGTGCTACCTCCCTTCACCAAGATAACAGCTCTGAGTCTTCTCCTATAATGCCTGATGAGGTTGGAGAATACATGGCAAGGGATCTGAGACCATTCCTCCATACAGAATCCTTCAAATTTCGAGGTCCACACTGGTGGACTCTCTTCTTCAGTTCACCCCACAGGTTTTCTATGGGTTTCAAGTCAGGGGACTGGGATGGCCATGGCAGGACCTTGATTTTGTGGTCAGTAAACCATTTTTGTGTTGATTTTGATGTATGTTTTGGATCATTGTTCTGCTGGAAGATCCAACAACGGCCCATTTTAAGCTTTCTGGCAGAGGCAGTCAGATTTTCATTTAATATCTGTTGATATTTGATAGTCCATGATGCCATGTATCCTAACAAAATGTCCAGGTCCTCTGGCAGAAAAACAGCCCCAAAACATTAAGGCGCCACCACCATATTTAACCGTGAGCATGAGGTACGTTTCTATATGGCTACCTCTCTGTGTGCGCCAAACCCACCTCTGGTGTTTACTGCCAAAAAGCTCTACATTTGTTTCATCTGACCATAGAACCCGATCCCATATGAAGTTCCAGTAGTGTCTGTCAAACTGAAGATGCTTGAGTTTGTTTTTGGATGAGAGTAGAGGCTTTTTTTTCTTGAAACCCTTCCAAACAACTTGTGGTGATGTAGGTGACTTCAGGTTGTAGTTTTGGAGACTTTCTGACCCCAAGACACAGCTAACTTCTGCAGTTCTCCAGCTGTGATCCTTGGAGATGTTTTTGGCCACTCGAACCATCCTCTTCTTTCTGGTATTTACATCTAGATGTGTTAAACAACATAAAACATAGAACCTTTTATATCAGACCACTGCATGTTTTGGCTAGCAAAACTATAGGAACAGATCAGTCTTGAAGTAAATAAAAGTAAATGGCACTTAATATTTGGTTGCATATCCCTTTCTTGCAATAACTGCATCAAGCCTGTGACTCACTGACCACCAAATTGTTGGTTTCTTCTTTTCTGATGCTTTTCCATTCTTTTACCGCAGCTGCTTTCAGTTGTTGTTGTTTGTTTCGGGGGGTTTCTCCTTTCAGTCTCCTCTTGAGGAGTTGAAATGCTGCTCAATCAAGGTCTGGTGATTGACACGGCCAGTCTAAAACCTTCCACTTTTTCCCCTGATGAAGTCCTTTGTTGAGTTGACAACAGTGTGTGTAAAGAGTGTATTCACACTCTTTTGTCTGATATGTGGAAATGCATTCTCAGCTTTTGGGGGGGAAAAAAAATAAAGAATTTGTTTTAAATTCTGTATTAAGCTTAGAAGTTTAACAGCACCCAGTTGGATACTGAAATTTGAATCGTTTGGTGAGTTTTTGTTTTTAAATTTATTTATTTATTTTTTGACATTTTCAGACACAGCTACAGCCTAGAAAACAGTTCTATGTATAGGCATGACGGCGACAGAGAGAAAGGAGCTTTAAGAGCAGCAGGAATGTGATGTCTTTCACTCTGATCAGTTTCATAAATCCACTGGGCGCGTTTGGAAATTTCCATGGTTGAAGAGTTAACCATTCTCTTAGGAGACACACACACACAGAGCAGCTATTGGTGCAAAGTTAGGTGCGTCACAGCCTGAGGGAGGCCGATGAAGCACAGCCTTGAGTGAATCATGCCAGGTGTTCTCACACATCAGGAGCAGTGTATTATCGATTCACCTGTTTTTATTAACATCACTTTGGTTAGAGGTCAGTCAGTGGTGAAGTATGGATGTAGATATGTTTAAATTCTCCCTCTGCCAGGGTTCAAACATTAACACTTACGACAACACGATAGCAGTGTGGCGCTCGCTCTGATGGATATTTACATCCGTTTTTCACCAATGATTTGCATCTCGTAAAAGCTCCTCTCCATGTCATGAGCCTCAATCCAGTAAGTAGTAGCAATTAATTTGTTACAAATGACAGATCAATACTGAAACATTATTTATAAGCAAAATGTATATTATAAGGATTTCTGTTACTTAGTGTGGGTTTTTTTTTTTTTTTGTGTGTGTTGTGGCTTTATTTTTGGATTAGTTGGAAGTTTAATACACAAATGAGTCGATTATTTGTTTGTAAGCTGAACACCCTGCTCTTAACTCAAGTCTGCGTAAGCTTCAACACTACTCGAGTCCTATGAGGATGCTTCAAAAAAGTTTTTCAAGTACAGTTGATTATTCAAGTCAGCTAATTATTCTCTTCACCGCACTATTGACACACATCATCTGGCCTCGCCTGTTTAGCGCACTCGCTGTGTCAGCTTTCAGAGCCGACGTGATCAAAAACAAATGAAGTTGATACTGAGAGCTGTAAAGAGAGATTGAGCGTGGCAGGGAAATCAGATATACAATAATGAAACATGGTACACTTGTTAAATATGCTGACTGTTGTCTACTTGAAATATAGATTTAAAATTTTTTCGCTCAAGGGAATTTTCTTTTGTTTATTTACCACAGTTGAGTCTTTTATGAAAATGCTGCTGTTGTGTGTGTGTGGGGGGGAATCTCAAAACTGGTTTGTTTGCTGTCATCGTTTTTCATTAAGGCACAACTGCTTTTGTTTGAGAGAAACTGATTTTTTTTCTTTTTTCTTTTTAAAGGCCATTACATTCAGCTAAATGCCTGTTTCCAGGAAACAGTGACCTTATTTTTGGCCAGGGTCCTGTTGCCAGAGGCTACGCCCTCTCTGTGTGTGTGTGTGTTTAACACGAGGCTCCCAGTATCTCTTGTCTGTTTAATCTGTGGGAGTGACTCAAACATTCTGTCTTCCGGCAATCGACCCGTCTCTAAATCCATGCCTGATGCACTGCACAAGACCAGATAAACTCATGACTAATGTAGATGTAGTAGTAGTAGTACACTATGTGCCCAAAAGTATGTGGACACCTGACCAACACACCCAACAATGTGAACATCCCATTTCAGATTTAGTCTTCCTTTGCTGTTATAATAACCTCCACTCTTCTGGGAACAGGATTTCGCGGAGTGTTTTTTTTTTTTGTGATTGTTGCGGCCAAAAATGCTCGATTTGCTGCGACTTTAAAAAAAAAAAAAAAAAACTTGCAATGCAACTTGCTGAATTTTTATGTGGAAAACTACTTGAATTCGTGAAACTGCAATTGCACGAAATTGTTTTGCACGGTCTTTCACACTGATGTTTGTTGGTAAATGAGACCTTTTAGTTGTACTCATGTCTGGCTCGCGTGAATCAAAGCGGTTCAGCCGAATGCGCGTTGTGATGACGTCACATGACTCGTCTTGGCCCAGACCTGTGGAAAATCAGCGGGAATTGCAAGTGCCTCTGAATATTGCAGAGTTTGCTTGATCTTGCCGTAAGTTCACAAAAAAAGGTAAAATCACAAAATCCTGGGAGAACTGATTGTCATGCTGGAACAGGTTTGGGCCTCTTAAGGCTGATTTATACTTCCTGTTATCTGTGCATATGCGCATGCAAGATGGCCGCCTCATGTATCCTGTGGTTGTTTGGTGTGTCACTAGTGCACTTCCTCAGAAATTAACCCCCACGCACACATACACCTCGCCCAGTGTTTCAGACTACTCACTCAGTGGGATGGTTGGGCTTGGATAGAGGATGCAATGCGGTCCAGTCGTGGCTGAGTAGGACTAAGGAAAAGACGCAAACTATACTCAATGATAAGTCTGACTCTATACTTGTTATTCAGTTACACCTGATCTGAAAAACTAGCCTCACAGAGATAGGGTCGATGTGAATGGGCGATTTTTCTTTCAATGCCATGCCACTTGGTTCTCGGTATTCCATGTACATGGATATCCAAAAATCCACCAATGGGTTCTCTGTGAACCTCTGTGTACACTCCTTTAAAATAAAAGTTTTCCCGAGACCCCCCCTGCTACTGCTTTCGCCTAGAACTGGTTAAGAAATACTGTTCTAGGCCATTACTGGGTACTAACACTAGCTTCTTGTTAGTGGTTTTCCAATTAGTCAGTTTTTGAATTTTAAAAACCTCTTAAACCTGCAGAAAGCTCTGTTTTGAGAGAAACCGAGCTCGTCAGTGTGTTTAACAACCCTGTGCATGAAATCGATAAACATACAGTTGGAATTGGAAACCTAAAAGACAAGGATGTTTAGATTCTGATGTGCCATCTCATGGACACCGCTTACAGAGGAGAAAACGTGCTCTACGTACCTCCTCTGTAAAATGCATTAGTGGAAAGAAATGGAGCTCTATGATGGCACTTGAATCAAAACCTGCGTAATTGCACATGATATCATGCGTGGAAGCTTTGTACAGCTGTGGCTGTTTGAACCTCCTGCCGAGAATCCTAGTTCTAGCTTTCATCTGTACAACACTGTCTACACCCAACAGGATATTGAATGCACCTGTGGATATTGCCTTTTACCTGCATGCCTCGAAGAAAAGTCAGTTATCGAACAGTTCTTGGCTCAAAAATATGAACACAGCCTGTGTGACTGAATAATGACATGCACTTGCCCCACGATTGGCTCAAGGATTTTTTGTTCCATCACATCTAAGAATTGACAAAATCTCGCTTTTGTTGTGAACGTAACGTAAGTAAGCGACTTTATGAGTGAGATTAGTCGCTTTAGGTTCATTAAAAAAAAAAAAAACTGGCTTAACAGAATTTAAATGACTTGTATGTGGTATTTTAATGTCAAATAAAACATTATTTGCCTCTGTGGACATGTTGCTATTGTTGGTGAAGTTTTTTTTCCACGATTGCTTGGTTTTTGTTTTGATGTTGAGTGAAGTCTATGTTGTCTGTAGGGCCTGTGGAAAAATAAATAAATGACGTACTTGAGTGTACTGCAAACGAATCCGTTGTTTCATCTTTAAACAGTAATACACTAACATAAACAATTGTCTCCTCCTATTTCCATTTCAAACCAAAAGAATCCCATTCAATTTTATTTGTGGTGCACTTTTACTAATTGCATGCTCTTCTGCACTGAAGGTTTCCTCCAGGTTTCCTGGTCTCCTTCCACCTCTCAAAAAGCATTCTAGTAGGAAGACTGGCTACTCTAAATTGTCCCTAGGTGTGAATGAGTGTGTGCTTGGTTATAGACTGGCATCCCATCCATGGTGAATTTCCTGCCTTATGCCCAATGTTCCCAGAACAGGATCCAGCGCTAACCAAAAAGTCTTTGAAATAGAAAACATAATACTAACCAACTCCTCACTCTTCCTATGTCTTAAACCGACGATGTAATATTGTGCGTAGATGTCCTCATCAGTCTTTCACATTCAGCTGTTCTTGCATCCCTGTCCTTGCCTGTGGGCTGTACAGGTGATATTTCACGTAGTTGGCGCCGAATGAAGGTCACATTCATCCACATGCCAACTTTTCGAGTCGAGCACAGGCACTCTGTGGATCATTAAGTTAGTGCTGAGCGATTGGAGCAGCACAGCCTCCATCTGCTGTAATTAAACGCTCACTCCCTCTCTACCTCCTTTCTTAAAGCCTCATCCCTTACAAACATAATCTGCCTGTGTGCACCTCAATTACAGGATGCTGGGTTCCTGTGAGTACTGTTGTTTACAGAGCAAACAAAGTAAAATCCAGGACTTGGAGTTTGTTTTCGTATGTGAGGAGCTAATTAGATTAAGCTCAAGACAAGACGAAGCTGTGAGAAAGAACGCTCAGGATCGCACTCAACTCAGTGACTTTTGCTTTGGGTTTTAAATCACCAGATGTTTGTGTAATGAATGATTTAAAGAGCAGGATGTTAGATCTTTTTATATTATTGACAGTTTGTGTAATGGTTTGAGTGGTTCTGTAAGGCATAGCAAAGTTATTATATGTTTATTATTGAGTTCTTCTAGTTAATAGCTTGTTTGACTGATTCCTTGAATTAAATGTGTTTAATCCAAACCTCAATAACTGAAAAACAAGTGGGACTATAAATAATGTCAGTTACAGTCAGATACAGTTGATGTTGTTTTCCTTGGCAGACCCATTTGGTGTCTGTTGCCCAGTACACCAGTGGTTTCTTTCTTTTTCAGGACATTCCAAATTGTTGTATTGGCTATGCCTGTTTGTGCAATGCCACTGGTTAATTTTCCCTTTTTTCTCAGCTTCAAAATGGCTTGATTTTCTCCCATAGACAGCTCTCTGATCTTCGTGTTGGTTTATCCTTTTTTATGATGATTGCAGTCTTCAGCGGCGAAACTGAAGGTTAAAACCATGGGTAGCTGTTCAGAGCTATTTATTGTTTAAACAGTCAATCTAACAGGGCACACCTAAGTAACAAGAAATGCCTGTCAGTTGCACGTTCCAATATTTTTGCTCACCTACAAGTCAGGTGGTCTGATAGAGAATGTGCGCTTGACCACTTTCTCCATCTCTTGGCAGATGTTCTTGACGGTGTACCTCAGCAACAATGACCAGCATTTCACAGAGGTGCCCATAACTCCGGAGACGGTATGCCATGATGTGGTGGAGCTCTGCAAGGAGCCAGGAGAGGTGGACTGCCACTTGGCTGAAATGTGGAGAGGATCTGGTAAGAGACACGCGCACATACGCGCACACACACACACACACTCTATGTGTCCAGAGAATAACATTTGTTCCCCTTGAACAACAATCAGTGCACATGAAGGCAGCTGTAAACAAATTTTTTATTAAAAAAAATTTATTAAAATTTTATTATAAAGTGATTTAGATGATTAACCTCTGATATTTATGTTTATATATAAACAGCATTTTTTATGAAATGAAATCTAAACAAGGGCCGTGTCCATGTTCTGTAAGTTCATACTTCTAGGTGTGTGACAAGTAGTTTGAATAACAAACTACTTAAACCAAATTGCTCCTAGAATTCCCATGAGCTCTTATGTAAAAGAGAGAAAGCTCCAGGTGTTTGAGTAAAAGAAGCAGTGCAGGGATTTGCACAGGGATTATTGCGAACAGTGTATTGTGTTCAGACTCTTGTTCAGCACTCAAGGACTTGAGGTTTTGCTGTGGCCTGTTGCCATGGTTACATGTCTTCGAGCACGTTCAGTGTCGTTTCAGTTTGAGTACCTGGAAAGGCCTTGACGCCTCGGGGTGTTTATCAGTGCAGCTGATGTCACCGACAGGAAGTTTTTCTTCGAATGTTGCTATGATTGTGTATGAAGAGAACTGAGCGTTCCTGTGTGCTATAAATGGTTTTGATTTTGAACAATAACATCCTTCCTGTTGGCATCGAAACCGACTTGAGTTAATGACTAACCGGTATGTGGATAAGTGGAAAGTGGAATGGCGGTCAGTCGAGCTGAAGCGGTTCTGCGGCATTCACGTGGATAGTCATCAGGTGTTTTTGTTCAAGAGAAAGCATTTCTCCGCTACTGAGTGTACAGTTATAGTAATGAATTCACAGCAGAAACAATGCTCACTTTTAACCTAAATGCAGCCTAGGATTGTTCACTGATCCCAAATCCTTACACCTTTTAAATCAAATATACTTCCCTACATCCACACACACAATCTATACATGTTCACTCTCAGCTGTTCTATCTTTAGGAAAGTAGATTGAGATCTGTGTTTTTATGCACTGACCATGGCCCTTCAGTATTAGAGGTTGACCGATAGTGGATTTTACCGATACCGATAACTATGTTGGGAGGTACCTGCCGATAACCGATTAATCAACCGATAGTTTTTAAAATTTATACTGAATGAAAACATAACACTCAAAGTAAAATATTGCTGAACGTTATTACAAAAATAAACCGTACTGACTGTAGCATGAAAATGTACAATTTTTTTATGAATTAAATATATAAATGGTAATATATTAACTATTAATAAATATTAAAGTAAATAAAAGATGTACATCCCAACTGAACCAAAAAGTAACACTCCAAATAACAAATAAAAATAGAGACATCCAAAATTAATAAAAAAACACTTCAAATAACGCAACAAAATTGGCCAGTGATAGTTTTCTCTCGTACTGTATAATGATGGCGGACCCTTCTCAGCCGCTCCCACAATGGACGCAACTGGGAACAATTATGTGGATTTTTGCCAGTAATCGATAGTTCCAGCAATTGGTTATCGGCGCCAATCAATCGTTCAACCTCTATTCTGTATTATTTTTTGTATTTACGTACTGTGGTATGTTATATTTTGCACATTGACTAATTCCTGTCTAGATTCTATGTGTACTTCTTAATTCATACACTGTGCCATGTGCAGATCGTCTCTGTCTGTCTGTCTGTATATGAATTGCCTACTGGTCTAAGAGAGTTTACACATACGAGAGGTGTGTTTTCAAAGTAAGCATGATTTCTGCTCAACTGTTAGCTGGATTGAGAAAGTTAAGGACAATCTTTAAATGGCAATAAAGTTAATTACATACATAAAGCTTGAGTGTAAAATCAGTCCTAAACCATATGTTGAGATTCGTTACTTTAAAACTAACAATGTGTACTATTTCTGTTCCACCACACACAGTTGACACATCGCAACTAGTAGCCAAGCAGAAACATGATCTGACATAAACAGGAAATGGAACATCCATGGTCGAGATTACTGTAGGGTGATAATAGACCACACAAAAATCCTTCCTACAACATGGGACACGTCATTATCGCCATTATTATGTTCAAACTGGACAATGAAACTGCTCTGAACTGTGAAAATTCATGTCATACTACGAGATAAACACGTAATGCTGCAAACATTAAGAAGGAATCTGGGATCCTACAAATTTATTAATGTACACAAATTCACCTAACTGTATTTAAGATTCTACATTGTCAATTCTAGGCTTTTTGTTTAGTACAATCCTCCAGAATCCCCAAGTCAGTCAGAATATTGTGAAGGAGTGTCTCATCAGCAGTTCAGTACAGACCTTGCGCCAGCTAGCATGTGTCAGCACTCCGTCACTGCTGTCCTCGCGTGGCAAGATTATTGACGCAAGCTGACCCGTGTGTGTGCGTGCAGAGCGAGCTGTGGGCGAGGGCGAAAGGATGCTGGAGCTACTGCAGCGCTGGGGCTCACGCAGATCGGAGGTCCGCTTCTTCCTGCGCCACGAGAGAGTTCCCGGCCGCGAGCCAGGTGAGTTCAGCTCGATAAGCAGCAATGGAGCAAGGCAGGTGAGTTTAATAGGGTGAATTTAGCATAGTGTGATTAAGGCACTTTAGCATGGTGAGATAAGAGTGTTTAGCTTATCACAGTGTGTTTCAAGTGAGTGTAACGTGATTAGTTTGCCACACTGTGATATCAGGTGAGTTTAGTGTGATTAGTTTATTACTGTGTGAAACCAAGTGTGTTTAGTGTGATTCGTTTATCACAGTACAATAGCATGTGAGTTTAGCGTGATTAGTTGATCACAGTACAATAGCAGGTGTGTTTAGTGTGATTAGTTGATCACAGTACAATAGCAGGTGTGTTTAGTGTGATTAGTTGATCACAGTACAATAGCAGGTGAGTGTAGCGTGATTAGTTTATTACTGTGTGAAACCAGGTGTGTTTAGAGCGATTAGTTTATCACAGTACAGTAGCAGGTGAGTGTAGTGTGATTAGTTTATTGTAGTGTTGAAACCAAGTGAGTTTAGCGTGGTTAGTTTATTGTAGTTTGAAACCAGGTGAGTTTAGCGTGATTAGTTTCACTGCGTTTTCAGATGAGTTTAGTTGATTAGTTTCATAATGCGATTCAGGTGATTTAAATTTTTATCAATGTGTGATATCAGATAGGTGTATCATAATAAGGATACTGTGATCCCAGCCAGGTGAATTTAGCACAGCTGTCTGATCTCAGCTGAAGTGGATAAGCATGAGTGACTTGAAAGAAAGCTCCTAATAACTTTCCCCATCAAGGAAACGGATCAGTACCCAAATACCCTGAGAATCTACATCACTGCTTCTCATCACAGGTCATTACTGAGAGGATTTCACTTGATTATGTAAAATAAAGTAAATCTATGTGTTTTAAATGTAGTTTTGGAGAACCAGGAGCTTCAAACCCGAGAGTTAGCTTAGCTTACCTTATCTTAGCTAACCTTATCTTTGCTTATCTTAATTTCCCTGAGAAATGATTGATTCTTTTGTATAAATCACATAAGCCCATTTTCATTTATTTTTTATTTTATTTTTCGGCTTATTCAGCACTAATTTGGTATAAAGTATGTTGCATAATCTTTTCAGTCCTGCTCTAACCCTTTTTACCGTTCAATCCAAATGTGTGTAAAAGTAGCCTGTAAGCATTATATAAATGCCAAACTTGAACACAGGCCAGAGGATGATTGGACTTATTGGTCCTGTGACATTATTTCCCTCGATGAGCAGTGACTGTGACTTCTTGTTCAGAGAACCATGCTAAATGTGTGGCTCATCGCCAGTCACAGGCACACACAGTGTCCTTTGTTCTAGGGAGGCCTGGTGCTAATTTTGAGTTGACTGTTTTTCTAACCTGCATGTGACCCCTGCTTCAGTCCATCCATTGAAAGTGGGTCTTTTTTTTCTCTCCATATCTTCACAGCCCATTGATCACATTTTTTTGTCCTCCGTTTTTAACAGATGTGAGTGTGTTTTGTCAAATGGCAGATAATTCATGTATTAACTGAATGTTTTACAGGAAATGCCAGAGGCATGGAACAGAGGAGGAATGGTGTTAAAGGACCCCCAGATAGAAGGATGGAGAATGGGGTGAGTCAATGACTGAAATGGCTGTTTTTCTCCTAGCAAAATAATGAATGAGGTGACTTTTCTAAGAAAGCTAGTATTTGTTGATGGCGCTGAGAAAAAAAGTGTTGAAGAAAGGAAACGTTAAGCTGCATTCGTGAATTCCATTCCTGAAACTTGAGCTTTGTGAGAAGTGTGTTATATGTGATATGTGTCTGCGTGGGACGGATGTTGAGTTTTGCTGTTTCGCAGGTGGCTGCTCCACGCATGGACATGACTCTGGCTGAGCTGCAGGAGATGGCGACACGACAGCAACAACAAATCGATGCTCAGCAGCAGCTGCTGGCCTCTAAGGTAGATGAAGCTTGGAGTAGTGGGATAAGGTAGTGAGAGATTAAAAACCTGTAATTAGATTTGGAAGTAATGGACAAATGGTAGGTACGTAAAGTGTTTTCTTGATATGGCTCCAGCATTCTTGTTTATTGTATAAGAAGCAGATATTTTCTGTCCAATCAGTGTATTTATAATGCTTGACCATTGACCCTTTCTTGTCTTGGCGTATAGGAGCAGCGCCTGCGCTACCTGAAGCAGCAAGATCAGATGAAGCAGCAGCAGGCTTCTGAACAGGAGAAGTTACAGCGCCTCAGGGAGAACGTGGAGAAGCAGGAGGCTCGGCTCAAGAAAGTGCGCGCTCTCAAGGGCCAGGTGGAGCAGAAGCGCATCAGCAATGGAAAACTGGGTGAGCACTGGCCATTGCACGATGTCGTATTATTATACTGTAAATTGCTCCACCTCTAGTCCAGTGATATCTGAAGTGTGTTTGCTTGTTTGCAGTGGAGGAGATTGAGCAGATGAACAGTCTCTTCCAGCAGAAGCAGCGCGAGCTTGTAGTGGCAGTGTCGAAAGTTGAGGAGCTCAGCAGGCAGCTAGAGATGCTTAAGAACGGCAAGTTGGATGCTCTACACGATAATCAGAGTGCTGTGGCTGAGCTTGATCGTCTCTACAGAGAGCTACAGGTGTGGAACTTTAAACATCAGTCAGCATCAGACTCCAATTTAATAACCTTTAATAGCCACATTGGGCTATAAAACCTGTAGAACTTTGATGTAGCAAGTTCTTGCAGTACTTGAGCTACAAAAACAACAACAACAACAAAAGCTTATGTTCTCAGTTAAAGGATTTATAAACTGTCAGTATTTGTCTGCATTATTTAAAAAATAACCAACTCCTTTTTTTTTTTATTTCTGTGGTTTTAAAATATAAATATTTCCTCCTCCCAATCAGCTAAGGAACAACATGAACCAGGAGCAGAACTCTAAGCTGCAGCATCAGAGGGAGAACTTGAACAAGAAGAACCAGGAGGTGGCCGCCATGGACAAGCGGGTCAGCGAGCTCCGTGATCGCCTGTGGAAGAAGAAAGCAGCGCTGCAGCAGAAGGAGAATCTTCCAGTGAGTACTAACATGATCATGCTCCTCTTACACATACAAAAAAATAATGGGGCTAAAATCAAGGTCATGATTATATCATCAGTGAGGCTGACAACACTCTCAGTGACTCATACAGCCACAAATTGTTTTGTACAGGGACTCCAGAGCACTAAAACATCAGAAAATGTGCTGCTCATGTTTTGTAATTCAGCCATAACACATCCAGCCAGCAGTCGGAGTTGATATTTGATTGGCTGTGTCATAATCTCTGTCAACAGATTAGTTATTTTAGCTCATAAGGAACCGTACATCTCTCCTGTCCTATTATTATTGAGATAAAGACTCCATGTTGTCAGTGAGGCTATATCACTGGACATTGTCTAGATTGTAGTTTTACAATATTAAAAATGTGTAGATTTTATTATTTTGCCGATACTGCAGCCATGGCAAATGTCTGATTTCATACAAGACAACCTGTTTTAGCTATCTACAAGGAACAATTTAATTGTTTCAATTGTTTAATTTTGTAATTAGGGATCTGAATACCTGGTGAACTGTTCGAGATGGCAGTATTAGAGTTCTGTTCCCTATTCAGTTATTCGTTACGTATAATGTCCACTTGAGTCTCGGAAACGAGTGGAAGTGGTTGGCCAGATCATTCATGGGGACCAAAGAGTGACAATACATTTCCAACATCAGGTACTTGAGCTCTGCAGATGAAGCCGGCTTTACACCAGCAGCGCACTGACGCTGCCTGAGTGACACATCTCACCCACTCCTATTTTCATTTGATGCTGCAATCTGTTCTCATGTGGAGCATCTATTTCTGTTTTCATTCCCATTGGCTCTTAAGCACAAGGCCCTCCTCTGTGGAGATATGATAGGATGAGGAGATTGAAGAGCTGATAGGAGGCGAGACACACAGACTGATTGACTGATTGTCTGCATCATCTCATGACATGTCGGATGTCAGCCTAGGACATGTTTAGTAAATACAGTGTGCATATATCTGCACTGTCATTCAGGTTATTATAAACATGCACTCTGTTATACTCTGTGGCAGTTATACGTCTCAAGTTTGAGTTTTTAGGTCAGAGCACACACAGCTTCAGCAGGGCTACAGGCTGAAATATTGAGCTGGCACTGAGTAAAACTATTTCTGTTGACTGGATATCTGTTTAACTTATACGGGTGTTCAAGTAGTACAATTTTCAACTAGATCCAATTATATATTTTTTTCTCCTATACCTACCAGTTTATTGATGGATAGAATAATGTTATTCCAAAACTTGCAGTAGAGTTCAGCTGCAAACCCTCAGGTTATCCATGTGCTTTACAAAGTGCCCTCCAAGTACCCTTTGGTGGATAAAAAAAAAAAAGCATAATGACATTTTCTCCCATATTTTAAATGTTATCCTGATGTTCTTTGCTCTATGTTTTCAACAAAATGTTTGGCTTTTTTATTTCCTGTGGTGTTCATGGTGCCATGTGCAACTCTGCAACAAGGACTTTTACTAATCCAGCCTACTTTTCCTGCCTCTGATTCCTAAAGGCTAGAAATGGAGAGCTTGTGCACCATCCCTCAAGATTCTTCCAAGCACTGAAACTCTATCCTTTGTGAAGTCTTTCTTCTTCTACGAAAACACAAAGATGGTGTAGGTCAGTGGTCACGAACCCTCTTCCTTGAGATCTACTTTCCTGCAGGTTTCAACTCCAACCAAAATCTGACATACCTGTTTTAGATGATCAGAAACTTCTTAAAGCAATGATTAGATGGTCAGGTGGGCACGATTATGGTTGGAACTAAAGTCTTCAAGAAGGTAAATCTCCAGGAACAGGGTTGGTGACCACTTGTGTAGGTGGATTTCTTACAAATCCATGCTTGGTTTTAGCACAGCTCTGCACTTGAATATTAATGAAACTAACAAAGAGATGACGTTTGAGTCTTTCCTCACTGCCAAGAAATGTCGGTGACTCTACCAGGCACGCATGCTGGTCCAGGATTCAGCGGGGTCTTTCTGAGTGGGGTGTTTTTTTTGTTTTGTTTTGGTTTTTTTTTTTTTGTTTGTTTGTTTTTTTTTTAAATTCTCAATCCTGGCAGATTAAAACAAATTTCACTCTCATCCTGGTGCTTTGATGAACGGAATCGTCTTCCTCTAACAAGACAACAGTGTACTCCTCTTTTGAATGTGCTGAAGTTGTTTTGTTCTTGTTTCCCTTAAGAATGGCTTCCCCGTTAAGGAAAAGGCTTCAAAAGATACCCAACCCAAGGTAAAACTACTATTTTGGACATTGTTAGTCGGTTCATCCATGCAAGTCATCCTCATTTGGTAGCGGATTTATGGGATCCTTTTAATTTAGATGGATTTTTTTTTTAAAAAGTCACTGCTTGACTTAAGTGCCATTCATTTTCAGTTTGGGAAAAGCTTGCATTTTGTTTTGTCAAAGGGTGAAATGTGCATCTTGGCAGTATTTAAGACGCCCGAAGTATTCGTCAGTATTTTCCTTAAAGCACTTTATATTTAATGGATGAACTGATTATTAATGCAAAGTTATTAATGCCATTTTCCTGCAGCTGTAATGCCAAAGACTGTATATCAAGATGATGATAATTTGTTAATAAGATCTAGGGACATGAATAAAAGGAGCTATTATGGAAGTGAAAAGTGAATATCAATCCTTTTTAACATTTAAGCTTCTACAGCTGAGGTCATAAGTTTACATACACCTTGCAGAATATATATATATACATACATACACACAGTGGGTATAGAAAAGAATCACCCCCCTTTAAAATAATCACATTTTATTGCTTTCCAGCCTGAAATGAAGATGGACACAGCTTTTGTTTTACCCGGCTGTATTTACTCAGTGCAACTTATAACATCCAAGTGAAAGATATAACACCAACATGTCGGAGAAAAATAAAAAAAAAAATTAAAAAACAGAATCACTAAGTTGGAAAAAGGATCACCCCCCTCCTAAAAATGACTTGTAAACTCAATAAGGTGTAGCTAGTCACCTTCTCAATGTCACACAAAGCCATCTGACTTTCAACTGTGATCAGCTGTGGTCATTTTGATTAGCTCAGCATGAAAAGAGCTTTCCTGGAGCATTTTGTAGGGCAACTGAAGCAAACAATCAACTATGGGTGGCAAGGCACTGTCAAAAGATCTCTGGGATAAAGTTGTGGATAGGCAGGAGATGGATAAAAAAAAATTCAAATGCTTCATCAATGCCTAGAAGCACAGTGAAGTCTATTATTAAGAAGTGGAAGGTCTTTGGTACAACACAGACCCTCCCTGGATCAGGACGTCGCTCCAAACTGGCTGAAAGAGCCAGGAGGAAACTGGTCAGAGAGGCTACCAAGAGGCCTACAGCAACTCCGAAGCAGTTGCAGAAACTTATGACAAAGAGTGGTCATTGTGTGCATGTGACAACAATATCACAAATTCTCCACAAATGTGGCTTGTATGGGAGGGTTGCAAGAAAAAAGCCACCCACGACTGAGTTTTGCAAAAATGCACCTTGAAGATTCTGAGGCCACATGGAAAAAGGTGTTATGGTCAGATGAGACTAAAATTGAATTATTTGGCCTCAACACCAAACGATATGTCTGGCGGAAATCCAATACAGCTCACCATCTAAATAACACCATTCCTACAGTAAAGCATGGAGGTGGTAATATCCTGTTATGGGGGTGTTTCTCTGCAGCAGGGACTAGAGCACTTGTAGAAGGTTTACATTCCAACATGACAATGACCCAAGCACACAGCAAAACTGACCACACAGTGGTTGAAGGAGAAAAAGGTGAATGTCCTTGCATGGCCTAGTCAGAGCCCAGACTTAAACCCCATTGAAAATCTGTGGAATGAGTTGGAGACTGCAGTCCACAAACGGTCACCATCAAATTTAACTGAACTTGAGCAGTTCTGCAAAGAAGAGTGGGCAAATATTGCAAAGTCTAGATGTGCAAAGTTAGTAGAGACATATCCCAACAGACTAAAGGCTGTAATAAAAAAAATATAAGGCAAATTAAAGCAGGGGGGTGATCTTTCTTTCCAACTCGGTGATTCTGTTTTTTTTTTTTTTTTTTTTAATTTCTTCCCCTGACATGGTGTTATATCTTTCACTTCGATGTTATAAGTTGCACTGAGTAAATACAGCTGGATAAAACAAAAACTGTGTCTGTCTTCATTTCTGGCTGAAAAGCAACAAAATGTGATTATTTTAAATGGGGGTGATTCTTTTCTATACCCTGTGTGTATGTGTATATATATATATGTGTGTGTGTGTGTGTGTGTGTATATGTGTGTGTGTGTGTATATATATATATATATATATATATATATAGTATGTATATATAGTATGTATATATATATATATATAGTATGTATGTATATATATGTGTATATGTGTATATATATATATGTGTGTGTATATATATATATATACCTCCGCTTTAAAAATGTCTCCTTTTAATTCACAACACATTTGCACTCAATTATTCCCTTTCTTTGTTTTTAATTTTTCACTTATTTTCTTAATTTTGTCATTCTGTTTATTTTTTGTTTTTTTCAAGTTATTATTGTGGCTTTCAGTTTTACTTAATGTGTATATTTGATTTGTCATGAATGCTTGGTTTATAATATGTGTGAGTGTTAAGCCAGGATAAAATGGGATTGAAAAGTCTGTAAAAATGATGCATTGAATAATTGTTACCCTTTTTTTTTCTCTTCAGGTGTCTTCTGATGCCCCCCAGTCATTGGGTCAGTCTCGCGTGGCTGCAGTGGGGCCGTACATCCAGTCGTCCACCGTGCCACGCAGCCCAGCCAGACACGACCTGCTGAAGCCCACCTACCCCGACGGCACAGCAACACTGCCACCTCAGGACAGGAGCACTGGCATGGTGTCTGCGCCAGCCAAACCTGGCACAGGTACAGCATGCAAAGTCCACATTGCACTCGCAGTCACTGAAAGCATTTCACCAGCTCATGTCCTTTACCTTACAAAGGGCAATAGCTGTGTGAAAATGAGGATTGCTCTGAGCAATGCCACCTCTGTTTGCTTATAGTTTAACAATAGGCACAGCAGGTACTCAGAAAGATGGAAATGTATGTGTGGTGTCTCCTGTGACTTTGAGGTTTAGTTTGCATTTGCCACAGGGGAGGAGAGTTCTGGGACGGTTTCTATAACACAGCTGCAGTACGCCTCTGATGTCACTCTCAGCTCAGAAGGTAGCCATCATTGGTCATTAGTGTGCTGTGATGCAGTGAGCCATCTCTGATTGACTCCTCCCTTCTGATTCTCCTGCTCTCTTACTTGCGAGCACGTTATATCACCTATCACACAACAGCGAGCAACATGGAGGGGTGAAGGCTAGCATGTGCTTCCTATGAGATGTCAGGCCAGACTGAACTGCTGTTCATGGAACATTACAGAGCACCTGAGCACACTCTGAGGAAAGTGCTAATTGACAGCTTCTTTATACATGAACTTGTCCAGAATTGTTTAGAGTTAAATTGATTGACAGGGGAGAGAGAGTAATGCCGTCCCTCCCACCAAGAGAGAATGGCCAGTTTTGCTCTCTTGAACTTCTGGCCATGTGACGAGATCTACTGTGAGTTTGAGATTTTGGAATGTAATCTGAGGAGCTAGACGACAGCTTAATGTCAAAGTGTTAATACCAGCAGGCAACGAAGCAGCTGGTAACCATTTATTTCTCACCCTGTGTAAATTCTTACAACAGCCAAAAGTAACATCAGTAGAGCCACAAGCACCATTTGAATTTATATTTTACTACGAATCCGAATGACTGGCCCCAGTGAATTTGTTGAACTAATTTTGTGGCACCTGATATCCTAACTCAGTCACACTACACTTTATAAAACCTATTGTGTTTTGTGTATAGTGTATGATGTTATTATGGTTAAATATTATTGGGGTAATATTTTTTTCTGCAGAGAATGGTCAAAGTGTGATGGGTTTTCATTGCAGTAGTTTTGCTGCTTTCTTTTGTCATTGGACAATCCACTTCGGTAAAAAAGTTTTTTAAAAAATTGCAGAACTGAAGACGGAAGTATTTTCAGTATCCATGTATTAACAGAATATTAACAGAATCTGTCCTCCCTGTCATGTTGTTCTGTCATGCATAAGCATGAGTTCAAGTTTTTCTCAAGTCTGCTTTGTGAATATACAGTGTGGTGGAAAGTTGAAAGAACTTGGTTCCCTGCCAGGCCGATTTTTCTCCTAATGCCAGCGCTGTGGTCGTGTCTGTGATAAGAAACATTAGTTTCTTATCTATTTCTATTTCTTATCTATTTCTATTAGTGTGACCACCTTTTTTTCCATTGGAACCAATTCCTGCCGTCTTCAGTTCTGTTTGTATTGTTTGCATTTTTTTTTTTTTTTTAATAGAAGAAACATTCTTGCTTAAGCCGCTGAAAGAACTGCGGGCTAAGAGAAAAGGTACACAGATGTTTTGCAGCATTGGCTGTTCATGTGCATGAGAAAGAGAAGTGTTTAGGTGTGATGAAACTCAAGACTCTCTGAATAATTATTTTGTAGTCTTTAAGGTTTTAAACCACATAGCTATATAAAAGGAACTCTTTTTGTTGCTGTGTGAGAACAGCATGTCGACTTTTCTCTTCTGTACACTCGCTGAATCTACGAACACATTATTGGCAACTGCCTAATGAAATTTTCCTGGGCTGTCTTTGATTAATGCTTGGCTTATCTGGGTAATTGTTACAGAAAGTGAATCCTGTGCAGTGCTGAGTACTCACTGCTGGTTGTTTCTTAATATCAAATCAAATAAAAAGTATTATTAATTGTATAATAATTTTAGTAACTTGTCGTTCTCCAGGTCTGCAGTCATCAAAGGTGCTTAAAGTGTCTGACTGGAGCTCACCCACCACAGACTCCAACACCAGCCATGCCTCGTCCACTTTACCCCGGCTGCCAAGCCAAGTACCATCAGAGCAAGGTGACCGCACTCACTATTTAATAACACCTAATAAAATGCAGCTATTATTATTTCTCTCGGTGGATGAGCAGACTACATTATTCTGTATTAAAGCTTAAGTGCCAGCTTATAATTTAGGAGTTTATTTTGTTGTTTAAATGAGTGCCTTATCAGTGGTTTAGACATAAACCATTCATCTTATTCAAATTAATCTAAACAAAACACATCTGAAAAAATCTTTCAAGTGTATTATTTTAAGGTTTATATTGTCGTGTTCAGTTATGTCCATTAAAACTCAGACATGCCTGAGCAGCTCCACTCATTCTGGCTGTGACCTGAATGCTAAGTGTCCTTTTCTCCTGCCCTTTCTCCCTGCAGCTCCAGATGACACAGACGTGTTGAAAAGAGGACAGCAGGACCGGAAGGCGCGTCCGCTCTCCATGTTTGAATCCACCGAGCCGTCCACGGCCACCTTGCGCAAGAACCAGAGCAGCGAGGACCTTGCCAGAGAGGTTAGCAGAGTGTGGAAAGTTCAACGCAAGCTCAGTAGACAACCAGTTTGTGGAATATAATTTGTTTTTAATATGCTTTTCTATGTTAATATATTTAACTAAAACTGTTGCTGTCTAATAAACTTTAGATATCAATCATGTCCTAATGGCTAAAAATTTTATGAAAATCTTGAGTAGGAATCTGAGTAGGAATCTGTAACAATCGTATTTTTGTTTCTGAACTGTTTTTCCTTGTGTGCAGAATGCTGCAAAAAACCCGGTCAAAGTTCCGCCTCCTGTGCCAAGCAAACCCCGACAGGTCAATCTGCCCTTCCCGGGTGCGGGCACCTTCCCAGGAAAGGGCAAAGTGAGCAGCCAGCAGCAGCGCATGCCTCTTCCACCGGTTCAGAGTAACACACTTCCCCTACCATCCAAGCAGGAAACCCCACCGGCTGCCACTGTACGACCTTTCACGCCAGAGCCCAAGGAGCCCCCAATGCAGAAACCTCAGACAGTGGCAGCCAGCTCCATCTACTCCATGTATACAAAGCAGTCAACAATAGGCAAAGGGTTGCAGCAAGGGGTGCAGGGAGTACTGAACCGTTCCCACAACCGCTCCAACTTTGTTAGCAGTGAGTGAGATTTTAAGCGCAATAGCGTTTGAATTTGTTTTAAGGGATACAGTTTTAAAGGAAACATGACCACTCATGCTTTTTTTTTCTCTCTTTCTCTGTAGTGTATGGTAAGCCTGTGATCACCGCAGGCCAGCAATCCCAGTCACCGCAGATGGACAACCCCTACATGGAGCGTCCTAATGTCTCTGAAACGGAGGCCGACCAAGGCACGAACAGCACTCCAGCACCCGAGAACCAAGAGGCGGAACGTATCCCACGGCCACTGAGCCCCACCAAGCTGCTGCCCTTCATCTCCAACCCCTACCGCAACCAGAGCGACATGGACCTGGAGGCGCTACGCAAGAAGCTCTGCAATGCCCCGAGACCCCTTAAAAAGCGCAGCTCCATCACTGAACCAGAGGGTCCTGCCGGTCCCAACATCCAGAAACTCCTCTACCAGAAAACCACATTGGCTGCGATGGAAACCACAGTCAATCCTCCTAGACCTGCAGAGGAAGAGAGCACACCGCCTGATCCAATCAGCACCAAACAATCAGAATCTGAATCTCCTGAACAGCCACTTGATGACGCGCTGCCATCTATAGATGTTCTGAAAATCGACGGCGAGGACTTCATCCCACCCCCACCGCCATCCCATCCTGCTCCTCACCCTGAAGACACTCTGTTAATCCCACCACCTCCTCCTCCTGAGGTCGAAGAGCAGCTCCCGTTACCTGCAGAGAGCTACGTGGAGGAGTTCCCTCCATATCCTCCTCCTCCTTATCCAAGCGGTGTTGAGCAGGAAGCTCTGGGGGATGACACGTTAAACATGAAGCCACCAGAGGTCATGGGACAGGTGCCTCTACCACCAGTGAGTACATACAAGTCTCAGAATGCTTTTTTTGTGTGGTTTAATCAGCAGGGGGTGTTGGTTCCGGGTTTTGCTTTCAACTGAGGTGAACAGTACATCAAATCCAGCCCATGTTAAATAAATAAATAAAAAGCAGCTGAGGCCTTGATGAAACAGAGGCTGTATATGCGACCTTGGAATCTGAATCAGAATTTATTTATTTTTATTTTATTTGTTTAAAATCTAACATCCCTTCTAATTGTGTCTTACTTTTTACCACATAATGCCCCCTCATGTGCATCAGTGGTGAGTCATTCAGTGTCTTTTTATGGCGTCATTGGCTATGATTGAGCTGACATTAGCTTAAGCAAAAGTTCAGCTTGTCCTATTCATTAGTGAAATGATTAAAAAAATCATTTCCAGCTTGAACTGACAGACAAATTTAGCGGCCAAGTCTAAAAACAAGTCCTGATTCATTTATTACAGCAAATATATGGCTATATTACGTAAAGATTTAACATCTACAACCCCAATTCCAAAAAAATTGGGACACAGTGTAAAATGTAAATAAGAACATAATGCAATGATTTGCAAATCTCATAAACCAATATGTTATTCACAATAGAACATAGAAAACATATCAAATGTTTAAACTTAGGAAATGTACCATTTTAAGGAAAAAATAAGGTAATTTTGAATTTGATGGCAGCAGCACGTCTCAAAAAAGTTGGGACAGGGCCATGTTTAACACTGTGTAGGATCCCCTCTTCTTTTAACGACAGTCCGTATACATCTGGGAACTGAGGAGACCAGTTGCTGGAGTTTTGGGAGAGGAATGTTGTCCCATTCGTGTCTGCTACAGGATTCTAGCTGCTCAACAGTCCTGGGTCTTCTTTGTCGTATTTTTTTGTTTCATGATGTGCCAAATGTTTTCAATAGGTGAAAGGTCTGGACTGTAGGCAGGCCAGTTCAGCACCCGGACTCTGCTACGAAGCCATGCTGTTGTAATAGATGCAGTATGTGGTTTAGCATTGTCTTGCTGAAATATGCAAGGCCTTCCCTGAAAAAGACGTCGTCTGGATGGAAGCATATGTTGCTCTAAAACCTGTATATACCTTTCAGCATTGATGGTGCCTTTTCAGATGTGCAAGTTGCCCATTCCATAGGCACTAATGCACCCCATACCATCAGAGATGTAGGCTTTTGAACTGAGCGCTGATAACATGCCGGATGGTCCCTCTCCTCTTTAGTCCTCTTTATATTAGAGTCCATGGTTTCCAAAAAGAGTGTCAAATTTCAATTTGTCTGACCACAGAACAGCTTTCCACTTCAGCCCAGAGAAGACGGCTGCGTTTCTGGATCATGTTCACATATGGCTGCTTCTTTGCATGATAGAGCTTTAACCAGCATTTATGGATGGCACGGCAAACTGTGTTCGCACACAATGAGTTCTGGAGGTGTTTCTGAGACCATGCAGTTTCCATTTCCATTACAGAATCATGCCTGTTTTTAATGCAGTGCTGCCTGAGGGCCCGAAAGATCACAGGCATGCAATATTGATTTTTGCCCTTGTCCCTTGCGCACAGAGATTTCTTCAGATTCTCAGAATCTTTTGATGATATTATGTACTGTAGATGAGATATTCACAAGTCTTCACAATTGTACGTTGAAGAACATTATTCTGAAATTGTTCCATGGTTTGTAGATGCAGTTTTTCGCAGATTGGTTGAACCTCTGCCCATCTTTACTTCTGAGAGACTCTGACGCTCTAATATACTCTTTTAATACTCAATCATGTTACTGACCTGTTGCCAATTAGCCTAATTAGTTGCAAAATGTTCCTCCAGCTGTTTCTTTTTAGTAACACTTATTTGTCCAGCCTTTTGTTGCCCCCATTCCAACTTTTTTTGTTCTGTTGTGAATAACATATGGGTTTATGAGATTTGCAAATCATTGCATTCTGTTTTTATTTACATTTTATGTAGCGTCCCAACTTTTTTGGAATTGGGGTTGTACTACATGCCACATGATTTCCCTTTTGGCCTCCTTGTTAGTGAAGGTGACTAGCCTTACCCTGTGCTATTTAACTAATCCCAATATACTGTCCGTTTTGTTCAAAAATTTGTTCTATTTATTGCCCTTTAATCAGATACACTTCTGCTGAATTTGCGTCAGTGGCCCTATTCATTCGAATAAAGCACTTTATCCATGTGCAAACACATGAATGCTAAGAGGTCCATTCTGCCATAAAAGCTCCTTTAATACTCTTAAATTTAGATGAGGCTTGTGTAGCTGAAATGAATAAAATGACCCATTTCTTCTTAATGAGCTGTACTCCAGAAAATCCTGAAAGAGTCCTTTATTCAAGGAGAAAAAGCACTATAATCGGCTTGTATAATCTTATTAAAGTGAAATCGGTGTGTTTCCACACCAGATTTCAGTCTCCACAGATTTTGTCCTCAGGATGCAGGAGCAGAATGCTGAAGGTTAACCTTGCAGAGCACAAAGTAAACATTTCTTCCAGTGTGTCAGGTAGTCTGGTGCAATGAATATCAGTTAAACGACACATCTGCTTTTCTCAGGGGAAAAGGACGAATTTGCGCAAGGTTGGATCTGAGCGCATCAGCCATAGCATGAGGGTGAAATTCAACCCCTTGGCTTTGCTTCTAGACTCGTCTCTGGAGGGAGAGTATGATCTGGTGCAGAGAATCATCTATGAGGTTAGTTATTGTCTTTTCTTGCTATATCTATATACTTTAATGTCATTTAAATAACATTGTGCGCTTGTTTATCACATGGAGCATTGCTGGATTTATTCCTCCTAAATTTGCATCACAACATACTAGTGTGCAAAAGTCTGCAGTATTTTTTATATCTTAGTGAGCTGGATTTCTCTCTCTCTTTTTTTTTTTTTTTTTTTTTTTTTTTGTGCTATTTTTAGTTGCTGAATAGTTGTATGAGGCTACTTTGATATTCTATAGAAGTTAATATAAGTCTTTTTGAATTGTAAAGGTTGAGGACCCCAGTCAGCCTAATGATGAAGGGATCACAGCTCTACACAACGCCGTCTGTGCCGGACACACAGAGATCGTCAAATTCCTCGTGCAGTTTGGAGTCAACGTTAATGCTGCCGACAGCGACGGCTGGTGAGTTAGAAATACCAGATCAGGGCATCTGTGTATTAGCTCTACAATGTAGCAATGTATAGTAGGTATAAATTAATGCCCCTTTATGAATGTTGTGTTTGTGCACCAGGACTCCGCTGCACTGCGCCGCCTCCTGTAATAACGTGCAGGTGTGTAAGTTCCTCGTGGAGTCCGGAGCGGCCGTGTTTGCTGCCACATACAGCGACATGCAGACGGCTGCAGATAAGTGTGAGGAGATGGAGGAGGGCTACACCCAGTGCTCACAGTTCCTCTATGGTGTGTATGCTCATCTCACTACATAACATAAGATCTGACATAAGTCAGATCTTTATTCCTTTCAGTTTATTTTGTTTCCACTTTCATTTGAAATTAGGGGTCAAACTTGCAGGCATTTTAGGTGTTTTATAGCGACTGTGGCAAACAAATACAGGCCAGTACTCATGAATGGCATCAGCAAAGACGTGCTTGTTCACACCTGGCATTAACATGCATCCTGGGTGATCAGATCATTAGTGGTCAGTGCGAAGAAGACGGTCTCGGAGACGCATTGTGATCCGATGACTCAAACCACATTCAGTGGTGGTCTGGGACATATATGGCCACATCACGTTTGTAGTGTGAATGCAAATGCAACGTTTGAAGCAGCCTGAAAGTAAATGCAGAAGAAGACTGACGTAATAAATGTGTGGGACAGCCTCTCTCCAGCAGAAACGATGTATGAAATCTGATCACAAGTGGCCACTGGACTGCTATGCCTCTCAGCTGTCCACTTCACCCTGTACGCATGTTAACGCCAGGTGTGAACGGAGCCCACTTCATTATTATTATTTTGTTTATTTGTTTGTTTGTTTTTAGTCCAAATTTTTGGATGAGAAATGTTGAGTTCCTCGGTATTGACTGTTGCTGCTACTATGGCAATACATCTATGTTTAGGATGCGCATTGTAATGATTTGTGAATCCGTTTCCAACTCTGTGCTGTCCATTTCCACAGGAGTGCAGGAGAAAATGGGCATCATGAACCGGGGCGTGGTATATGCACTGTGGGACTACATGAGCGAAGAAGATGACGAGCTGCAGTTTAGAGAGGGAGACTGCATGACTGTGGTGAAGAGAGAGGATGAGGACGAGATCGAGTGGTGGTGGGCACGCATGGGTGACAAGGAGGGCTACATTCCCAGGAACCTACTTGGGGTGAGTATCCGAACAGAGCAGTGTTTATGGGGGGGTGGGTCTTCAAATAACAGCATTCAGTGTTCTAAGCTTCCTTTTCGTTAATCATGATTTATGAATGCGCTGCCAGAGTTTTCGTTTACGCTTTCAAACTTTTTGTTTACGCTCTGCAAGTTTACATTCGCCATTCTGGTACAAGCCTCATGTGTGGGCGGGACTTAACAACGATTTACTCTCATTGGCTAGTGAGATTTGGATGGACAGCTCCCTGACCTGGAAGTAGAGATGCGCTTCTCTGTATAGTTATAGTGTTTGTACTTTGTAGTGGAAATAACTTACTTACTTAGTCAATATATTAGTTCATAATTAATATTTGAGGTTTGGGTAGTCTCATGTGACTGTTTTTTCAATATGAGCTCTCAGGAGCGGCACAGAGCATCGTCGTCATCATCAACGTCATCCTCCTCCTCCACAACTGGACACTTGAGCTGTCGATCCAAATCTCACTAGCCAATGAGAGTAAGAGGTTTGTGCCAGAATGACGAACGTAAACTTGTGGAGCGTAAATGAAAACTTTGAAAATGTAAACAAAAACACTGGCATCGCATTCATAAACCATGATTAGCGAAAACGAAGCTTAGAAAACTTAACAAAGAATGCTGTTCATTTGAAGACCATGTTAAGTTTTTGGCATGGAGTTCACTGTTTTCATTTCCAGAGTGTTTTTCTTCTGTTTTTGTTCATTTCTTGAAAAGTTACGTTCAATACTTTTGGTACAAATTTAATTCCATAAATGTGGTTAAGTATGGAAAATATTTACAGTCCCCTCCTAAACTACTGGAACGGCAAGGTCAATTCATTTGTTTGTGCTATACACCAAATCTGTTTGGTCTGATACAAAATGTGCTGTGTTCTATGTCGTTTAATACATACCAGGAAATAAAAGCTGAAATTCTAAACTCTCTTCTCATATTCATCTTTTGATCTCAAACCCAAATATCTTCAGTCTACAGCAAAAAACAAATGAATTGATCTTGTCGTGCCAGTAGTTTCGGAGAGGACTGTAAATGTTGGTTAAGGAATATTTCTGCTGTTTCTCAGTAATGGAGGTTTTCTTTTCGTATTTCTCAACAGCTTTATCCAAGAATAAAGCCAAGACAAAGGAGCTTGGCTTAAAACGCCCATAAACGGAGGAGACAAGAATCTGTAGGACATCTGTGGGAAATGTACCCACACACACACATGTACACACCACAGACACTGGTCCAAGACTCTGAATCAAATGAAGAGACCAAAACATGAAGGAATTTTTTTTTTTTTTTTTTTTTGGGAAGAACAAATAGAGAACTGAACCCCTCACTGCAGATGCTGCACTTTTCTGTGGTTTAATGTTTTCTTCGTGCTATTGTGAGTAGATAACCATCTTTGTGTTCTTGTGAAATTCGCCTCTGGAATACACCCGAATCGTACTCTTTCATTTCACTAAAACATAGCAGCGGAGATATTTGCTGGAGCCTTGTCTTTCTTACATGTCATTTTTATACACAGAGGGCTCATATAGTCCTGTTCAGTTACCAAATCATTAAACTGGGTAAATGCAGTAGACTGGATAAGCTTTCTGTTGTTGTGGGCTTTTTTTTTTTTTTTTTTTTTTTTTTTTTTTTTTTTTTTTTTTTTTCTTTTTTGAAATTTACAGTATAGTTACTGAAAAATATCTCCAAATCACTTCAGATGTGAGCTTTATTTTCTGCATAAATGACTCAACTGAAGTCCACTGAAGCTACTTTTGCTAATTAGAGCTTTGAGGCGAGTGCTATTACCACAAGTCAGTATTTGTTTTGGCCTTTTTTTAATAGAACATTAAATGACTCGACTGTTTAAGTTTAAGCAAATGTGTCCTATTTGTTCTAATGACAAAATAGTGAATTATGCCTATTCTGCAAAAATCCTCTTTTGTACATCTAATCAGATTTTGTTCTTTGGGTTAAGAAAACATTGTCATTAGGTTACTTGTTTGATGGTGATGCAACAGTTGTTTTTTCCTTTATTGTCTAAAAAGTGTTTAGTATATCCATTTTGCATATCTGTTGTTGTTTTTTTTTTTAATATTCCAATCCTTCTACATTGTCGAAGCAACTGTATTTATTGTGCCTAATTTCTCATCTCCATGTCATTATCTGTAACCTCAATTACAATACTTTAAACACTACACCTTTGCATTCTCTTGATTAGCTAGAAATAATTTTAAATACAGTGCTGTGAAAAAGTATTTATTACATTTCTTCTGGTTTTGTGTAGATCTCATACACTAAATTGTTTCAGAAATTAAAACAAAATCTAAGATAAAACAAGGGCAACCTGAGTAAACACAAAATACAGTTTTTAAATGGTAATGTTATTTATTGAAGCAAAAAAGTTATCCAATACCTCCATAGTTATACCATTTGCCCCCATAGTTACTAATTCCCCAAATCTATGAAACTACATTCAAAATGGGGTTCAGCTGGACTAGATGCAACCAGACCTGATTACTGCAAACCCTGTTAAGTCAAATCAACACTTAAATAGAACTTTTTCAACAGCAGGAAGTTGGTTAAAGGTCTTACCCAGTAAAACACTATGCCAAAATTGAAAGAAATTCCAGAAATGATGAGGAAGAAGGTGATTGAAATACATCAGTCTGGGAAGGGTTACAAAGCTATTTCAAAGGCTCTGGGACTCCAAAGAACCACAGTGAGAGCCATTATCTCCAAATGGAAAAAAAAACTTGGCACAGTAGTGAACCTTCCCAGAAGTGGCCGCCCTTCCACAATTCCTCCAAGAGCACAGCAACTACACATCCATCATGTCACAAAAGAGCCAAGGACAACATCAAAGGACCTACACACCTCTCTTGCATCAATAAAGGTCACTGTTCATGACTCCACTATCAAAAAGACACTGGGCAAAAATAGCATCCATGGAAGAGTGGCGAGGTGAAAACCACTGCTAACCCAGAGGAACATTAAGGCTCATTTGAATTTTGGCAAAACAGACCTTGATGATCCTCAAACTTTTTGGGAGATTGTTCTGTGGACTGATGAGTCGAAAGTGAAACTGTTTGGAAGACAGGGGACCTGTTACATCTGACGTAAACCCAACACAGAATTCCACAAAAAGAACAGTCAAGCATGGTCGTGGAAGTGTGATGGGGTGGGGATGCTTTGGGGCCTGGGCAACTTGCTATAACTGAAGGAAACATGAATTCTGCTCTCTACCAGAAAATCCTAAAGGAGAATGTCTGGTCTTCAGTCTGTAAGTTGAAACTCAAGCGCAACTGGATTATGTAGCAAGACAATATATAGAAAGCATAGGAGTAAATCATCCTCTGAATGACTCAAGAAAAGCTAAATTAAAGTTTTGGAATGGCCTAGTCAAAGTCCTGACTTGAACCAATTGAGATGCTATGGCAGGACCTTAAATGGGCCGTTCATGCTTGAAAACCCTCCAATGTGGCTGAACTAAAGCAGTTCTACAAAGAAGAGTGGGCCAAAATTCCACCACAGCGCTGTGAAAGACTGATCTCCAGTTATTGAAAGTGTTTGGTTGTAGTTACTGCTGCTAAAGGTGGCACAACCAGATTTTAAGTTTAAAGGGGCAGTTAGTTTTTCACATGGGTGATATGTGTTGGATAACTTTTTTTTGTCTTCAATAAAAAAATAAATAAATAAAAACTGTATGGTGTGTTTACTCAGGTTGCCTTAGCTTTATGCTGCATAAAATTATTTAGTATGAGAAATACACAAAAACAGAAGAAATCCTAATATTTGGACAATATATCGATTTGTGTTTGTATTAGCACATTAAAGTACGAGTGCATAAGGTATTTGAAACTGGTTTGACATACTGTACAGTACAGAGCTACACAAGTAGTTCACTTTTCAACCAGAAGATGGCGGTGTTTCACTACTCTACCCTTAACGACCGAGTACCCAGTAAATGAATTTATAAATAAGTGACCTTGTATTGCAAAATCTTGTATTTCAGCTCTAGTGTTATATATAGAGATGTTTATTTTGCCTGCTAATTATTTAGGTGACACTAAATATACCAAAGGTATAAATCTTCCATCATATGTAAATGTTACAGCTTTGCCTGGAACAGGAACGGGAAATTGTTCAACCATGACTTCCTGTTTCACAGGGGTATAAATGAGATAACACATAGGCCAAATTCCCTTAGTCATTTATATTCAGACCAAGGAATATAGCTGTGATGTGCGGCAAAAGGTTGTTGAGCTTCAGAAATGGGAAGTGGCTATAAGAAAATAGCACAAGCATTGAAAATGCCCATTTCCTCCATCAGGGCAATAATTTCCAGTCAACTGAAAATGTTACGAATCAACCTGGAATTGGAAGTGTGTCTATATAGTGGCCAAAAAATCTCCAAGGATCACAGCTGGAGACTTGCAGAAGTTAGTTGCATCTTGGGGTCAGAAAGTCTCCAAAACTACAATCCGATTTGTCACCTACATCACCACAAGTTGTTTGGAAGGGTTTAAAGAAAAAAGCCTCTACTCTCATCCAAAAACATCAACAACAAAAACAAAAACAAGCGCCTTCAGTTTGCCAGACACTACTGGAGCTTCAAATGGGATCAGGTTCTATGGTCAGATGAAACCAAAATAGAGCTTTTTGGCAATAAACACCAGTGATGGTTTTGGCGCACACAGAGAGGTAGCCATATGGAAACGTACCTCATACCCACGGTTAAATATGGTGGTGGCGCTTTAATGTTTTGGGCTGTTTTTCTGCCAGAAGACCTGGACATTTTGTTAGGATACATGGCATCATGGACTCTATCAAATATCAACAGATATTAAATGAAAACCTGACTGCCTCTGCCAGAAAGCTTAAAATGGGTTGGATCTCCCAGCAGGACAATGATCCAAAACATACATCAAAATCAACACAAAAATGGTTTACTGACCACAGAATCAAGGTCCTGCCCTGGCCATCCCAGTCCCCTGGCTTCAAACCCATAGAAAACCTGTGGGGTGAATTGAAGAGGAGAGTCCACCTCGAAATTTGAAGGATCTGGAGAGATTCTGTGTGGAGGAATGGTCTCAGATCCCTTGTCATGTATTCTCCAACCTCATCAGGCATTATAGGAGAAGACTCAGAGCTGTTATCTTGGCAAAGGGAGGTAGCACAAAGTATTGACTAAAAGGGTGCCAATAATTGTTGCACACCTATATTTAACAAATATATATATATATATATATATATTGGATAAACCTGTGTTTTGTTTGCAATTGTTTGATATCCATGAGAGCAGAGTATTTTTGTGAATTTTTTTAACAAAAGATCAAAAGGTTAAACAATAAAGACTACGTATTGTACTAAGACTGAAGTACTAAGGCAGTATTGAGGGAAGACTATAGATTATATTTACAGGTCAGGTGGATGTTGGGGGGCAATAGGATAGTGCTGAGCTGCCTCAGGGCAGAAGCTGCCTGGGGGGATCCGTCTGGCAGTAACAGACGGCTGCACTACATTATGCCAGATGGCAGGAAAGGTACGAGTTCTCCATAATGCTGATGGCCTTGCAGATTCAGTAAATATCCTTGATGAAGATTCGATCTTGCTGAGATACAATCTTAGAGATTATTATTTTAACATCTATAAACTTAGTTGTGAGCACATTGCCTCACACCTCCACGGTTGGGGGTTCGTTTCCGACCTTCGCCATGTGTGTGTGGAGTTTGCATGTTCTCCCCGTGCTTCGGGGGTTCCTCCGGGTACTCTGGTTTCCTCCCCAAGTCCAAAGACATGCGTTGTAGGCTAATTGGCATTTCCAAATTGTCTGTAGTGTGTGCGATTGTGCCCTGCGATAGGTTGGCAACCAGTCCAGGGTGTCCACCGCCTTGTGCCCCGAGTCCCCTGGGATAGGCTCCAGGCTCCCTGTGACCCTGTGTAGGATAAGCGGCACAGAAAATGGATGGATGGATTAACATATACAAAATCTGTACACCTGCTCATTCATGCAATTATACAATCAGCCAATCATGTGGCAGCAACACAATGCATAAAATCATGCAGATACAAGTCAAGCACTTCAGTTAATGTTCACATCAAAAATCAGAATGGAACAAAAATGTGGTCTTAGTAACTTTGATCGTGGCATGGTTGTTGGTGCCAGATAGGCTGGTTTGAGTATCTCAGCAACCGTTGATCTCCTGGAATTTTCATGCACAACAGTCTCGAGCTTACACAGAGTGGTGTGAAAAACAAAAAACATCCAGTGGGCAGCAGTTCTGCAGGAGGAAACACCTGGTTGATGAGAGCGATCAGTCTGGTTTAAGCTGACAGGAAGGCTGCGGTAACTCAAATAACCACTTTTTACAATCGTGGTGAGCAGAAAAGCAAGCGGACTACAACAGCAGACAGTTACATTGGGTTCCACTCCTGTCAGCCAAAAACAGGAATCTGAGGCTACAAGGGCACAGGCTCACCCAAAGTTCTTCTTCTATTTATTTATATTATTTTATTGATAATATTATCAATAAAATAGTTAAATGTACTTTTATGGATTATTTTAACATGTTTAATGTCTTTTTTTAATTATTTATTTTATTTTACATATAAGAAATCCTCAGCAGATTAAATCTACAGTCTCTTAAATAAATGACTGAGTTGAAATGTGATGTTTATTTTTTTCAACTCGCACTAATGAGTTACACCTCGGTTGTTTACTTGCATTAATTTAGGTGGATGATGCACGCTGTCACGGGAATGCTCATCACCTCATCCGCTCTGAAATGTATTTAGCTTTAACTCGATTTCATTTTCATCTCTTTCAGGCTTCATCTGTGTTGATTTATGTGCTTCTTTGCAAACTGTTTACACAATGTTCTCCTCTTCTTTGTGACTTGATATGTGTATCTCAAATGCTCTTCTAAATCTTCTTATACCCCAGTGATGCTGACTTCTCAATTCTGATTGGTCAGAAGGTGTTGATTAATTTGTTATTGCATCAGCTGTCAGTAGTTCAGGCTACAAGGCGAATTATAGGCTAATGTTGGATAATGCCGGACACTCCTCATAAACAGATAAAACATCTGAGATATAATCATTGATATGGTGAAGTTTTCTGTGAGAAGATGTTTATTTAGCCTTTATGGAAGGAGTCTCCAGTGTCAGGTCTTTGTAACAGTCACAGGTAAAGCTGTACATTAAAAATTACAGACATGGGAAAGTCTACAGTATGCAGTATGCTGTTTCATGGTAAGTCAACAAGCTGCATTTTCATTCTTATAATTTTTAAGAGAGAGAAATAAGGAAATGGTGAGGGAACAACTGTTTACATTGTACGATATATTGTTTTGTAACCCTTTCTCACAGTACACTGGCATTCCATTCCACCGGCGGAATGAAAATCGACTTAACGGACATTATCAATCAATATACACAAGTGAATTATTTTATCACCACAAGCCTGTTATAAGATTAGTCAGGACACTGTTGGGTTTCTGTGTGTAGAGTATTGTGACTGCTGGTGAGCAGGGTAATGGGAAAGGGGAGGGGTGTGAGCCCCCTGCTGAGCAAAAAATTCACACCTCTCCACAATAACACTGGTACAAAATTAAAATTGACAGCACAACTAAAGTTTTTTTTTTTTGATAGTAAAACACCGTATACAACTGCCACAATAAAACTCTAACATTTAAACCTAGTAGGTTATGTATATACAGTATCTCACAAAAGTGAGTACACCCCTCACATTTTTGTAAATATTTTATTATATCTTTTCATGGGACAACACTGACGAAATGACACTTTACTACAATGTAAAGTAGTGAGTGTACAGCTTGTATAACAGTGTAAATTTGCTGTCCCCTCAAAATAACTCAACACACAGCCATTAATGTCTAAACCGCTGGCAACAAAAGTGAGTACACCCCTAAGTGAAAATGTCCAAATTGGGCCCAATTAGCCATTTTCCCTCCCCGGTGTCGTGTGACTCATTAGTGTTATAAGGTCTCAGGTGTGAATGGAGAGCAGGTGTGTTAAGTTTGGTGTTATCGCTCTCACACTCTCTCATACTGGTCACTGGAAGTTCAACATGGCACCTCATGGCAAAGAACTCTCTGAGGATCTGAAAAAAAAGAATTGTTGCTCTACATAAAGATGGCCTAGGCTATAAGAAGATTGCCAACACCCTGAAACTGAGCTGCAGCACAGTGGCCAAGACCATACAGCGGTTTAACAGGACAGGTTCCACTCAGAACAGGCCTCACCATGGTCGACCAAAGAAGTTGAGTGCACGTGCTCAGCATCATATCCAGAGGTTAGCTTTGCAGAAGAGACGTATGAGTGCTGCTAGCATTGCTGCAGAGGTTGAAGGGGTGGGGGGTCAGCCTGTCAGTGCTCAGACCATACGCCACACACTGCATCAAATTGGTCTGCATGGCTGTCGTCCCAGAAGGAAGCCTCTTCTAAAGATGATGCACAAGAAAGCCCGCAAATAGTTTGCTGAAGACAAGCAGACTAAGAACATGGATTACTGGAACCATGTCCTGTGGTCTGATGAGACCAAGATAAACTTATTTGGTTCAGATGGTGTCAAGCGTGAGTGGCGGCAACCAGGTGAGGAGTACAAAGACAAGTGTGTCTTGCCTACAATCAAGCATGGTAGTGGGAATGTCATGGTCTGGGGCTGCATGAGTGCTGCCGGCACTGGGGAGTGTACTGTGACATGTACTGTGACATACTGAAGCAGAGCTTGATCCCCTCCCTTCGGAAACTGGGCCGCAGGGCAGTATTTCAACATGATAACGACCCCAAACACACCTCCAAGACCACCCCTGCCTTGCTAAAGAAGCTGAAGGTAAAGGTGATGGACTGGCCAAGCATGTCTCCAGACCTAAACCCTATTGAGTATCCGTGGGGCATCCTCAAATGGAAGGTGGAGGAGTGCAAGGTCTCTAACATCTACTAGCTCTGTGATGTCGTCATGGAGGAGTGGAAGAGGACTCCAGTGGAAACCTGTGAAGCTCTGGTGAACTCCATGCCCAACAGGGTTAAGGCAGTGCTGGAAAATAATGGTGGCCACAAAAAATATTGACACTTTGGGCCCAATATGGACATTTTCACATAGGGGTGTACTCACTTTTGTTGCCAGCGGTTTAGACATTAATGGCTGTGTGTTGAGTTATTTTGAGGGGACAGCAAATTCACAATGTTATACAAGCTGTACACTCACTACTTTGTAGCAAAGTGTCATTTCTTCAGTGTTGTCCCATGTAAAGATATAATAAAATATTTACAAAAATGTGAGGGGTGTACTCACTTTTGTGAGATACTATATATATATATATATATATATATATATATATATATATATATATATATATATATATATATATATATATATATATATATATATATATATAAAATAATGAAAAAAAAGAATTATGAAAAACTGATCAGTCCTAAAGAACCGAGTGTCTACTTTCATATGAGCCATTAACCACTACTTGGAGTGTGACATCACAAATAAATTCAGCGTTGAGCACGGGCACCCCAAAACAGGTGCAAATCCCATTTTTTGGCCTCAACAAAAAATTTCACTTTGGCAAATTATTATGGTATAAGAGAAATAAAACACTTCGGGATGTGCTGTTATTGGAAAATAATCAATATCAGCATCACAGCACACTGTTATTCACTATTTGCCCACCTCCTCATGTTTAATTCTTCACTTAAAAACCATTAGTTGTTAATATAAATTCTCATGAAAACACAAAAGTTATGTAGTTATTTTATGCAGTTATTTTTGCCTATCCTCTAGTAGGTACCTGAGTGTGTACAATGTAATTTTCAGTAAATACTCTGACTTTTTTTTTTTTAATCAGAACGGTTAAATATGGTGTGTTCAAATAATAATACCTTTAAATAATAACTTGTGAAAGTTCGTCTCTCATTCCTGCAGCTTTAGAGGAAACACTGAAGCAGTTGTATTTGTTTGAATTTCAAATGAAAAGCAGCACTCTTCTGCGAATATTCACCATGAATGAGAATGAGAATGTTTGTTTAAATGGCTATAGAATTGCAATTTCAATTATTTCTTGCTTTTAAAAAACAAGTTTAATGCTTCGCTGCAAAGTCATCAAAGTTCTCCTCTTACCATTTACTTAATATTTCTTTCAGTAAGCTATTTCTATCAATCGTTTATTTCAGTAATGACTTTTTGATGTGTATACTAAGCGGATTTTTAAATCATGGTTCTAAGCGGATTTTTAAATCATTAACTAAATTCATTGCCTTTTGACTATTTTTTTAAAAAGCTTTTTTGAAGCTTTGAAAGAAATGCATTACTGGTTTGATCCACAAGTAGGCAGTGTGGTAATATTTCACACACACAATATAGCAAACAGCACAGAAAATAAATTAAGGGTTGCTAAACCTTTATGTCACTTGCTCACAAAAATATAACATCAGCTTATAAAGGCATGTGAAAAAATAAGTGCACCCCATGGAAATTGTTGGCTTTTTTGACATATTTGGACAAGCAAATATTTGATCATCTTTGAAACAGTGCCTATTAAAAAAGTTGATATACTTGAACAAAATCACAAGGAAAATGAGCTTTTTCAATCATTTATTCAACAGAAATATCAGTAGATGTGATATTCTTCTGTGTAAAAAGTAAGTTCACCCTTGGCCTCAGAAGCTAGTATTGCCCCCTTTAGCAAAAATAACTTCTTGTCTGCATTTTGCATAATTGTCCCCCAGTCTCTGACGTCGGCTTGCTGGAATTTTTGACCACTCTTCCATGCAATATTCTTTCAGTTGCAAGATGTGTGAGGGTTTTCTTGCATGTACTGCCCAGTTCAAACTACCTCCACAACATTTCAATGGGATTCAAATCCGGGCTTTTACTAGACCATTCCATAACCACCCATTTCTTCTTTTTGAGCCATTCCTTGGTGGATTTGCTAGTGTGCTTAGGATCATTATCCTGTTGAAAGGTCCACTTTCAGTTCAACTTAAATTTTTGGACAGATGGCCTCACATTATCTTCAAGCACTCTTTGATATGATGTAGAATTCATAGTTGAATCAGTAAATGCAAGATGTCCAGTCCCTGAGGCAGTGAAACCATAACATTTCCACCACAGTTGATATGAGGTGCTTCTCCTGAAAAGCTGTCTTTGGTCACCGCCAAACATGTCTGCTGTTACTGTGGCCAAACAACTCTATCTTTGATTCATCTGTCCAGAGCACATTATTCCAAGAGGCCTGGTATTTGCCTATGTGCTCATTGGCAAACTGCAGTCGTGCTCTAATGTTCTTTTTAGACAGCAAAGGCTTTTTCCTGGCACGCCTCCCATGCAAGTGAAATTTGTGCAATCTCTTTCTGACTGTAGAAACATGCACTTTGACACCAACAGTTGCTAGACTTACTAGCAGATCCTGTGCTGAAATTTTGGGGTTCTTGGAGACTTCTTTTGCATCAGATGGTCTGCTCTTGGGCTTAATTTGCTGGGACGGCCAGTCCTGGAGAAATTGGCAGTTGTTTGAAATCTGCGCCATTTGTAGATTATTTTCCTTACAATGGAATGATGTATTTCAAATAATTTGGAGATCTTTTTAAATCCCTTGCCAGACATAGACTATAGAGCTCTTTAGATCTTTGCATGATGACACCACACACCTCAATAGCAAAAGGAACACCAGACAATAGATATGAGAGGGGTATAAATAAGACAGGTTCTACCTGTACTGCCTAAGCAGGTTCTAATCACTGGCACCCAATCTTGAACACCTGCTTCTAATTTTATGGATCCGAAGGTGTGATAAATGTAGGGGTGTACTTACTTTTTCCATGTGACTGATGTTTTTTAATTTAAATTGTGAAAATTACTACAAAATGTCAATTTTATGTCATTTGATAGTGTATCAACTTTATTAATAGGCACTGTTTCAAAGAGGATAAAATGTTTGCTTGTCCAAATATGTAAAAAAAAATAAAAAATAAAAATACACACACACACACACAAAAAAGCCAAGTGTACTTATTTATTTCACATAACTGTATAATAGGGTCCATTATCATGAACTATTTATATATGGTATTTATGAAAACCACATAAAATGATCAGTACTTTAATAGGATATTTTAAAATTGGAACAAATTACATATACATCAAAATCTTGTTAGAAGCACATCCTTCATTTTTTCTACCAAAATTATGTTGCACATACAGTAACTTCTCCTGATATAGTCTTGATTGTTGTCATCTGTCAATGTCCAGTGATTAGCAACTAGATTTAATTAGTCTGGTAGAATACATTTGAAGCATAAATAATGGCTCTGGAAAGTAATGGTTAGTCCTGGATTTTAAATCAGCAGCTTTCACTAGCAAGCCTTGCCATGATATTTTACTTATCTCATTTTGTTTCCAAACGGCATAGCCAAAGCTGAAACATGACAGCAAAGGCTTTTATCAAACAGTAGTGCATCAATAAGTGCAAGTTTCCAGGATTACCAGGCCAGATGTGGGAATAAAACACAAAATAGTGCTGTTATAGGCAAATAATCAACAGCAGGGTGGTGTGGTGCAGCAGAGTTACTGTTACAACCCCAAAGTGTTTGTGATTGTTTTCCAATTACAGCACATTATGAAGTGCTTTTATCCTCAACGCAACACAGAGTCTGACTGACAACCTGTAGTAAGTGTATTACCAATGATCTTGACCCCTTCTGCTCTCTGGACCTGCCTGATCCATCCTGATTTCCTATTTCTGGTTGAAGTTCTGATCACTTGGAAACCACTCGCTGCTGCTGAGGATGGCCCCTCATGGACAGCCTAAAGATACACTAAGAAACCATGAAGATGGCATTGTACTACAACTGCCACGAACAGTTTTGCACTCAAGTATCCATCAGTGAACAGTTAACAACTTCAACACAATAGACGATAATGAATTTCCTGGTTACACAATTGCACTGTTTGACTATATAGTATACAGTTATAGAAAGGAAATTATTTCTAATTGTACTATCCGGTGTCACCCAGATGAGGATGGATTCTCTTATGAGTCTGGTTCCTCTCAAAGTTTCTTCCTCATAGCATCATTTTTCTTGCCAGCGTCACCTATATAAACGTCATTTGAATTATAGGTGGCGCTACTTTCTGAGCTGCTGAAAAGTCATTAATACCTTCTGACCAATCAGAATAGGGAATTCCACAATTTAATCTACTGTACAATACAAATGGAACAATGTTCTTTTGTGGTTCAGCAAGGGAAAATAGATTATTTCTTGGTCTTGTCCTGATTGATCTTCTTTCTGAAGTAACAACTCACAACATGTTCATAAGTACCTCACCAATAAGACACCAGGTAAACAATTCATTGTGACTCATTTACAGCATTTGGCAGACACCCTTATCCAGAGCAACCTACATTTATCTCATTTATACATCTGAGCGTTAAGGGCCTTGCTCAAGGGCCCAACAGTGGCAGCTTGGTGGTGCTGGGGTTTGAACTCATAACCTTCCAATCAGCAGCCCAACAGCTTAACCACTGAGCTACCACTGCTACCAATAAGCTGCACACACTGTATATCTCATCACTGCCCTCAGGAGCTAATGAAAACGTGGCACTGGACCACTTTTCTGAGGCTTTCCTCCTATCCGTCTGCTTGTTCTCTTTAATGAGGACTGTGCAAGCAAATTAATGAGATGTTGTGTTATTTTCTGCAGCTAGCTAACTGTTGTGTAGGTGTAGTGGCAGCTTATTAACAACAAAGACGGCGAAGCAGCAGTTGCTACTTAAAGAGAGGAATCCTGTTAAATATTCAAATGTTGCACATTTTTAGCCATTACATCAAAAATAATTTGCTGTATCTTGTTAGTCTTGTGGACAAATGTTAATTAGCCAACGTCCAACCATGCAAATGCTGCGAGTCTGTAGATCTGCAATATGAAAGATCTGATGCAAGTTTAAGCTGGTTTTGAAGAGTAAGCCAAATGTTCAATGGTCGTTCAAAAGTTCTTAAGATAAAATCACATCTACACACATCTACAAAGAATCTACAACTGGAAAGTAGTTGTACATTAAAAATGCTAAGGATTTGGATTTACTTGAGTATATACTCGATTATATTTCCATATACAGTGGGTATAGAAAAGAATCACCCCCCCCCCCTTTAAAATAATCACATTTTGTTGCTTTTCAGCCTGAAATGAAGACAGACACAGTTTTTGTTTTATCCAGCTGTATTTACTCAGTGCAACTTATAACATCTAAGTGAAAGATATAACACCAACATGTCAGAAAAGAAAAAAAAAACAAAAAAAAAACAATCACTGAGTTGGAAAAAGGATCACCTCCTTGCTTTAATTTGCCTTAATTTTTAATTACAGCCTTTAGTCTGTTGGGATATGTCTCTACTAACTTTGCACATCTAGACTTTATAATATTTGCCCACTCTTCTTTGTAGAACTACTCAAGTTCAGTTAAATTTGATGGTGACCGTTTGTGGACTGCAGTCTTCAAGTCATTCCCAGATTTTCAATGATGCTTAAGTCTGGGCTCTGACTAGGCCATGCAAGGACATTCACCTTTTTCTCCTTCAACCACTGTGTGGTCATGTTACAACACCGGAGATAGAAGGAAGCAGGATGCACTTGCAGAGGAAAAGTGGTCAGTTTATTAGGAACATGTGGTATTCAAAAATAAAGGAACACACAAAAACAACAAAACATAATCCATCGAAAAATGGCAACAATAATCCAAAATGAGATAGTACTTAGCGAATGAAGCAGTAATCCAAAAAAGCAGTAATCCTTCTGCAGAAAACAAAACACAGGGAAAAACACGCGAGGCAAGGTGGTGGTTTGGGAACCACAAACAATGAGCTACGGTTATAGAACTAGGGACTACGAACAACGAGCTTGAAACAATTCACTATTTTAACTCTAATCTAAATTAAGGCTAATACTCGGAATAAGCGGAAACGGAGCGGCGTATTTAAACACACACAAAGAAATGCAAAATAAATGACACCTGAAACTCATGATCACAAATTAACAGGCCAACCAATGAGGAAACGGGGCAGAGACATGACGCAACACAAAAACAAAAGCACATGGGGAAACACAGGAGGCGGAGACATGACGTGAATTTGAAAACACAAAAGCACATGGTAAAGGTAAACAAAACGTGAGTCCTTCTGAATGGCGCTGGAATGCGCTCCTGTGGAATGCGGAAGTAGGCTACACTCCATGTGTAGCGTAGCGAGATCGGGAGAACCTAACAGGTCAGTTTTGCTGTGTGCTTTGGGTCATTGTCATGTTGGAACGTAAACTTTCTTCCCATTGACAACTTTCTGGCAGAGGGCAGCAGATTTTCCTCAAGAATTTGACGGTATTTTGCCCTATCCATTTTCCTTCTATCCTGACAAGTGCTCCTGTCCCTGCTGCAGAGAAACACCCCCATAACAGGATACTACCACCTCCATGCTTTACTGTAGGAATGGTGTTATTTGGATGGTGAGCTGTATTGGATTTCCACCAGACATATCGTTTGGTGTTGAGGCCAAATAATTCAATTTTAGACTCATCTGACCATAACACCTTTTTCCATGTGGCCTCAGAATCTTCAAGGTGCGTTTTGGAAAAACTCAGTCATGGGTGGTTTTTTTCTTGCAACCCTCCCATACAAGCCACATTTGTGGAGAATTTGTGATATTGTTGTCACATGCACACAATAACCACACTTTGTCATAAATTTCTGCAACTGCTTCAGAGTTGCTGTAGGCCTCTTGGTAGCCTCTCTGACCAGTTTCCTCCTGGCTCTTTCATCCAGTTTGGAGTGACGCCCTGATCCAGGGAGGGTCTGTGTTGTACCAAATACCTTCCACTTCTTAATAATAGACTTCATTGTGCTTCTAGGCATTGATAAAGCCTTTGAATTTTTTGTATCAATCTCCTGACTTGTCACAGCTTTATGCCAGAGATCTTTTGACAGTGCCTTGCCACCCATAGTTGATTGTTTGCTTCAGTTGCACTACAAAATGCTCCAGGAAACCTCTTTTCATGCTGAGTTAATCAAAATGATCACAGCTGATCATAGTTGAAAGTCAAATGGCTTTGTGTGCCATTGAGAAGGTTATTAGCTACACCTTATTGAGTTTACAAGTCATTTTTATGAGTGGGGTGATCCTTTTTCCAACTCAGTGATTCTGTTTTTTTTTTCTTTTCTTTTTTTTTTTTTTCTGACATGTTGGTGTTATATCTTTCACTTGGATGTTATAAGTTGCACTGAGTAAATACAGCTGGATAAAACAAAAACTGTGTCTGTCTTCATTTCAGGCTGAAAAGCAACAAAATGTGATTATTTTAAAGGGGGGGTGATTCTTTTCTATACACACTGTGTTCCCGAACAGTGATTTGTACTAATTACAAATTTCAAAGATCATTGCCCCACTACCAAGCCAATCAGTCAAGCCCCAGTGTGTTTTAACATTTATCTAGATATTTTTTCACACCATTCTATGTAAACTCTAGGGACTATTGACTGTGCGTGAAAATCCCAGGAGATCAGCAGTTTATGAAATACTAAAAAATACCATCTGTCACTGAGATCACATTTTGTCCCTGTTCTGATGTTGGATGTGAACAGTAACTGAAGCTCTTCACCTGTATCTGCTTGATTTTATGTATTGTACTGCTGCCACTGTCATGATCCATCCAGGATATTTCCCTGTGTTTCCCTGTTTTTCCCTTCCCCATATTTCCAGTGTTTTCTCTCCCTCGTGTTTCTGTTAGTGTTATTGTGTTAGTGTGTGTTTGTGTTAGTGTGTGTGTGTGTGTGTGTGTGTGTGTGTGTGTGTGTCTGTCTGTCTGTCTCTGCACGTAACGCTTCACTTCTCGGGCTTTCGGATTGAATCTTTGGACTCACCTGCTCCTCATCAGCTCATCAATCAGTAATGTATATAAACCCACCTTCAACGATTTCAACTCACCTTTCTCACACACCCTCACTTTCTCATGTCCTTTAATAAAACCTGTTTCACCTTGGATCCTGTGCTCTGCATTTGGCTCCCTTCCTCTGTGTCCATAACAGGCACATGATTGGCTTGTTAGACAATTGCAGGAATGTGCAGACTTGTTCCTATTAAAATGGGTGGTGAGTGTACATTTGTAACATTAACAGAGATCTGTCTCTCTCCCTCTTGCCCACCTGCCTGCCGCAGCCCTACCTATAGATAATAATAATAATAATTTGACTTTTTCTGGAGTATTATGTTGGTCAGGTTAGAGATCCATGTGTCCTTCACTTTGGAAGGAAGAAATTAAAAAGTTATCTCCCTGTGGGTTACAGCAAAAATAAATTTGAGGAAATAGCATGCATTTCTATAAATATTTAATGCTACTGAGTGAGGTTAAGTGGTAGTGGGAATAGTCTGAGTCTACTGAAGCACTCTATGCAAAGCTTTTTGTTTAGTCATGCCAGGTTTCTATATTGGCCTGAGTACATCATTTAAGTTTGTATTGTTATACAAGTCAGTAAAGGAGATATGTACAAAGAATAAAGTGTAAGATCTAAAGTATAACTAGTGTGACAAATGAAAGACAATAGCAACATGACAAGTGCGGCACAACATAATCGATACACAGCACATTTGCAAAGACTGAGCAAACTGACCATGTAAATAGCTTGTGACTTTAATCTGTCATAATAAGTAACAGTTTATGAGAATATTGCTGCTTACAAAGCGGGGGCAGCTGGTATAAATGAGCTAGCAGGCGTAATAGGGATAATTGTGTGTAATAGTTTGCTCCATATCATCCTGATTAGGCCATCAATGAGACCTGGTGATATTATGCATTGCTTAGCATCCCATCTGATATCACGACCAGCTGTCACTGCTGTAAAGAAATACTAATGAGTGAAAGTAAGAAGCTGAAACTGTTGACTGTCTTTGCAAGATAAAGCTGCACTGGAATGTGGGTTCTCAACTTTCTGATGTCAGGGCAACTCTCAGAGCAGAGGTTAATCCTGAAGCAGGTTCCTGGACTTCACTGATTGAGGGATGAGCTACATTCCAGGAATCCTCTGGAATCAGGTCTATTAGTGTTTACAGTCTAGCATGTCCTGATTAATGAGTAGTTTCAGTCGTGGGAAGAACTGGAGACATTGTCTATTTCTTAACTTGATAATGTGGACAGCACTATTCTTTAATCATACAGTATAATAATAAAAGCCAAACATTTTTGATATCTTACCAAAGAAGCTGTCACAAGTTTGATGTCCAAATAATATCTATTTCTTTTTCCTTTGAAAGCCCACAATAAGCCCCATAGCAATATTTTTTAAAGGAAAAACTAAGTCTGCTTTAATGAAGTTAAACAAGAAATGGTGCAATGAACTTAGCACTTCTCTGACAAATTAAATACCCAACTGCTTCCAACAAAACATTTTTAAAAAAAGTCTTCCCCTACAGTGCACAAGGAAAAATTACCCTGGTGAGGCACCATGACATATTCACATCATGTTTTAAAAAAAAAATAATAATAAATTTTTGCTAGTAAAATGTCTGCCAACTTGAATTATGCTTGCCCTCAAGGCCTACAGATGGCTGGCCACTTGTACAACCTCATGTCTTAATGTGTTTGTATGAACCAAAACACTAATTTCCACACACATTACTCACTATACACTGCTGAGTGATGCGAAAAACCTCAAAACAAGAGCTGCAGCCCGAAATTTCCCTTCACAAAGAAACTTTCTTATAATGACATGCATTGCTTTTCTGTGAGGAGTAGACAGCAAAGCATCAAATCTGAATTTGGGATTAGTGGATTAGGAATCTGTCATATCAGCAACTCAGGAAAGTGCCAGTGATTTATGATGCAAGTTTATTATTCTGTAGCAATGTTTTGGTCGCAGATGTTTTGCTCTAAAATATAGCCAAGTGTCTATACTTTAAAAGTTGTAATATTTCTACATGACAAATAGTAGGTTAGAGCAAATAATTTGGCACCTGAAGTATGTAGATCGTCAATCAGGGGCTCTTTTTACCAGGCATTTTACACTGCGTCTAACACTTCAATACATTATCTAGTATATGATAGAAGACTCAAGTCCTAGGTTAAATATTCACCCTCACACATTTACATCGCTTGGTTCTTTCCATTTCTGTGTTTTCCTTTTCAACCCAAATGTTAACTACAGTTGGGGAATAATAGAGGTGCAATGTGTATTTGGAACACCAGTAGTCTTGCTCATTCATGCAATTATCAAAATGGAGAAAATGTAATGACTGATTGTGGCACATTTGCTGGTGCCAGAGAGGCTTGTCTGAGCATTTCAAAAACTGATCTCCTGGGATTTTCACACAGAATAGTCTCTAGAATTTACACAGAAAGAAAATCCAGTTAGCAGCAGAAATGCCAGACAGGTTAAATAACAACTCTTTACAACCATGGTGAGCAGAAAAGCATCTCAGAATGCACAACACATTAAACCTTGAGCCATGGCTACAACAGCAGACCACATCAGGTTCCACTCCTGTCAATGAAGAACAGGAATGTGAGGCTACAGTGGGCACAGGCTCATTGAAAGTGGACAATTGAAGATCAGAAAAGTGTCACCTAGTCTCAATTTCTGCTGCAGATGGTAAGGTGTCAAACAGCATGAATTCTTGGAGACAACTTCTCTTGTTTCAATAGTTCAGGCTGGTTGTGGTGGTGTAATGGTGTGGGGAATATTTTTGTGGCACACTTTGGGCCACATTTTGAATGCCACAGCCTGGGAGATTCACAGCATGAGTGTGCAGCTGACAAATCTGCAGTAATTTTGTGATGCAATCATATCAGCATGGACAAGAATCTCAAATGAAATTTGTGGAATCTTTGTGGAATCCATTCCATGAAGAACTGGATCTGTTCTGAGAGCAAAGAGGGGTCATGTGATTAATCAAAGATATGGGTATATTTGGAACTACTCTTGACCATGCATAGGCAGAAACCCCTAGTGGTAGAAAAGTGTAAATTGTTACAGAACATTTTATATTATTTATATATTTAGATCGCAGAAATGAATGCAAAATCAGGCAAACTCTGCAATATTTGGAGGAGCTTGAAATTTTTATATATTACCGTAGATTTTCCACAGATTTGGGCTGAGACACGTCATGTGATGTCATCACAATGCACATTCAGCCAAAGCCCTCTTTGATTCTCGTGCGTCAAACATGAGTACAGCCAAAAATGTTTCATTTACCAGCAAACATCACTGTGAAAGACCATGCAAAACAATTTCATGCAATTGTTATATGTTTTGTATCGTCTGTCTGTGTCTGTCCTCTCTCTCCCTAGGGGGAGTAATCACCATGCTGTGTGCTTGGGCGTGGCACTTCCAAGGAGTGGATTGTAAAAGAAAGGGGAAAGGAAGCTGGTGGACTCTGTTTTCCCTATGATGCTGTGTCTCTGTGTCTATTGTAGTTGTGATAAACCTAAACTTGTGTAGCTGTTGGTGTGAATAGTGTGTATTAGGGAGTTTGTGTATGAATGTGTCCTTATTTAGGGCAGGTTAGTTAAATGTCTAATGATTGTTTGTATACAGTACAGACACCACTGATGAAAGGGGGTAAATGCCATATTCTTGATCACTTTTCTCCTGGTTTTGGGTTAAGAAAAGTGTTAGGGAACCATTTTGTAGTTACTTTCTTTTTGTTTATGTCTAGAGACGGTAGTTTTTTTCAGAGAGTTAGTGTTGGGTTTATAAACTAAGGTACTTGTTAACCTCTGGAGAAAAGGCTTCCTGTTTGTTGGATGTATTTCTATTTTCCAAGTGTTGTGGAAAAATACACCCAACCAGTGGATGAAAAGAAAAAGCTATGACTCAGTTAATGTAGAGGGCCAGCCTCTTCTATGGTTGCTGGTGAAAACGAGAGTGCAACTCCATCAGGGATAAATCCTTTCAGGGAACTCTCACCAAAATTAGCCACAATTTTTTCCTTTAGTGATGACACTGAAGTGGTACATGACCCTCTCCTGTAGTACTTATGCCCCTTTTTTGTGGGCTGCAGTTCTTTTTTTAGGCATCACTTTTGAAAGAAACCATTTTTTCTTCACCTCTGCGACAGTTCTAACTACAGGTGACACAGCTTTGACAACATTTGTCACCTGCTCCCATGCCAGAGTCAAATAACCCATTTTTGTTCTACTCTACTTCATGCAATGCTATCTCTACCTCATTGTCGAAGTTCATCCTCTTAGCCTTTCAACATGCTCCATGTAGTTCACAACGAGCAGTACCATAGGCAAGCTAGTCGGATTTTTAAAGGGAAGTTATTTAACATTTATGGCAATTGGGGGGGGGGGGGGGGGTTCTTAATGTAAATGAATGTGGCAGTGCACAAGCAGAGCAATTTAGAATGTATAGGATTTATAATCACCCACTGCATACAGCTGTATGCATGTAAGTGTGATAAATGACAATTTTCTAGTGAGTCTTGGTGGTTCTTATGCACGCAATTAGAACTTGTTCTACACATGCTTCGATAAATGAGACCTGACACACATTTACATTAACAAGAAATGCCCCCAAATCACCATATATGATAAACAACTTCATTTTAAAAGGTTAAAAGATATGGCTATCTGTTGCCCCAGTTACATTTGGAATTGGAGTTGTCTTACTGTTGTTTTTGGAAATGTAATGTATTACAGTGTGGGTGATATGAATGCATGTAAGATATGTCATTATTTTGTTCATAGCTGTTTGGGAAATGCCAAACCTGTCTCCTATTTCTTGTTGAAATGTGCCCGTGGGTAAAAACCCTAGAGTATAGCAGAGTACAGATTGATAGAGTCAGCAATTACTCTATCAACTATGCAGACATGATTGACAATAAGTGGGATGCGAGCTCCTCTCCTCATAATACCACTATTGGTTTCTGCATAAGCCTGGTCAGGATTAGGTCTAAATATAATCACACCATCATGCAAAAAACAAACTTTCTATGCATATGTACAGGTGAGACCTAGGTCACTGTTTTTTCGGAGGAAACTGCAGTACCCGGACGAAACTCATGAGAAATTCCTTTCAGAGCCCTGGAGCTGAAAGTCGGCAACACTACCTTCTGTGTGCTGTACAGTCCAACATAAAAATAGTCAGTGACCATCATGAAGCCAGTTTCATGATGCATTCAACATGCATTCCAATGTTTTCCATCAGCTTTTCATCATCCATTCTCGGGTCCAGTAGCTGTTTACCATACATCCCCCTGCAGTCAAAATACTCCCTCATACCATGCTGCCACTCTATGCTGCCTCATTAGCACAGTCGTATATCATCACTGACAAGTCCTCTGAGTGCTGCTATGAGTTGTGTCATTGTCACAGTCAATCAGGTTAGGAGGGAGGCTGAAAAGACTTCATCAGCATAAGGGTGCAGGATTGTGATGGCATCAGTCCCAGAGTTCTGTAAGCTTTTACTGTCCAGTCGGTGCCTTAGCATAAAGCCGCATCTGGCAAAAGTCCCTGTGCTTTCGACAACACTGTCCCTGATTCCAATACCAAGAAGGCACAAACTACAATTGCTGTAAACTTTTAACACTCACACAAATACCCACATTGGTTAATCAGGTTCATCCATCATTGGACCCCTGTAGTTTGGATTTCAAACAGCAAATAGTTTCAGACTATTTTTTGGCCAATCAGGAATAATTGCTAGTAGAAGTCCAGAAACAATCAACCACACTATGTAATGTATGCTGAACGATCAGTGTCAGTTTCTTTCATGCGGCAACCTTGTCTTAAACAATACAATTCAATTTGATTTGGATATTGCTTTTAACTCTAGACATTGCCACAAAGCAGCTTTGCTAGGTCCCTAGATCCATAACAAACAGGCCAATGGCAAGTGTGGCAAGGATAAACTTCCTGAGATGACATGAGGAAGAAACATTGAGAGGAACCAGTCTCAAATAGTAACCCATTCTTTTCTGGATGACACCAAATAGTGAGATGATAAATCAGTGCACAGGTGTAGAAGAGAAAAGTGTGTGAGTCATTGGTTGAACACTGGACAGTCTTTATAATGAGTGAGATTGGGGCATAAACTGTTTTTGGGAAATCTTTAGAGTATCTGCAGAGGAGATATCCAGAGAGGAGCATCCAGACAATGCTTATTTTGTAAAACCTGAACTGAAACACCAAGACAGAAGTGATCCACCATGTGGACAGGCATGAAAAGGTCCTGGAATGTATACAAGTACACACAAGGACATCACATAATACAGTAGAGTTCTCTGCTGTCATATAGACCTCGGACCAATAGCCTTACTATGATGACTGTGGTACAATGAGGAATTGCAACCATAATATTTCAGTAATGGTGTAGGAGTACTGGAGGCACTCAAACTCACAGTAAAACTTTTACTTTGAACATGAGCATTGTCATGCTGGAACAGGTTTGGGTCCCTTAGTTCCAGTGAAGGGAAATTGTAATGCTACAGCATACAAAGACATTCTAGACAATTGTGTGCTTCACATTTGTGGCAAATGTTTGGGGAAGAACTACATATGGCTGTGATGGTCAGGTGTCCACAAACCTTGGCCATATAGTCTATAAATTCTCCACTGGCATGAGCATGTGTGACTGATAGCCTGAGTATGTTATGATTACTAGTTACTAGTTGGTCATCATGGAAATGAGCCAGGTGTATTTTTGGAAGCGATGTAACACATAAAGAATGATAATTTCATTAAAATTATTTTATTATTATTACTTAAAACAAAAAAAAAAGCTGCAGAGTTTCCGGCAGAATCTGTCCCAAATTAATTAAATTTGGTACTATATCTGGAGGGTGGACCTAACCTTGTTTACCAGCATTTGTTTCTTTCTTCTAAAACAAAAATGACATTTCTATAACACACTGTTTGCTCTGCTGCTTCCAAAACATAGGGCTTAAAGTAAGTATAGGCAAGTCAAGGCAAGGGCCAAGGAAGAAAAACTGTATAAAGCGCAGGATTAGCAATCCACAGCAAAGCCTGGTTTCCTAATTGGATGTTGTGTGGTGGAGGACCCAGGGGATTCACACTGTTCTATCTCTTTGAGCTGCCGTGTTGGGGTGAAGGCCAGGAAGGGATTTCATGGTCGGCTACAGAAGGCAATCCAACCTTTGTCATCCATGTCTCCTTCACTGGAATTGACAAAAACACAGTAGAATGTTGTGCAAGGAAGAAAAAAATTATAGATGCACTCACCGAGCACATTATTAGGAACACCTGTAAACCTGCATATTCCTATACTTATCTAATCAGCCAATCATGTAGCAGCAGTGCAATGTATGAAATTGTGCAGATACAGGTCAAGAGATTCAGTTCTGAGAAATGTGACCTCAGTGACTTAGACCATGGCATGGTTGTTGGTCCCAGACAGGCTAGTTTCAGTAGTTTATAAACTGCTGATCTTCTGGGATTTTCACACACAACAGTCTCTAGAGTTTACATAGAATGCAGGGAAAAAATCCAGTGAGTGACAGTTTTCTGAGGGCGGAAATGCCTTTTGATAACTTTGATCTTTTGAGATCAGAAGAGAATGGCCAGACTGGTTTGAACTGACTAGAAGGCTATACCAACTCAAATAACCACTCTTTACATCCATAATGAGTAGAAAAGCATCTCAGAATGCACAACACACTGAACCATGAGGTGAATGGGTTACAACAGCAGAAGACAACATCAGGTTCCACTCCTGTCAACAAAGAATGGGAATCTGAGGCTACAGTGGGCACAGGCTCACTGAAATTGGACAGATGAATACTGGAAAAACATTGTCTGGTTTTTCCAATCTTATTCAGAGGAAACACGCATAAACCCAGTAACACATTACAGACTTGAAACTTTTAATAATAAGAAAGCATGAACACAGCTGCCTATCTGCCTTTCAGTTTATTTGTGTAATAGTTTGCTGCACATCATTCTTATTACATTTTATCGATCAGGCTTGTTATATAATGCATTGCTCAGCCCTAAGAGTTTCACTGTTGAGCTATTGATAGATATTAGATTTTAGCGCTCCAATCTAATATTATGACCATCCATCACCATATGTGTGAATCAGTTTATTTTTTGTTCATATGTTCTTTGAAACAGCTTGTCCATCTAGATGATTTGTGAGGACCCAGGTGCTTACTTATACAACAGCCTCAAGTCAAACGCACACCAGCCAAGAGCTAGATGAACATGAATCCTTGGGGGAATAGAAAGAGCTGGATGGCTTGCTGGTTTTTTATCATAGTTGACAGCTTTCATATGAGTATTTTTCTTTTTTTTCCTGAGATGACTTATTTATTTCTCACTCTATTCTTTCCACACCTCTTTTGTCTTTATCCTGGCCTCCAAGGCTTCCTCTTGAGATCAATGTGCATGGCTCATGGTACTAAGCCGGCATAAAAATGATAAACAGGTTAAAAACAAAGCTGCCTTAAAGCTGCCATTATTTACTGGCTATCCATAATTTCCCCACAGTGGTGAAATGGCTCATAGGCTTGTTTCCTTTCCATTTACTTTCCTTGAACAAAATGTTGGGGAACAATTTTAAACAAACATTCACAACTTAATCTGCTAGTAAAGCCACAGTATTAATTACAGTCATGTGAAAAAATAAGTACACACCATGGATTTTTTTTATTTTTTTTTATTTTTTTTTTTAGATATTTGGACAAGCAAACATTTGATCCTCTTTGAAACAGTGCCTATTAATAAAAGTGATACACTATCAAATGACACAAAATTGACATTTTGTAGTAATTTTCACAATTTAAATTAACAAAAAAACAGATCAGTCACATGGAAAAATTAAGTACACCCCTACATTTATCACACCTTCAAATCCATAAAATTAGAAGCAGGTGCTCAAGATTGGGTGCCAGTGATTAGAACCTGCTTAGGGAGTGCAGGTGGAACCTGTCTTATTTATACCCCTCTCAAATCTAGTGTCTGGTGTTCCCTATGTTATTGAAGTGTGTGGTGTCATCATGCCAAGATCTAAAGAGATCTGTAAGGCCTTCAGAAAAAAAGTTGTGGATGCCTATGAGTCTGGTAAGGGATTTGAAAAGATCTCCAAATTATTTGAAATACATCATTCCACTGTAAGGAAAATAATCTACAAGTGGTGCAGATTTCAAATGACTGCCAATTTGTCCAGTATTGGCCGTTCCAGCAAATTCAGCCCAAGAGCAGAAGTCTCCAAGAACCCCAAAATTTAATCACAGGATCTGCTAGTAAGTCTAGCAACTGTTGGTGTCAAAGTGCATGCTTCTACAGTCAGAAAGAGATTGCACAAATTTCACTTGCATGGGAGGCGTGCCAGGAAAAAGCCTTTGCTGTCTAAAAAGAACATTAGAGCACGACTGCAGTTTGCCAATGAGCACATAGGCAAATACCAGGCCTCTTGGAATAATGTGCTCTGGACAGATGAATCAAGGATAGAGTTGTTTGGCCACAGTAACAGCAGACATGTTTGGCGGTGACCAAAGACAGCTTTTCAGGAGAAGCACCTCATATCAACTGTGAAGCACAGTGGTGGAAATGTTATGGTTTCACTGCCTCAGGGACTGGACATCTTGCATTTACTGATTCAACTATGAATTCTGCATCATATCAAAGAGTGCTTGAAGATAATGTGAGGCCATCTGTCCAAAAGTTGAAGTTGAACTGAAAGTGGACCTTTCAACAGGATAATGATCTTAAGCACACTAGCAAATCCACCAAGAAATGGCTGAAAAAGAAGAAATGGAGGGTTATGGAATGGTCTAGTCAAAGTCTGGATTTGAATCCCATTGAAATGTTGTGGAGGTAGTTTGAAATGGGCAGTACATGCAAGAAAACCCTCAAACATCGTGCAACTGAAAGAATATTGCATGGAAGAGTGGTCAAAAATTCCAGCAAGCTGATGTCAGAGACTGGTTGACAATTATGCAAAACGCCTTCAAGAAGTTATTTCTGCTAAAGGGGACAGTACTAGCTTCTGAGGCCAAGGGTGAATTTACTTTTTCCACAGAAGAATATCACATCTATTGATATTTCTGTTGAATAAATGATTGAAAAAGCTAATTTTCGTTGTGAGTTTGTTCAAGTTTATCAACTTTATTAACAGGCACTGTTTCAAAGATGGTCAAATGTTTGCTTGTCCAAATACAGTGGGGGGAAAAAGTATTTGATCCCCTGCTGATTTTGTACATTTGCCCACTGACAAAGAAATAATCAGTCTATGATTTTAATGGTAGGCGTATTTTAACAGTGAGAAACAGAATAACAACAAAAAAAATCCAGAAAAACACATTTCAAAAAAGTTATAAATTGATTTGCATTTTAATGAGGGAAATAAGTATTTGAGCCCTTCGACTTAGTACTTGGTGGCAAAACCCTTGTTGGCAATCACAGAGGTCAGATGTTTCTTGTAGTTGGCCACCAGGTTTGCACACATCTCAGGAGGGATTTTGTCCCACTCCTCTTTGCAGATCCTCTCCAAGTCATTAAGGTCATTTTCAATGCCCTGGCTGAGGGAAGGAGGTTCTCACCCAAGATTTGACGGTACATGGCCCCGTCCATCGTCCCTTTGATGCGGTGCAGTTGTCCTGTCCCCTTAGCAGAAAAACACCCCCAAAGCATAATGTTCCCACCTCCATGTTTGACGGTGGGGATGGTGTTATGACTTGGGGTCATAGGCAGCATTCCTCCTCCTCTAAACACGGCGAGTTGAGTTGATGCCAAAGAGATCTGACCACACCTGACCACAACACTTTCACCCAGTTCTCCTCTGAATCATTCAGGCAAACTTCAGACGGGCCTGTACATGTGCTTTCTTGAGCAGGGGGACCTTGCGGGCGCTGCAGGATTTCAGTCCTTCACGGCGTAGTGTGTTACCAATTGTTTTCTTGGTGACTATGGTCCCAGCTGCCTTGAGATCATTAACAAGATCCTCCTGTGTAGTTCTGGGCTGATTCCTCACCGTTCTCATGATCATTGAAACTCCACGAGGTGAGATCTTGCATGGAGCCCCAGACTGAGGGAGACTGACAGTTTCTTCCATTTGCGAATAATCACACCAACTGTTGTCACCTTCTCACCAAGCTGCTTGGCGATGGTCTTGTAGCCCGTTCCAGCCTTGTGTAGGTATACAATCTTGTCCCTGACATGCTTGGACAGCTCATTGGTCTTGGCCATAGTGGAGAGTTTGGAATCTGATTGATTGATTGCTTCTGTGGACAGTTGTCTTTTTACAGGTAACAAACTGAGATTAGGAGCACTCTCTTAAAGGGAGTGCTCCTAATCTCAGTTTGTTACCTGTGTAAAAGACACCTGGGAGCCAGAAATCTTGCTGATTGATAGGGGATCAAATACTTATTTCCCTCATTAAAATGCAAATCAATTTATAACTTTTTTGAAATGCGTTTTTCTGGATTTTTTTGTTGTTATTCTGTCTCTCACTGTTAAAATACACCTACCATTAAAATTATAGACTGATCATTTCTTTGTCAGTGGGCAAACGTACAAAATCAGCAGGGGATCAAATACTTTTTCCACCCGCTGTATGTCAAAAAAAGCCAAATATGGGGTGTATTTATTTTTTCACATGACTGTATATGGTGAAAAGAAAACTTACCAAGATGTACCTTTATGGATGCAATTGATGTTTTGGTGATGTGCAAGATGTGAAGCAATGTGAAGAGTGTGGAAATTAAGATTAAGATAAAAAACAAAAAAGTTGGTCTGAGGAAAGGGTTCATGCTGTGTGAGTACCAGGATTTAAAATACATATCAGTGTAGAGCTGTGGTCAGCTACATTGGTTTCTTAGTTAGGTTAGCTCTTATTGCTTCCCAAAATAGGTAAGCTAACATTAGGTAAAATATTACACTGTTATATCCAATCGTCTCTCACTAGTCAGCGAAATATACCCTCATACTAAATTACTGATTCCTCATATTCTCTTCTGTTTTGCCTTCTAGAAAAATGACCAGTCAGGGTGGGTCTTTGCAGGTGAGTATGATATCATGAGTATGCACTTAACATAAGATTAATGGTATTTTCTAAGTGAGTGAGCGATAACGTTAGGTCATATTTATCAGTGTTTCCCTGGAGCTGTGCCGTGACTCACTGTAATAAACAGAAATCTGATTTTTTTTTTCATTTCAGGTTTGTTTTATGCAAAACAGATAAATTAATAAATCAGGGTGCCGTGGGCTTCAATGTATTGGTGCTTGTTTACTAATGCTGGCTTTGTTTTTCCAGGCATATGAGTTTTGCGATGCTGTTCGTGAGAATTGTTTATTGCCATGATTTGGATGCATGATTTAGGCAGCACATAAGGGAGATATCTGGAAGGATTTGTTTTGGATTGATTTTGAATTCACATACTGATGTGCAAAATTTCTCCATGACTTCAGATTTTTTGATACGGGTGTGTGAATGTGTTTTGCACCATATTCCAGTCCGTACAGAATTTCTTCAAGTTTTTTTGTTACCAAAAAATGGCCAAAAATGTTTGATTTTGCTGCAACTTTAAAAAAAAAAAAAAATACAAAATTGCAGTTGCATGAAATTGTTTTGCACGGTCGCATCACAGTGATGTTTGTTGGTAAATGAGACCTTTTAGCTGTATTCATGTTCAACTCCCATGAATCAAAGACGGCTTTGGCTGAATGTGCATTGTGATGACGTCACGTGACGCGTCTTGGCCCAAATCTGCAGAAACTCTGCAGTAATTTTGAAAAATTGCAAGCTCCTCAGAATATTGCAGAGTTTGCTTGATTTGAGTGAGTTTTTGCGTTAATTTCTGTGATCGCAAAATCGCTAAATCCTGGAGGGACTGAAAGCAGCAACTGTAGCAAAAATGTAAGTGTATGCGTTTCTTAATTTGTGATTTGTAGAATAGGATTTGTGCACCTGCAATGAAGAAATTGAGATGGTGTAACTGTTTTGTTGTGTTTGTTGGAGAGGGGGGAAAAATGTACCAAAAAAAATGTCTAAAGTTCTAAAGCAACTCCTTTTCTCTGTGACTTCCAATTTACTGATACACGTGTGACTATTTTCTACAACTACAAAATTCCACTATCACAGGTGCTCAGCTGTTTTGCTTCAATAATATCTTCATAAGGCACAGGATCATCGAATCTGGACAGTTGAAGACTGGGGAAAAAACACGTAATGAGAAAAATACAGAGAGAAATTACATTGACTATAGACACTTTTAATCATAGAGCTGTTGAATTCTCAACACTGATTGGTCATAAGTTGATTAATTTTCTATAACATCAGTTCTGACAATAGTGCCTGCTGTTTTTCTAATCACAGATTTATATTAAAAGGCTCTTTCTAATAGATTATCATTTCGGTAATAATTCACAGGTACTTGTATGGCAGATGATCCAGAAGTCTAATACTAAACAGATTTAAAAACAAATTGTTAATTGACAAAAACATTGTTGGCATGGTGAAGCTCTCGGCATGGAGATGTTACACTATTAGCACTTATTAGAACATAAACTTGTTAGGACATACTGTTTATGTCAGCCTATTAATAAACGAATTCATTAAAATTTTTCACATGAGTATGTGCGAGTATGTGTGCATGCCTGTTTAATGAATTCGCTGAAGTCATTTGAAGCGACAGTTTTTTTCCAGAGATTTCTTTGTAGCTCAGGAAATGATATCATTTGAAGGTAATTTTGAGCAAACTTTCAAGTGGAAAGCTCCCTCTCTTAATTAATGATATTTATATGTTTCATTAATAACAGCTGCAGATTGGTCTTGCTCTCAGAAATCAATGCAAATGGTTCTCTGGAAGTTGGAGAGGTTTTGCTTGTCTTTTTTTCCCGTCATGGTAAGATGATAAACATGCAAACAAGTTGTGAATTGGACAATGATTGAGAGTTAAGTTTGTAAGATTCCCCTTTAAAAAGCTGTACTCTACTTGCCACTATAAAAACAATTATATAAGAATCGTTTTGGATTGATTCTACCATAATAATTGTGGAAGGGGCAGCATGGTGGAGCATCACAGCTCTAGGGTCCCCAGTTTGGTCCTGAGCTCGGGTTACTGTCTGTGTGAGTTTCCTTGGGGTTCTCTGGTTTCTTCCCACCTCCCAAAAACATGCAGTTAGGTGAACTGACTTCTCTAAATTGCCTGTAGGTGTGAACGAGTGTATGAGTGAGAATGTTTCTGGTGTTCATGCCTTGTGCACAGTGTTCCCAGGATAGGCTGTGGATTCACCATGACCCTGTCCAGGATAAAACAGTTACTGAAGATGAATAAATATAGAAGTGATATAGAAATATCAAGAGGGAAAGAGTGCGATCTGGGTTGAAAGATTGTAGAAGATGAGAGGTGTGGTGGGTGTGGTTCCTTAAATTTCACAAGCATTGTTTTCTTAAAGCAGGCGATTTCATCTGCTTTAGAACCCTTTCACACTTCAGGAGTCACCGTGGCCTTTGACATGCTTGGTGGAGCATTCAAGGCTACAGACACATGCCAGCTCTGAAGTCACTTTTCACAAATATGAAGAAAAGTAATCTCCAAGCATAGTCTCTAGAGCTTAAAAAATGTGCTAAAATAAATGACCTTTAGTAGGATAATGTTCTTGCATTGTGACAGCTGTAATAATTGGTGTAAAGTCTATGATGGGTATAATAATTAATTTTAATTAATAATAATTTAAAAATGCAAGAACAAACAGAAATGCACAAACAATTCACCTGACAGTTACTGAAAAATGGTTTACTGTTTTGTCTTTTTTTTTTTTTTTAACCAGTGCTTTTGACTGACTTCAGGAATTCAGTGAAAGTATAAACAGAAACCATAGTAACAAATGAAATAAAAGGAAGTTCATCTGCTTTGAAACGTGACTGACAGCACTATGGTCTGATTCCTGACATCCTGCTGTTACTGATTATGCAACATGCTCCTCTATTTCTGAATAGGAGTCACTAGTCCCAATACAATTCAGTAGTCACTAGATAATTAAGTTGTATTTAAATTTAAAGGTTGAAGGCACTAGAACTAGAACTAGAGTATTTATCTATCAGGAAGGGTTCTAAGTAAAACTTATTTGGAGGCTAAAATGAAATTCATTTTATCCCACTGGGAGACTCCTTAAAGGGATGTTTCTCTATCAGAAAGACTTTCAAGTTTAACATTTTATTATCCTGTGAGCTCTTGTTTGAAAGTGTTTAAATGTATTAAATGTCTGAGTTCTGAAGAGCCCTGTCATTATTTATCTACACTCTTAGTGAAAAAAGGGTTCTTCAAGTGTCAAATGTTACAAAAGCTCTTATACCAGCATATTACCATTACAAATCAAAAGAACCTACTTCAGTAGCAATGGGAAGTTTCTGACGCACTTTATATGTTTATCGCTAATTTAAGCAGGCTATTAAAAATGTAGAATGTCATTTCTGAAAGAATACTCTGACCTTCAAAAAGTTCTACGAAACAAATGAATCCCTTTGTACCAGCCATCTTAACCTTTTATACGGCTCTATTCTGTCAGACTGTGGTAGTGTACTTGGGAGGTTAAGGGCCTGTATCTTGTGTCTGGGTGTTAAATTATGGTGGTTGAGCAACGTGCATGAAAAGTTGAAAAAGCCCAGAAGCAACCAATTTTATCAGCCCAAAACCCCCACCTAATTAAACTCTTACCTGCCTGCACAGTGCTGTGTGGTCATTCCTTGCTGTGTTGTTAGTCACAGAGCAGCATCGTCAACCCCCTCCAGCTGTCTATTAGTGTCATCTGAGGACAAACTGTGGACAGCTTACTATGGCCTAATGAGGACTGAAGTAGAATGATCTTCAGTTGTGTGGCAGTAGCCTCTCTCTCTCTCGCTCTCTCTCTCTCAGGAATTCAGTTTAGACTTGCAGAATCGTTTCCTTAGTTCCTTTCACTTTCCTCAGCTTAACCCTCAACACACTTGCAAACCATGAGTCCTAGTTGAATAATATTCAAAGTACCACTCTACCTTTCAATATTAAATGTCACCCTTAAAGGAATACTCCAGTGTATACATTTTTAAAAAGTTAAACCTAATCTACTGTAACTGCAGTGTATGTGCACTTACTACTTTTAAGAATTTCAAAATGTTTCCTTTTTCTGAGAAAGGAACAGAAAACCTGTTTACTCAAAACAAATACAATAGAAGTCTAAGGGCGACTATTGGGGCAATCAATGAGTAAGTACTAAAACTCTTGGGGGTGTGCTTTTATAAGAAAATAATCCACAATGGGGTGGCACAATGTGAAGTTACCACCCCGAATTTGAGTATTTTTCAGTAAAAACATGTCCTGAATTGTTTTATTCCTCTTATATCACAGCAATTTGCCAACAATTACACTTTTGTATTTATTAGTGAATGATGCATCATACTTTTTTTTAACCATTTACAATTTTATAGGTTTAATGCTGTGTAACATTCACAAGACAAGTTACTTTCTGTTCTCACATACGTTATAGCAATATACTGTAAGTTCATAAGACAAAAAAGCAGCTTTTCATGTTCTTGAGAAACCAGAAAGTACAACCTCCTCTGTCCTATCATGGCAGAAAACATACTGACTGTTACAAGGCACTGACACTGGAGCCTCCTTCCATCCATCCATCCATCCCACTTATACTACACAGGGTTGCAGGGAGCTTGGTGCCTATACCAGGGAACTCGGGGCACAAGGCGAGGGACATCCTGGAGGGGTGCCAACCTATTGCAGCACACAATCGCACACACACTCACACACTATGGACAATTTGGAAATGCCAATCAGCCTACAGCGCATGTCTTTAGACTTGGGAGAGAACCAAGGTACCCGCTGAAACCCCGGAAGCACGGGGAGAACGGGGAGAACATGTAAACTCCGCACACACAAGGTGGCGGCGGGATTCAAGCCCCCAACCCAGGAGGTGCGAGGCAAATGTGCTAACCACTAAGCCACTGTGCCCCCCGAGACTCCTGCCATAAATGTTAAATAAGCATCTCCTTATATAAAGCTTCACCACATAAATGAGTATATACATGTAGTTTTCTTTGGTGAATAGCAACACATTTTTTAAATGCATTAATCATTAGGCTTAGATTATGTACCATACGACATAAAAGTATCTGAATGAGCTGTTACTATAGAAACGATAGCTTATTAGAACTAGTGCCTGATTATTTGAATTACAGGTGGTGCTATCGTCAGAGCTGCTGTTATAGAAAAGTAATCAACACGTTCTGACAAATCAGATTTGAGAATTCAGCAGCACCATTTTAGACTTTAAATCTGTCGAATTTGTCCTTTTCAGAGATGAATCAAGTTTTTTCATAGTGTGGTTTTCATTCGGGTTTATTTGTGGTTATACTGTACATACAGTATATACAGTGAATACAGTATGTCTGATTGTGGACAGATATCAACAAAACCTTAGAATAAAATGTAAGAATATATATTTTTATTGTATTCATTCATATTGTCCAGTTTTTGAAAGTCGGATAAATCTTTCTAAGCACAGAATTATCTGTCTCATCACAAGACCTTTATTGTTAGATATTAAAGACTTGAATTTGTATTCTGTACTCAATGTATACTATAGCACTGTTAAATTCTCAAATCTGGTCAGAAAGTATTGATTCATTTTCCAGTACAGCAGCTCTGGTTATAGTGATAGTTGTAATTCAAATCACAGGTTCATATGAACGCACTCCTTCTAATTTGTTATCATTTCTGTAGTAGCAACTCACACAGGGACTAGTATGACAGATGCTCCACATAAACGGATTTTAAAAAGTGAACTCTGCAAATTTTGAACAGATTTTGATTTTGCCACAGCAAAATCAAACATTTTTGGCCACAACAGTCACAAAAAGACTCCTTTACAGACTGATAATATATTTTAAATGTTTAATAACAGAATTCAGTAATTGACATTCCAATTCATTTTTAATTGTGTTTCTTGAATTCAGTATTGTGTGTTATTTAGCACAGCATAGCTGGTTGTGTCTATTGCACTGTTTAGTAAATACCATTTTAATTTTTATTAAATAAAAATAGAGAGTTGTGTGATGCTGGGAAGGCCCTGTTTAGAAATCACCCACAAACAGTATGTTCCTAAATCCTGAAAGTGGGGTGAAATCAGTTGTTTTTTGGAAAGCTACAACTATCTTAGCTGTTCTTTTTATTTCCATGTACAGTGGGTATAGAAAAGAATCACCCCCGTTTAAAATAATCACATTTTGTTGCTTTTCAGCCTGAAATGAAGTTTGTTTTATCCAGCTGTATTTACTCAGTGCAACTTATAACATCCAAGTGAAAGATATAACACCAACATGTAAGAAATTAAAAAAAATAAATAAAAAAATAAAAAACAGAATCACTGAGTTGGAAAAAGGATCACCACCTTGTGTCAGTATTTTGTTGAACCACCTTTTGCTTTAATTACAGCCTTTAGTCTGTTGGGATATGTCTCTACTAACTTTGCACATCTAGACTTTGCAATATTTGCCCACTCTTCTTTGCAGAACTTCTCAACTCCCGTTAAATTTGATGGTGACCGTTTGTGGATTGCAGTCTTCAAGTCATTCCTCAGATTTTCAATGGGGTTTAAGTCTGGGTTCTGACTAGGCCATGCAAGGACATTCACCTTTTTCTCCTTCAACCACTGTGTGGTCAGTTTTGCTGTGTGCTTTGGGTCATTGTCATGTTGGAAGGTAATCCTTCTTCCCAGTGACAACTTTCTGGCAGAGGGCAGTAGATTTTCTTCAAGAATTTGATGGTATTTTGCCCCATCCATTTTCCTTCTATCCTGACAAGTGCTCCAGTCCCTGCTGCATAGAAACACCCCCATAACAGGATATTACCACCTCCATGCTTTACTGTAGGAATGGTGTTATTTAGATGGTGAGCTGTATTGGATTTCTGCCAGACATATCGTTTGGTGTTGAGGCCAAATAATTCAATTTTAGTCTCATCTGACCATAACACCTTTTTCCATGTGGAATCTTCAAGGTGTGTTTTGGCAAAGCTCAGTCGTGGGTGGCTTTTTTCTTGCAACCCTCCCATACAAGCCACATTTGTGGAGAATTTGTGATATTGTTTTCACATGCACACAATGACCACTCTTTGTCATAAATTCCTGCAACTGCTTCAGAGTTGCTGTAGGCCTCTTGGTAGCCTCTCTGACCAGTTTCCTCCTGGCTCATGATCCAGGGTGTTATATCAAATACCTTCCACTTCTTAATAATAGACTTCACTGTGCTTCTAGGCATTGATAATGCCTTTGAAATTGTTTTGTATCCATCTCCTGCCTGTCCACAACTTTATCCCAGAGATCTTTTGACAGTGCCTTGCCACCCATAGTTGATTGTTTGCTTCAGTTGCACTACAAAATGCTCCAGGAAAGCTCTTTTCATGCTGAGCTAATCAAAATGACCACAGCTGATCACAGTTGAAAGTCAAATGGTTTTGTGTGCCATTGAGAAGGTGATTAGCTACACCTGATTGACTTTACAAGTCATTTTTAGAAGGGGGGTTATCCTTTTTCCAACTCAGTGATTCTGTTTTTTTTTTTGTTGTTGTTTTTTCCCCCCCCTGACATGTTGGTGTTATATCTTTCACTTGGATGTTATAAGTTGCACTGAGTAAATACAGCTGGATAAAACAAAAACTGTGTCCGTCTTCATTTCAGGCTGAAAAGCAACAAAATGTGATTATTTTAAAGGGGGGTAATTATTTTCTATACCCACTGTATCATAGTTAATTTGCTCCTTATGGTTAGTATTTCTACAAAATTTATGGATATGACTTTCCACTGTATGAGAACCATGAGATCCAATCACTTTCGTCTATAAATAATGTGTACGATTTGCGTAGTGCACAGTTTTTTGCAGTAACTTCCCTCATTAACAAAGGGTAGCAGCTGAAGTACAGATTAACTGATGAAGTGTGTGTGTGTGTGTGTGTGTGTGTGTGTGTGTGTGTGTGTGTGTGTGTGTGTGTGTGTGTGTGTGTGTAGGAGGCCTATATGGTGTTGTAGGGCTGACCTGTACTGACACTAACTGGTGAATATGAACTGCAGTTGCTTGAATGTCCTACAGATACACATAGCCTTGCTAAAAACAATACATTTCAGGTACACACACACACACACACACACACACACACACACACACACACACACACACACACACACACACACACACATAGCTGAACAGTAAGCTAAACTTCTTATGGAAAGTATTGACATATTTATATCCTTAGGAAAAGCAGTATATGGAAGTTATGTCTAAACGCATCAGGATCTGAGATGTTTCTAGATTTCAGTGATTATGCCACATTTTACCACAGCACTCTTGACTTGATTGGTCAATGAGTCTTATACATTATTCATTAAATAACAGCTCATTCACAGGGACTTACATGGCAGATGCCTAATAATGAACAGATCTAAAGTGTAGTTATTTGGATATGGATATTGTTTTCTGTAAGAAGAGATTTATCTACATTTATGGAAGGAGTCTCTGGTGCCAGCACTTTATAACGGTCAATAAGTTTTCCACCATAGGAGAGTCTTACAGTTTCTCACTAACATGACATGAGCTGCACTTTTCTTTTGTCTTATTAACTTCAAGAGAGAGGAAAAAAGAGAGACTTGTGAGGGAACGCTTATTTATAGTTGCTATAACATTTGTATAGCAGGAAGTATAAGAGGAACTAACTTTTCTTGTGGACATACATAACTATAAACTAATACATTTTTTAAAATGTCATTATTGACAAATTGCTGTGCTGTTAGAGGAATAAAACCCATTCAGGACATGCTATTGCTGGAAAATAAACAATTCAGGATAGTAGAAGTAACTCTGCTTCACTGCTGGCTGCATCACACCACCCAAAGTTGATTATTTTCCTATAACAGCATGCTGTGTTATGTTTTATCCCTTACATAATGCTAAATTTACTCTTGTGTCTTTCTAATTGTAACTGTTGTCAAGGAACCTTATTCCTGTTTTCCCCAATGATGTTCTGCAATTCTTCTTGTCCTACATTTTTTTCTCTGTTTGCCTTTTAAATGCATCTGATTTACTATGTTTTTCTGCTCACCTCCTCTTCACTTATTAGTCTCACTGGGCTCCCTGAGGTTAGCTGCAGATTTTATCCGAATGCTCATGCTGTTTTATTCTACATACAAAACTCTCCATGGCTCTCCTGAGGCTCTTTGCGTTTGTGCCTCTGCAGTCTGGTGCCAAAAGGTGATATTAATATGATGATAGTGGACTATAATGAGCTGGATAAACCTTCGTCTGAGTTCCCCTGGTAACTGATAGACGTTAAGTGTTCAAAGGGATGTCTGAAATCTTTATAATAGGGTAAGAAAAGAAACACTCTGGTCTTTCTGCTGGGGCAGTGACAGCTCAGCATTTAAAAGTCTGTATATTTTTAGTGTAGTCCTTTCACAAATCATATGTCTAAGGTCATGACTGCATTGTGTGTGTACAGGGTTTTACTGTAACTACCAGGTGTTTGGAAGGGGAGCTGCTGTTTGTCTGTGTTAGTTAAAATGTAGACACTAGAAACTTTTTCTTTCTTCCTAATCTAGGAAAAAGATGTTACATACAGCAGTTAATCACAATGCCTGCCTGTAAATATAACTGTAATATGCGAGCAGCAGACCTTTCCGCCAGACCTTTCAGCAGTATGTTATTGTATATACAATAAAAAACACTTAAAAATTTTCTTGAGCATGTCTTAAGTAGTAAAAGCCGATCTAATGTACATACTTCTGCCGGCCTTTTTCACTACCCCCTCCCTTCTCCTCCTCCACACCCACCTGCAAATAATTTGACTTTTGAACTCATTAAAGAGAGATTTAGCCCAAAAAACAACGTTCACAGATGTCTGGTGCTTGGTGGGATTATTCTTTTTATTATTGTGTGAATTACTGCTATTGTGTGAGTTTGATCCTCACACGGGGCAACAGAGCTTTACAAGTAAATTCTGTTTATGTAAATTCTATTTTTATGTCACGGACAGTCGTAAAAAGCGTTTCACTGCATGTCGTACTGTGTACTGTTGTATGTGTGAGACCGATAAATTTGAATTGGAATTAACATTCAGCTGAAAGTTTAATGAGCAGGCCTTCCAGAGGATTTTAAATTATTCGAGTTTCCATTAATCTTAGGAGCGTCTCTCAGGTACAACCACAGGATCATAAGTCTCAGTAAAGGAATGGACAGGCAGAGCTTTCCTTTTTTTTCTATTTGATTGACACAGTGCTCCACATCAACACCTCAGTCAAGTAGAGAAGAATCTGAACTAGAATTGCTTTACTGAATATACCTCAAAATATCAAAATGACCTTTTGTACAATATAACACATTTGTTTACATTTAAATAGGGACCTAGAAATAGTGCAGACTCTTGAATTATTAAATATTGAAGATATTGAACATTTACTTTCGTATTTTGAATATGTCAAAATTCTAAGTACTTTTGTCTATTTCCAATTTTAAATTAAAATTTAGAGTTTCAATGTGGTCTAAGACTTTTGGACCCTGCTGTAGTTCGTTCGCAGAAACTGGACTGACTGAATTATAAGACCAGTATGAGTCAAGGAAATGAATTTGAAATAATGTGTCTGACACCATGCTCTTATTTTTGTACTCTACCACTATAGACTCACAGACGTTCTACTGCATGAAAAGCCAAATGCTACATGAGTGTAACTTTTGATAGACAGAAGCTGTATGTGTGAAAGAATGGATGTTAAGAGCAAAGTACAATTTTAGTTTGATCATGTGATTTAATTCAGTGACTCAGTGATGATGCACTAAAGACCAGTTCTGGCTCAAAGATTTGTTTTTAGCTACTATACCAATCTAAGTAGAGTGCCTCTTTTGAATGACTATTTTATGGTGGTAGAACTCATCTATAATGCAGGGGTTGGAAATGGGCACACATTAGAAAAAAGTAATTGGGTCTATTTGAAGAGAACAATTACAGCATATGCAGCAGCAAACTTTAGTTTAGGGCACTTAATCTTTCCTTTCTTAAGGGCAAAAAGAAAAATGCATGAAATGAAATGATCATGTGACCTAACTAAAAGGGCATGCTGTATTTGTACTTTTGGATTTTAACTTACTTAAAGAGTGCTTTTGTGTTGAGATGCTTTTTAAAGAATACTTAACTTGAAGATGGTGATGTGACTAATAATGAATGAAAGCTATTGGGAAATAATGTCATTTTCATAATACTAATTTGCTCCTAATAACTTTCTTTATTATTATTATTATTATTATTATTATTATTATTATTATTATTATTATTATTATTATCATTATTATTATTATTATTGTGTACTCATTTTAAAATTATAGATAGATGGTCTAAAGTTAAAAAAAAAAAATTCTTTATTTCTACACTGTCCACAAATAAACCATATTTTTTCTTTAGCATTACATTTGTATCACACATTATTTTTTGTATTGCTATTCATGGTTTATTAAGAGACACAGTGACAATGACAACTGTTTATTTGATAGGTACCTACACACATTTATATGCTTTGCATAAATCGTTTATGAAATTACTGGAGAAAGCCTTTATGAAATGTCAAAACCCTGTGAGGTGTCATTGTTTCTGTACTTTTTATTAGCTTTATGTTGCCAATTATTAATTAAATGTTACTAAAAGCACATTAATAACTGGGTGGAGAAGATATACATATTGCTCCATGCCATTGCTATGGAAATGCAAATTTGATCACACTTTAGGTCGAGGGCATTAAAATCAAATATATGGCTGGCATATGGGTTTTGTTAAAAAACAACAACAGCAACAAAAGATGTAATAGTGACTAGATTTGAATGAAAATGGACCACAAGCACATCCATTAAAGATATATAAGAAGTATAAAACAATAAATCATTGGTGGGTACATAGATACGTTATAGAAGATTCATCTCCAATCATTTTCGTGATTACAGATGCAAATGCATTCTCAAACAGCCAACCCTCTTTAACAGTAATTAAGGACTCTATAAATAGTATTGTTTTATAAAATTGTTTGAAATGCTTATGGGTGTATTAGGAAGTGTCAGTGTAGGTATCCTTCAAATAAAATGCTACCAAAAATGCATTCATGTAACATTTTATTATAAAACTGACTTATTATATCAGTTTTTCAGAAGCACAGAATTTTTCATTTTCATTTTTATTTTATTTTAACAATACATACTAACCTTCTCGGACTACTTAATTACATTCTCTATGAATCCTTTCATTTGTTCTCCAACACCATTCAACACCACACTTCCAGTTCCCAGATCGACTTACAGTCAAGAGCAGATGACAAATCAATGATGTAATCTATTCTTGGATCCCCCCCCCCCCCATGTTTCATTTACTTAATTGTTGAGATATTTCAGTCTAATGTTTATTGTTTGTTTGGGCAATAACGAAATACCACCATTTGAATGGCCTTTATAATCAATGATTTTGAGTGATTTTCAGTAACAACTAATACGCAGTGCAGTTTGTCAACTGGGAGCACATTGAGCCAATAAGAGCAGATAAAATTTAAAAAAAAATTAAATGGTTGCCTGAGACTATAAGGGATGGACACATTAATTCACAGTCAGTTCGACTGAGTGCTAGAAATCAAAAGAAAGCTCGATGAAACCCTTACTGTATTCAATCTTACATCTTCTTGTGCCTGTCAATAAATCAATCCTCTAATCCATATTATTAAAGAAATCATTTCAGTCATTTCTGGTTGTTTTAAAGTGCATTTAACATATTGGGGTGTGTCAGACTGAAGTAACTGAAGATTTGAAGTAATTAGAAAATAGTGATGAGTCAGTGGAAAAGTCTAGGTGTGATGATCCATGCAATGAGAATATTCTCTTCTTGTATTCGCGTTAAATAACTGTTCTGTGATCTTTAGTAAGTGCTCTATACTGGTCAGTGTTGTGGGAGATCTGGAGACTATCCCAGGAACACTGGAAGCGAGGCAGGAATACACTCTGCAAACCTGTGACTTTATTATGCAGTTCTACATTCTGTGTCAGTATTTTGAGATTTATGTTACATATATCACCCAGGCTACTTTGTAATGCTGAGATATTTATGAAACATGTATGAAAAATGTTCTGGGCCAAGAGGTACAGCTGGAAAAAGACTCTCATACACCCTACCTGTTGTGTTGTAACACAGATTTAAAAATAAATAAATAAATAGATACACACTCCTTTATTAACTAATTGTCTGATTACACTTTTTAGATCTTAATAAGGCATGTTAGTATTGACAAATATGCCAACATGGTTTATGTGGTGTCTAAACTACAAAACAGACTTCATGTGAAAACTGTAATGAATTTCCTGGTTACACGACTGCACTATTTGACAATGTAGTACACAGTTCTAGAAAGGATATATTTATAATTGTACTATCTGGTGTCACCCAGATGAGGATGGGGTTCCCTTTTGAGTCTGATTCCTCTCAAGGTTTCTTCCTCGTATCATCTCAGGGAGTTTTTCCTTGCCACCATCACCTCTGGCTTGCTCATTAGGGATAAATTCATACATTTAAAATTTAGATCCTGAATTTGTATATTTCTGTAAAGCTGCTTTGGGACAATGTCCATTCTTAAAAGTGCTATACAAATAAAATTGAATTGAATTGAATTAAATGAACAGGAAGCACAATGCCACACCATGAGGCTGCAGAGAAGGAGAAGTTATGGGATGTGATGAGGATATAGTGTATTTAAGGACACCCATAAAGGGAGTCTGCATAAAGATACAAATAGCATGCATTATTGATTACATAACCAGATGAATTGCCAGACCTCAGCGTGCAGAAGGAAATTGCTTTTCCACCCAGCTGCCCCTTTAAGAACAACCTATTAACTGGCCAAGAATCTTTAAAGCAAGCTGGGTGTTACAACCCATTTTTTTCATCTCTAACAAAAATACAAGTTATCAGCAAGGAGCGTAACATAAATCAAAGAGACCAGACACCAGATTTGTTGTTTTGATGCCAAAGGTATCAAAAAATACCTGAGCAATGCCAAAATAAAAACATTTTTGCTAACTAGTGATTTTTAAAGTAGTTTGCCTATTCCAAACCAAACCAAAACATCAATATCTTCCCTTTCTCCCTATCTAAAACAAAAACAGGAGAGAAAAAAACACTCACCCAGGCAATTTCCAGGCAGTTATAGAAGTTATAATCATCCAGTAATAACAGGGTGCAACTATAATATCTAATATCTGTAACTATATGTATAAAGATGCTGATAAAAATATGATACTTACGTAAAGTATAGGTGAGTATAGCGCTTATGTACACAACTCACAAACCTAACATAAAGCTGGAGTATCCAAAGTGTAAGAAATCAACTACAAAATCTAGCAACATGTCGCATTATACAGAATTCAAAATGAGCATGGAGCAGTGAATTGACAAAGACACTAGCATAAAGCTGGGATCTACAAAAGGCTGTTAACTGGGACTGACATGGTGTACCTCAACATGTCACCACTGGCACCGGTAGTCTCCCAGATGAATGAAGATCTGGAATGATATTCATTCCAAATCTTCCAATCCCTGCATCGGATCTGGTTCTATTCTGGGATATCCTAAAGACATGGTAGAGAGACAGAGAGAGAGAGTGACACACACACACACACACACACACACACACACACACACACACACACACACACACACAGAAAGCTAAACTACATCCAGGGACATCCCTGATGGTTTGCTCACTGGGGCTCAAGGCAATTTTTGTAAAGCTGCTTGAAATCAATATGTATTGTAAAAGCACTATAAAAATAAAATTATATTTTGTTTATAGGTACTGTATTAAAATAAATGCTGTAATCCGTCTCATCAAATTGATTTCAAATCTGTGTTCTAATTTAAAATCATCCTGTGGACTATAACTGAATTGAAGGATTAAATAATTTTTTTTTTTTTTAAGAAGAGCTAGTCTCTGTTATTCTACTAGGGGGCAAATTAGAGGAATAAGTTCAGCTACTGTCAAAATGATATTTAGGGTTAGGATGCTTACGATATTTCTTCATCAGCAGGCTAAAAATGTAATATTGTAACAAGATCTCCAAAAGAACTAATTTAGGGGTTGGACAGCAATGGGGGTGAATACTTATGCAATCACAACTTTTTCTATGTTCTATTTGCACCGTTCAGATAAATGGCAATAAATGAACACATTTAAGAGGAGATGATGATGTTTTATTGGTCTGCCAAGCAGATGTTTTTTTTTTTTTGTTTGTTTTTTGTTTTTTTTGGGGGGGGGGTCCGGCCTACTCGACACTGGACTAAATGTAATGTGGCCTGGTACCTAAAATGAGTTTGACAGCCCTGGTTTAGGTGTTATAACATTTTCATTGTTAAATTAATTTGTCCTCTGTATTATGAATCTATGTTTACTTCGACTGTGTGGATTATAATGATAATCTTTTGAAACAAACTAAAGTGCTGTCTAAGTGCTGTCTGCAATTACATTTAACCATCTCTATCTGAATGTAACAAAATACATTATGCACATGATTTGCATCTCCATTAAACAATATATCGCCTTGTTTGTTCTTCTTCTATTAAGAGTTATCATGGATTATAAAATTATAACCTGTCGACTCATTTTACCCACACCCAACATCCGGTGTATTTGAAACATTTCATACTGCTGGACTTGTCACTTCAATTAATTCATACTGCATTTATCAAAATCCCATAATCCACTGTTGCCCTGAAGAACATAATTCTCTCAAGGTTTCTTCCTTATTCCCTCTCACTAGCCATTGTCGCCTCTGGCTTCTTCATTAGGGATCTAGATTTAGATCTGAATTTCTGTAAAGCTGATTTGTGACAATGTCTATTACAAATAAAATTGAATTGAATCTAATTCAAATAGACCCCAGATTAAATACACCCCCATACACATATAGTTACACATACTGTATATTTCACCTTATTTTCATTAAGCACTAGAAATTAGGCTGTATTGGGAAAAAATATTTGTGGAAAAGGAATGTTTGTAATAATATAATATTCTTTTAGGGGTTCACATTACTGCTGCCATGTATTACATACATGTCTGGTTCCAGCTTGCTAATTTGTGTCAATCCTTTGAGATTCTTGCTTGGTGGCCTCCTTGAGAAGCTTTCCTAATTACTTAAAGTGTAAAAGTTGCCATGGATACACACGTACAGTCGGGTCTTTATTCCCAAGCCTTGTGTAGGTTGGGTTAAAAAAAAAACTGTCTCAAGAGCCATTTTGTTTTTAGAAAGTGAAGCGATAGGAACAGTTATTAACACTTAAGTGGATTTTGTGTATTTAATGTTAATAGAGGATTTTGAGAGTGCAGATTTCGTTTCATCTCAAAGCCAAAAGGAAATGTGGTCATGCCTGGGGGACTCATTTAAGACCAGGTTGCTTCTGTGGGTGGTGTAAAGGTTGGAAGAGAGCAGCAAGTGGGCGAAGGTTCGATCCTGATTTATGCATCTGTAGGTATAAAAGAGACTACAGACTTTAGGGTCAGGATACATTTGTTATTGAGGATTTTTAGGATTTAGAATTTGAATTCAGGCTTCCTAAAACAATCAACTGATTACTTTTATTCTTCCAACAAACTGTACCGTTTATTTCAGAAGTTACAAGCCTCAAAAATGATAGCAGTTGATAACTTTTTGACTGCAGTTTGACCTCACACCAAATAGATAGAAATTCTACCAGTTTAGAGCAATTTTCTTCTATTTCTCGGGTACAAACAAAGCTACAACCATTAACCCCAAATACATTTCTATCCTTATTCCAGGGATGGACAAATCAGTAACCCGGGCCCCCAGGCCATGCATATTTCATGTCAAGGAGATTTGTTTTTTTTAGTCATTATCATAGCCCATGGACAAATAGATTCAACAACCAGAAAAGGAAATAAACCCTACTTCCTACTGACTTTTGCTAAACAGTTTTACAATTTTCCTTTTGTTTGTATGTTTAAACATAATGCAACTAAACATTTAAACACTGCACCTGGTTGCTGTAACTATAGTATTTGATGCCAAATCTCACCACCTGCTGCAGCATGATCTTGCTAAAGGTAGTGCAATTTTAATTTTGCTGAATAATTAGCGTCATATAACTGTCCTGCCAGCACAATATAAACATACCATACAGAGAGAAAGCAAAGACACTAGCCAGAATCAAATAAAAATAGCATTTAATAACTACAACTCATGGTTGAAATGCTGGCCAATGACTTTTTGTTAGTTTTTGTCAAAATTGAAAACACAGCGTGCATCAAAACCTTTATCTGACTCTGTTTTTTTCCTGTACTTAATGGCTGTATAGTCTATTGTATAATGTTGTGTATAGTTTGTTGTCTGAGTGTTTGCACTGTTGTCGGCTGCTGTTTCATGACTTGGAGAAACAGAAACTTTTGTTGCCATTAGCAACAAAAATTTTGAATTTGAACGGAGTGAAGAAACTGTCATTAAAATAATTCACTATAATGAAGGAAGGGGAGCTAAGTGGTCAGCACATTCGCCTAGCACCTCTGGGGTTGGGGGTTGAAAGCCTGACTCCACACTGTGTGCGTGGAGGTTGCATGTTCTCCCTGTAATTTTGGGGGTTTCCTCTGGGTACTCTGGTTTCCTCCCCCAATCCAAAGACATGCATTGTAGGCTGATTGTGTGTGCGATTGTGCCTTGCCCGTCCAGGGTGTCCCCCGCCATGTGCCTCGAGTTCCCTGTGTAGGATAAGCAGTACAGAAAATGGATGGATGGATGGAATGAAGGAGCTGATGTAAGTGACCATAATACAATTTCCAGTTTAATACCTCCAGCTGAGGATAAAATGCTACTTGGTCAGTGGAAGGGACACGAGTCTCACTGTCAGGAGTGCAAAATTTTCCAATAAAGTGTATCTTTTAGTATCTTCACACTAAGACAAAGAGGCTCTGATAGATTTATAAGCTTAGTACTAAAAATGTACAGTATGTGTTTTAATGGATGGCTCCGTGTGTGTGTGTGTGTGTGTGTGTGTGTGTGTGTGTGTGTGTGTGTGTGTGTGTGTGTTTCCCATCTGTCTCTCTCTTTCTCTCTTCATTAATTGCTTTACCAAGATTCAAGTAGGGGGGATTGGCTGCTGCAAGGTCCTTGTTTGTGATCGTAATTACCCGAAGTTAATTTGCTGATGGATTTTAATGCAGGACATTCATTAAAAATTTAGAAATGAGGTATTCAGTAGGCAATATGTTCTCTCATGCTCTCTCATCTTCGCTTCACCACAACATTTAACTAACAGCTTGAGCTATGTCTATTCATAGAATACTTTTCACTATTCAACTATTCATAGAATAGTTTCTTTACCAACTGAGAAAACATATTCAACTTGTTACTTACTAAAAAAAACAACACTTTTAATGTTGACATCCAGACAGATTCTTTTGTGCTCTTCAAGTCAGACTTATTTTTTCTTCAGAAAGTCTGATACAAAACCAACGTACCAATTTTTCCTCGGCTTTGCTATAACTATAGCATGCCAGCCCTGCCGAATCCAACCTACACAGGTGTCAGGAGCAGAGATCATGCTCTGTTAAATCTCAAAACCTTAAATACCACGTTCTCTACACTGCGCCCTTGACAGCTAAACTAGCTTTGTCTCTCCTTGTTGCACAATACCTCCCTTTGTACCCGATGTCAGCCTGTTTGTCTTTTTAAAGGTACATTTTTAAATGTTCTTACCCCCTGCTTCTTTTCAGACTGCTGCATACATTTCCTTGAAAATAGAAATAAGTATAGGTTCTTTGCTGTTATATGAAGTAATGTAGATTAATTGTTAAAAAGTTTTTTTTTCATGTGTCACTTTACTGGTATTTTCCATGTTTCTTTTATTAAATCTAAACATTTTACAGGTGGCAGGATCAGTCATTTTAGTGCTGTTCTAGGTATTGTTATGGATAACTATGTATACATTTACTAGCCACTTTAATAGGAACACCTGTATACCTGCTCATTCATGCAATTATATATGCAATTAGCCAATCATGACATAGCATCACAATGCATAAACTCGTGCAGATACAGATCAAGAGCTTCACATCAGAATGGGGGAAAAATAATATCAGTAACATTGACCATCACATGGTTGTTTGTTCCAGATTTGAGTATTTCAGTATTTTAATTCATAAATACAGATGAAGTTGAAGACTAGAAATAACTGGTCTTTTTCCAGTCTTCAACTGTTGAGTCTGTGCCCACTGTAGCCTCAGATTCCTGTTCTTGGCTGACAGGAGAGGAACCTGATGTGGTCTTCTGCTGTTGTAGCCCAAGGTTTGTTGTGTTGTGCATTCTGAGATGCTTTTCTACTCACCACATGTGTAAAGAGTTACTGTAGCCTTCCTGTCAGTCTAAACCAGTCTGACCATTTTTCTCTGACCTCTCTTATTAACAAGGTATTGATGAGGTTGGAGAATACATGGCAAGGGATCTGAAACCATTCCTCCATACAGAATCTCTCCAGATCCTTCAAATTTCGAGGTCCACACTGGTGGACTCTCCTGTTCAGTTCACCGCACAGGTTTTCTATGGTTTTTCAGTCAGGGGACTGGGATGGCCATGGCAGGACCTTGATTTTGTGGTCAGTAAACCATTTTTGTGTTAATTTTGATGTATGTTTTGGATCATTGTCCTGCTGGAATATCCAACCACAGCCCATTTTAAGCTTTCTGGCAGAGGCAGTCAGGTTTTCATTTAATATCTGTTGATATTTGATAGAGTCCATCATGCCATGTATCCTAACAAAATGTCCAGGTCCACTGGCAGAAAAACAGCCCCAAACATTAAAGAGCCACCACCATATTTAACCGTGGGCATGAGGTATGTTTCCATATGGCTACCTCCCTGTGTACACCAAAACCACCTCTGGGTTTTTTTGCCAAAAAGCTCTATTTTGGTTTCATCTGACCATAGAACCCGATCCCATTTGAAGTTCCAGTAGGGTCTGTCAAACTGAAGATGCTTGAGTTTGTTTTTGGATGAGAGTAGAGGCTTTTTTCTTGAAACCCTTTCAAACAACTTGTGGTAATGTAGATGATTTTGGATTGTAGTTTTGGAGACTTTCTGACCCCAAGATGCAACTAACTTCTGCAATTCTCCAGCTGTGATCCTTGGAGATTTTTTGGCCACTCGAACCATCCTCTTCACAGTGCGTTGAGACAATATAGACACACGTCCAATTCCAGGTTGATTCATAACATTTCCAGTTGACTGGAACTTCTTACTTATTGCCCTGATGGTGGAAATGGGCATTTTCAATGCTTTTGTAAAATGTAAAATATCAATGGTGTAACGTCTGAAGGTATCAAACTGATTTCTGAATCAGCCTGGATTTAGCAAAGAAGTTTCCCTGTTTCCTTGAACTGTGAATCCTTATCTAGCCTCTTTGACCAGATGCCATCGGAATGCTACACGACCCCCCTCTTCAGACACACACACACACACACACACACAAACACACACACACAAAGCTTACCAACACGCGCACGCGCGCGCACTCACACGCGCACACACACAATGGAAAAATCTCTTTTGAATGTAACATGTAATTATATGTAATTATTCGATGCCCAAATAGTGTGATGTTATCTTGTTTGCATATATTGTGTGTTTATGTAACATAACTATAATGATTTTAGATAGCCTAACTTAGGATATTATTTTAAATGTCTGTAACCATGTTTCACCTTTTAATATTTTCATAAGTCCATCGAATTTGGTATGTAGTTAATCGTCTTGCGATGCCCTGATTGATTATGCATATCATATTGCAATGGGATACATTATTTCATGCTTTCTCTTAATTTCATATGTAATACGGTTTAAACCGGCTCCTCCCAGGACATGCAAATCCAGGTCTGAGACCAGACAAAGAGAGTTCATCCCGCCAACAAATCCAACTTCCTGATTGGCCAATAGCCCAAAGAGGCATGTGCGTTGGTGTTGTCTTTAAAACAACACCACACTTTGAAACTTCACAACCTCTTTTCTTCAACTCTTCACTTCAACTACACTCTTTCCGGTTTCCCTCCCCCGGGGCCACGTGCCCCGGGAAGAGGAAGCCAGAATCTCTCTCTGTCTCCCTGACAAAGGATGCAACCACCTCACGGCCCATGCCTTTTCAAACAATGAACCAGCGAAATCCTACTGGACCGCGCAAACTTTCAAACCGATGCCATGCAAGTATAGTTAATGGATCTATATCTGCATTTAAGATTGTACCCCTGTTTACAGGAGATTTAAGTTCGCTGCTGGTTTTGAAAAAGGCTAATTAATTGTTGTTTTTGTCTGCTACCCTTTTATTTCATTACTTTCTCTCTAATCATTCTCTCTTCTTGTATATAGATGTACATATGTATGTTTGCTTAGAGTTAGTCGTGTGTATCCATAGTTACACCTGGTTATTAAAATCTATTATCCCACGCTTGATTGTCTCTGTTTGGTCACGTGATAGAGTCCCTTCTTCACTGCATAAGACCTCGCTACCCGTTCTATTTTTAATAACAAACTTCTTTTGTTAATCCTTCCTGGCCAGAAGGATAAACTCCCTCTTTAGAGTTCATAATTCTAAACTAGACTACAGCTAATCCTAAAAGCTGATCTAGACCACATACATAGTCATAATGAATTATAATCTGTTGTAGTTAATTATCTATATGTATATGTGCACATACATGTGCCCTTTCATGGCTGATGTATATTTATAACTGGTCATAACACGCGTCGATTAGATATATAGATATATTTCACGCCATTCGAGCTAATTCCTTACATAAATTGGAGAACACATTTAAACGTGTTAAACATCTTTTAATTCGTTACATGAATTGTAACTGGTGGAGAATATTTTTAAACGTTGCAGATTCATCCGATTTACTACATATTCTGGTAGATAATGCGGGCACGCTTTAAAACTCGTCTCCTTTAAAAATGTGCTTTGAATCCAAGCGTGCGCTTCTGTTTCATTTTTTGTGTTTAAAGCAATGATTCATTACATTATTCTGGTGGAAAAGAATGATGCGAGCAATGATGATTGGTTCGTTACAATGGGAATGTAGTTCAAATATATTTTTCTCATATGAATTCATTGGGGTGCCAATAATTGTTGCATACCTATATTTAACAGATTTTTTTTTTTGTAAACCTGTGTTGTGTTTGCAATTGTTTGATATCCATGAGAGCAGAGTATTTTTTTTTTAAACAAAAGATCAAAAGGTTAAACAATAAAGACAATTTTTCACAGCCTTTTTTGCTCATATTTACCAAGGGTGCCAATATTAGTGGAGGGCACTGAATGTAGGCATTTAGTTTAGCATTTATTGACCAGGTTTAGCATTTAATGACCAAGTTTTAAGCTAAACTGACAGAACAATACAATTCCTAATGTCAAAAATCAATTTCAATAAGTCAGAATGTCAGTTAGACAATTATGTAAAGTGTAGCTACCTTGATTGTGATTGCCCTTTGATGATGATGATGATGATGATGATGATGATGATTTATTTTTTATTTATTTTGGCAATATAATGGCTATTTGTAGAAAAGTGTTTATTAATTATACATAATATTATGTTATTATTTCTTATGTAAAACCTTTGTTCTTTTACCCAAGGGTAAAATACAAGTTGCTATAAAAGTGATTAACGTAAGTATTATTACCACTGTTGCCATTAGATAGACATTAGATAGATAAAGGAGTTTTTAAATTGCTGTGTCTCTAACATCTGTCACCTTCTGCAATCATAGTGCTGCAATGCTGAAATCTACTCACATTATTCTATCTGTCATGGTGATATGAAGTAAATTCCCTTCCATCATTTCTGTGTTTTTCTCTCACACATACCTGGGAGTGCATACTTATCTAAAAAAAAAAAAAAAAAGCATGATCAATGACTCATGTTCCTTGTTTGCTACTTAGCTGTAATAACACGCTGTCAAAATTTGTGAGTATCCCTTTTGTAATACTTCTCTCACTAGCTCTACTTCCACCCTATTTTGAAAAGTTTAATTTTTTCATTTTGGAAAGAATTTTTCTGCCTCCCTTGATCGTTCCAATGTCTTAGCATGCAAAACCAAGAGAACGAAAGAAAATAAATGAAAGAATTTCAGAGCCTTACTTTTAGATTTCTGTCTTATCTTACTTCTCTCTTACTTCTAGCTCTCTTTACAGCTGCTGCACTTTCGAAAAGACTCAATGTTAATGAGCTGAGAAAATATGTTTCCCTAAGCCTGATTCAGCCCCTTTTTTATCTTCTTCCTCCTTTTCCTTCTTCCACAGCTTCATACCCGCAGATGGATGGCAAATGGAGTCGTACTGCTTCATCACACTTGAAAAGGAAAAATCCTTAATGGTCCTGCTATTCAAGGTGCTGTGCTAGTAATTAAATATCTAAGGGCTATCAAAAAAACATGGCCCAAATCTGTTTTATTTATTTGAACCATTCTGTGGGTGCGTGTGTGTGTGTGTGTGTGTGTGTGTGTGTGTGTGTGTGTGTGTGTGTGTGTGTGTGTGTGTGTGATGTCTCTATGATGAATATTTCAGAATCTTCAGCATTTTCTGTCACCTTAACAAAAGAAAAATAGTACAAAATAAATAAATAAATAAATAAATAAAATAAAGGATATTATATACAACCTTTTTATTAGGACACTTGTACCACTGCTCAATTCTTGAAATAATCAGTCAATCTTATAGCAGCAGTATGATGCATAAAATTATGCAGATCAAGATCAAGAGCTTCTCCAATTTCACATCAAACAGAATGGTGGAAAAATTTTATATTTGTGACTTTACCCATGGCATGGTTGTTGGTGCAGAAGGGCTGCTTTGAGTATTTCAGAAATTGCTGATCTCCTGAGATTTTCACATAAAACAGTCTATAGAGTTTAAACAGAATGGTGTGGGGAAAAAAAAGATGGGTTAGAACAGCAGAAGATCACATTGGTTCCACTCCTATCAATCAGAATAAGGAATCTGAGGCTACACTGGGCAAAGACTCACCAAAACCGGACAGTTGAAGATTGGAAAAAGACCTGGCAACACTTTTCAACTTGGAAGCTTGGAAAAGCTGGTGAGTGTATATTCCTGTTGGAAGGTGACTGATTGGGATTTTCTTGAGTTAGTAAAGAATTTTAGAAGTAAACATTATACATAATGAAAATTAAACAAATGCATGTGTAAAAAAATCAACCACAACAAAAAAATAAAAATAAATAAATAAACAAACACTGCCACAGAAATAATAAAATCAACCAGGAACATAAAAGGGATATTAGGAAACTAATATATTTCTAAAAAAATAGATAGATAGATAGATAGATAGATAGATAGATAGATAGATAGATAGATAGATAGATAGATAGATAGATAGATAGATAGATAGATAGATAGATAATATGCAAAAAGTGGAAAACAAATCTGTACAAGTTGCTTACTTGTACAAATAACCTGGAAATATGTAGAACATGATAAAATAAATGGTTTAAGCAATAGCCTCATCACACATGTATTAAGTGCCAGTTCCATCCTTTCACCTGGATTGATGCCATTTTGTTTATTTTAGTCAAATCAAATAATAATCAAACCTCAGTGTGATCTACAGCCGTTTATCTGCCAGTAAACCAGATGGACTTAATGTGGCTATGTGGGTCACGTTGACTGGGACTGCCCTGCATCTCACAGGATGATTTTCCACTCTAGCTGCTATTAGAGAAGAGGAGGAAAATGCCAATGCCACAGATTTCCTCGCCATTTTAACTTTTTTTTCCTCTGCCAGGTAAAAGTAATTGTCTCTCCTCTGAATAATCATTTACCTCATGTGTGACCACAGATTTAAAATAAAAAGAGAAGGTGTCAATAGGCAAAAAATAGTCAATCTCTTTATTGAGAATCCTTTTTTCTTTTTTTAAACTTAATTGCAACCATAAGAGCATACCATTAACAGTATTCTCTCTGGAGATATTGTTGGAGATAGTATGATGTTAAATCCCTTCTTTAATATTTAAGAGAAAAGCAAACTCATATAGACCTTCATACATCTAGCTGTCAATCCTGACATATTAAAACTATTTGAAATGATAACCGAGTGAAGAAAAGAGATAGCATTATTTCATATAGAGTAAATCACAATGAGCATATATGACACACACAGAACTGTATTCAATATTAGCTGTGTGCTGTTAAGGATCAGAACTGTTCAGATAAAAAAAAATAGATTTTCAACCTAACCTTAAAGATTGAGGCTGTGTCTGGACTTATTTCCTTTAATGTATCTCCTACTGTAATTAGCAAATCAATATTAAAAGCCATTGTCTCGAACTTTCATTTCATTCATTCACTAACCACTTTATCCTTATGCCCATTTGTAGATTGCCTGACCCATGCTTGTTTTTGACTACATTTTCGGTATTGATTTGGATTTGTCTGCCTACCTCTCATTGAAGCTTTTATCGGCACTTGCATCCGTTTCCACCCTTGTTAATGTGACAGAATACTTCGTCAACAACATGGATGCAATAGTAAAGCACAGGAGATGTCACGCCAAGATAACCATACCAGCTCTCGATTCGATTCATTTTTCTCAGTGGACTTTCATGTATTCCCCGGATCCATATGATGGCTTTCAGTTTACCCTCAATGTTTTCTATTACAAAGCCAATTGTATTTTGCTAGCCTGGAGGACCCCAAATCTGATGAGAAGCAGTGGCTGGGGTTCATGTTGTCCCAGATCACCGGCCCAGCCTGCCAGTGGGCGGAGCTTCTTATCGCCATGAGATCCAGCAGCCTTAGCAGCGTAGAGTGACTTTTAGTCAAGGTGTTTGGGTGTCCAGACCCACAAGGTGGTCTCCCCTTTGTTCCCTGTCAGCCTCGGTCTGGAGCTGGGTTGTGGAGGCCACCCTGTCGGCCTCTGGCTCCCTCTCATAGTACGTGGTGAATGGCCGAGTGAGTTTGTCCATCAGGCTGGCCCTCCTCAAAAATTTTTCCAGGACGGGTTTAAACTCTGGACACCCAAACACCTTGACTAAAGGTGCAGAGCTTCAGCCAGAGCTCAACGTGGCAACCTCGTCTCCAGAGCTCCAGCCTGAGACCCATGAGGGGGTCCTGCAGAGCTCCAGCCAGAGGTTGACGAAGTGACCTCATCTCCAGAGCTCACGCCTGAGGCCGACGACACGAGCCACCAAGCTCTGCTCATGCCTTAGGCCGACGACACGGCCACCAAGCTCTGCTCACGCCTGAGGCAGACTACACGGCCCACCAAGCTATGCTCATGCTGGAGGCCGCCAACAAGGCCTCCCAAGCCTGGTTCCCATCTAAGAACCAAGGCAATCATGTCCCAGCCCAGCCAACTGACCCTGGCGAGCCTGTCACCACCTGCTTTCTGCCTGTATGCCCTTCATCTGCTCCCCAGCTCCTCTGGAAGAAGCCCAGTACTAAGACAATGCCTGCCTCGGGACTATAAGCTCAGTGTGGATATTTTGCCAAGAGTGCCAGGACCGCCAGGGGAGAGTGTTTTTGGGCGCTCAACAGCCCGTAGCGCAACAGCGCGTGCTTCCGGGTTTTCACTAACTATGTTTCTGTGTTTTGCCGCCAAACCCTTACCAAGCCTTTGTTCTTTGTTCACCGCTTCATCTTTTTGATCCTGTCCTCGTTTCCTCATTTCTAGTCTAAGCCTAGTTTATACCCATTTGTAGATCACCTGACCCATGCTTGTTCTCTCACTCTCTCAGTTCTTCTTATTATTATCTGATAGAATAGACGTCTTTAGTTCTTATATCACTTGAACCTACGTAGCAAATGTTCTGACTCTAGCTTTGACCTGTTCTATTTATCATTCTTTGTCAATATTTCTGTGTGTATATATACTATGCTTTCTGTATCATTAAATTGAGAAGCTTTCACTGTGTGTCGGTGTGACTTCTTCCTGAGCTCGGACGAGAGGAAATCAGCCACTGCAGGGTCCAAATTCTGGTTCTGTGATGGGTATCAAATAAAACCTAACACAAGTATAACATAGCAGGGCCTTTTTAAAGGCTAAATACATAAGGTCATAGTCAAGGTGATGACTTTGCTATTAGTACATGCCTAGGACACAGGCACACAGGAAAACTCCACTAGTTCCAGAAGGAGAAAAGCCCTGGCAGTCCAGAATGTAAGGAAGTGGAATAACATCTACTTCCATTTCATCCTCTTCAGTGTTTCACTATGTATTTTACCTTATGTGACTGTGTACTAATTATGAATATCATGAAATGTCCATCAATACAAGCTCAATGTCTCAAAATGATGAAACCAAACACCTTTGTTATCTAATGGTACTTCAATGGTAGTTCTACTATTTAGCACTAAATGCTGGTGATACTATGTCTTAAGGTTGTCAGAATTCCTCAAATTAATGGTTTTGGCTGTTTCCTCAAAACAGACATGAGTGACAAGTTCTGTCCTTCAGGATACTCACTATTATCTAGTACCACTTCACTGTTAGCCAAAAGCCTAAACTTTGTTTGTGGACAGTGAATTTTTGGCTGCTGGTTAAGTCATTACACTGTGTATATATGGCCAGCACATCTATGCAAGACGTCCATGCCATCTGAGGTGCCCCTCTGCTAAATATTGTCTGCTTCATCATCTATCACACAATTTCTTTTTACATGCTGTACTGTATACAGTCAGTTCAAACATCTAGTCACTGCAAAGTCTTGCCGACTTTAATGTTCACGTGAATTCTTCGCGAGCCTTGTATTCTGTGATTGCTATTTCCATGTTTTGACCCTTGCCTTGTTGTTTGCCCTTTGTCTGGTCTATATGTGAAATTCTGTGTATGTCCATTGTCTTCTTTTTGGATTCTGACTTGGATTTTGCAAATAAACCTCCTCCACATGGATAATAACACATCTCTTGAGTCCAGTCCATTACAATGACCTGTTATAAACCATTCTTTTATTCATAAGAGTTTTTACACTAGGCAACTCATATGAAATGTTATGAATAATTAAGGCTAGGGCAAAGACAAGATTAGGTCAAGGGTTGGAAGTCATGACTTCTGCTACAATTTTGTTTGTTTGGAATCCAACAAAATTGCCTTGTCTAGTTAGAATTCATATGAATTTCCAAGGAAATCTGCTTGACCAGTGTACAGAATCTGAATCCTGGGACTAAGCTTCCTATTAACTGAAGCTTTAGGGTGGCAATGTGAAAAAGTGTTCATAGTGTCTTATGCCCTTTTCATTTCATATGAGGAAAAGACGCTAACAGAAGGACAGAACTTTCAGTTAATGAGACAGAACACTGTCTATGACCTGACATACAGCCAAACGTACAGAATGTTTTTTTTTCTTTGCCAACAAGTAACTAGTCCACTCAGTTGTCAAAATGGTAACAATACTAAAGTATACAGATCCCAAGATCAGCTGCCTTGACTAACTATTACAGACAATGAAAACAACATGGACGACTAAGACCCACCAAAGACACCATTTTTTCCCCCCATTTGTAACTTTTGGAATCTTTTAGGCTTGTTCTCTTTGGGCAAATTACTGCCCACCAGTGCAGTGCTTGCTCTTAAAGAGAGAAAGGTGGGTTTTTCTTCTGCCCTCAAGGCTGAGATCATGCCTTATGAACTATCCTCATAGAAGTCATTTGTCAACTAGACAGCTTTGCCTGTAGCTGGAGCACACATGTTGGTTTAATGGACTTTAAAGCAGACACATTGTTTTATGAGTTCAGTTTCTGTAGGTGGGTTTTTTGTGGAAATGGAACTTCATCTCCAAGCAAGTGCAGTAGACAGTAGAGAAGAAATTGAAGAAAGTAATTTGCTAAACCTTCTTACTTCTGATTACTGGTCCTAGCTGGAAATCAGTACACAGTTAAATCTGTGCTACTTCTGGGGCTTGTGCTGATTATTATTATTTTTTATTTTTGTAAGTAGAGTATTTATGAAATTATGTAGTATTTAACTTAGTTATAGGCTGGTTTTTTTGACTCAATATGACCTCAGGACTGCAAATTCATAACAATATGCACATGCTCAAATATACAGGTGCATCTCAATAAATTAGAATGTCGTGGAAAAGTTCATTTATTTCAGTAATTCAACTCAAATTGTGAAACTCATGTATTAAATAAATTCAATGCACACAGACTGAAGTAGTTTAAGTCGTTGGTTCTTTTAATTGTTATGATTTTGCCTCACATTTTAACAAAAATCCACCAATTCACTATCTCAACAAATTAGAATATGGTGACATGCCAATCAGCTAATCAACTCAAAACACCTGCAAAGGTTTCCTGAGCCTTCAAAATGGTCTCTCAGTTTGGTTCACTAGGTAAGCCACAAACATTCATTGCCAAAGAAGCTGGCTGTTCACAGAGTGCTGTATCCAAGCATGTTAACAGAAAGTTGAGTGGAAGGGAAAAGTGTGGAAGAAAAAGATGCACAACCAACCGAGAGAACCGCAGCCTTATGAGGATTGTCAAGCAAAATCAATTCAAGAATTTGAATGAACTTCACAAGGAATGGACTGAGGCTGGGGTCAATTCATCAAGAGCCACCACACACAGACGTGTCAAGGAATTTGGCTACAGTTGTCGTATTCCTCTTGTTAAGCCACTCCTGAACCACAGACAACGTCAGAGGCATCTTACCTGGGCTAAGGAGAAGAAGAACTGGACTGTTGCCCAGTGGTCCAAAGTCCTCTTTTCAGATGAGAGCAAGTTTTGTATTTCATTTGGAAACCAAGGTCCTAGAGTCTGGAGGAAGGGTGGAGAAGCTCATAGCCCAAGTTGCTTGAAGTCCAGTGTTAAGTTTCCACAGTCTGTGATGATTTGGGGTGCAATGTCATCTGCTGGTGTTGGTCCATTGTGTTTTTTGAAAACCAAAGTCACTGTATCCGTTTAACAAGAAATTTTGGAGCACTTCATGCTTCCTTCTGCTGACCAGCATTTTGAAGATGCTGATTTCATTTTCCAGCAGGATTTGGCACCTGCCCACACTGCCAAAAGCACCAAAAGTTGGTTAAATGACCATGGTGTTGGTGTGCTTGACTGGCCAGCAAACTCACCACACCTGAACCCCATAGAGAATCTATGGGGTATTGTCAAGAGGAAAATGAGAAACAAGAGACCAAAAAATGCAGATGAGCTGAAGGCCACTGTCAAAGAAACCTGGGCTTCCATACCACCTCAGCAGTGCCACAAACTGATCACATCCATGCCACGTCGAATTGAGGCAGTAATTAAAGCAAACGGAGCCCCTACCAAGTATTGAGTACATGTACAGTAAATGAACATACTTTCCAGAAGGCCAACAATTCACTAAAGATGTTTTTTTTATTGGTCTTATGAAGTATTCTAATTTGTTGAGATAGTGAATTGGTGGGTTTTGTTAAATGTGAGCCAAATCATCACAATTAAAAGAACCAAAGACTTAAACTACTTCAGTCTGTGTGCACTGAATTTATTTAATACACGAGTTTCACAATTTGAGTTGAATTACTGAAATAAATGAACTTTTCCACGACATTCTAATTTATTGAGATGCACCTGTATATCATAAGGTTATAATAAATAAGGTTAGAGTGATGTACAGGTTTGACGGATGGCATTTCTTACAAACATGTTCATGAGAAACCCAACAAAACTAATCTTGTATGTTAGAATGTGTTTAATATTTGTGTGAGATTGGGTTGACCTGGGTGTGCAACATGGTCACTTGTGTACACCCTTAAAATAGTATTAAGTTATTTCATTGAACAGAAGACAGAAAGTGATGAATACACAGCAGGGGGAGGTTAAGGTAATCAATTGCCCTCAGGTGCCTGACAGGTTCGAAAAGTTGTTGGCAATTTACACATATTTAAAGCTGCAGTATTGAACTTTTGCCTTTCTATCGCCATCTCAATTTGAAACATGAAATTGCAAATTACTTGCAGAGTTTTTTTTTTACTTGGAGTATGCTTCAGCACTGCTCCTCTGCATGGAAGAATCTGATGATTTGAGGTATTTGTATGGGTTGTTGATTTTGAAAAACAAAATCAGCAGGGGATCAAATAATTTTTTCCCTCACTGTATATTGGCTCCAATACTTGACAATGGAGGTGGCAGTGGATACAGTTTTCTTGGAGTAGAGGTGAGTTGCTCTCTCTCATAGCTAGCAGAAAATAAGTGCAATTTACCACATTGACCATAGCAAAACAAACAAACAAACAAACAAAACTAGGAAACTTGATACCTAGCTGAATCAAGCGAACAAGTGCGCTATTGTTAGCAAGCTACCCATTGAGCCACTGAAATGTCTTACCTGTTCAGCAGAAAAAAAGGCCATTTTTGCATCAGTCTTCAGGCCCTTCAGATCTTGGAGTTGTCGCCACCTCTCAAAAGCCATGCCGATATTTATTCTCATTTGTCACTTTCCCCTTTTGACTGCAGGATCTCTGCAGTTCAAGGTTTCTTGGTTTTGACAACAGCTGATTCCCCAGATGCCAACGATGATTAGCGTTTAGAACTATCCTGATTACAAGCAGCCATCTAGATGATAAGTTTAAATTCTAAGCAACTGTTGTAAGAACAAGCTACAAACACTCCACCATCCTCAGCCACCACACACTTGATATATAACCCCAATTACGAAAAATTTGGGACAGTATGGAAAATGCTAATAAAAACAAAGATGATTGATTTGTAAATGTACTTTGACTTGTATTTAAAACAAAAAACGTAAAAAGACAAGGTATTTAATGTTTTACCTAATCAACTGCATAGTTTTTTGAAGATAAACATTTATTTTGAAATTGATGCATGCAACACGTTCCGAAAAAAGTTGGGACAGGAGCAATTTAGGACTAATAGCGATGTGAAAAGTTGAAATAAGAAGGTGAAATGAAACAGGTGAGGCAATTGTCTAATCATAGTATTATCAAAGCTTCCAAAAAAGGCCTAATCCTTCAAGAGCAAGGAAGGGTTGAGGCTCGCCAATCTGCCAACAGATGCATCAGCAAATAATCCAACACTTTGAGAACAACATTCCCCAAAGGATTTTGGGCATTTCACCTTCTACAGTGCACAATATAATTAAAAGATTCAAGGAATCCGCTCAAATCTCAGTGCGTAAAGGGCAAGGCCGAAAACCACTTCTGAATGCGCAAGATCTCTGATCCCTCAGGCATCACTGTCTTAAAAACCGTCATGAGTCTGTAATGGATATCCTGACATGGGCTTGGGAATACTTTGGTAAACCTTTGTCAGTCAACACCATTCGCCGCTGCATCCACAGATGCAAGTTAAGTCTTTACTATGCAAAGCAGAAGCCATATTATTGTGGGCTGCATCAGCGGGGATTAGGAGATGGAGTACAGAGGATTGGTGGACAGCTTTGTGAGGTGGTGTGAGCGAAATCATCTGAAACTTAACGTCAGGAAGACTAAGGAGATAGTATTGGATTTTAGGAGGCAGAAGACTCCTCTGAATTAGTATTAATGGTGCAGAGGTGGACATTGTGGACGATTATAAATATCTAGGTGTCCACATAGACAATAAACTTGACTGGACTAAGAACACCACTGCCCTGTACAGAAAAGGTTAAAGCCGCTTGTATCTTCTAAGGAGGCTCAGATCCTTTAATGTGTGCAGAACCATGCTGCAGATATTTTACCATTCAGTGGTGGCTAGTGTAATTTTTTATGATGTAGTGTGCTGGGTGAAGGCAGCTGATGCCAATAGGCTTGACAAACTTATCAAGAAAGCTGCGTCTGTCCTGGGTGTGGAATTAGAGTCTCTGGAGGAGGTGGCGGAGAGGAGCATGCTGCAGAAACTATGCAGGATCATGGAAAATGCCTCTCATCCCTTGTATACCACACTGCACTCATACCATAGCGTCTTCAGTAGCAGGCTGAGAACACTGCGATGCACTACAGAACACCACAGAAAGTCATTTCTTCCGGTGGCTATCAAGCTTTATAACTCCTCTTCCTTCTACAGGATGAACAGCTGAGTGCAATACTTCAGCAAATACTTTACCTGTGTGATATTTACTTGTGCAGTAGTATTTGGTCTTACTGTGTGATACTTGTCCATTTATTTATTATTATTACTATTATTATTATTATTTTATTTATTTATTTATTTTTTTTTTTGTTAAATATGTTTTGTTTTACTGTTGATACTTTTAGTAAGCGTACAAAATTCTGGCATTGTAATTTCCCTTGGGATTAATAAAGTTTTATCTCATCTCTCTCATCTCATCTCTCATGTTTTGTGGTCCGACGAGTCAACATTTCAAATAGTTTTTGGACAAAACAGGCGTCGTGTTTTCTGGGCCAAAGATGAAAAGGACCATACAAGCTGTTATCAGCGTCAGGTCCAAAAGCCACTGTCTGTCATGGTATGGGGGTGTGTCAGTGCCCATGGCATGGGTAACTTGCACATCTGTGAGGGCACCATTAATGCAGAAAGATATGTATACATTTTGGAGCAACATATGCTGCCATCCAGAGCAGGACAACGCCAAACCACATTCTGCCTGGATTTCAAGCGCATGATTGTGTAAGCAGAGAGTGCGGGTGCTAGCATGGCCTGCCTGAAGTTCTGACCTGACTCCAACTGAGAGTGTGTGGCGCATTATGAAACGCAAAATAAGGCAACAAAGGCCCGGTACAGTTGCACAGCTGAAGAAATATATAATGGATAAATGGGGGAAAATTCCGCTTGCTAAACTGAACCAACCGGTGTCTTCAATGCCCAAACGCTTAAGAAGTGTTATTAAAAGTAAAGGTGATGTTACACAGTGGTAAACAGTCGACTGTCCCAACTTTTTTTTTTTTTTTTGCATTTTCCATACTGTCCCAACTTTTTCGGAATTGGGGTTGTATTAGCCGGCTCTTCTTCTTTTTGTTTATGGATGCAACGTAACCACGCAAAGATGAATGACGTCAAACTGACATTTCCCACAAAATCCAGTTTATAGTAAAGATGAACAATACAATATATTTATCCTAACAGTTGAAATTTTGTAATTTTTAGTACAACCAAGGAAGACAGAGCATTCAGGAGTTCATGGGTGTTTGGAAAGCTTGGGGTCAAAGAGGAGAGCAGAAGACCCACTCTGAGAGTTGTCAGTCAGCGTTCAGCTCAACATGTCATGCCAATTCTCCAGAAGCATGTTAGACAAGGAAGCACTGTTGTCTCAGATGGGTGGAGAGCCTATAACTGTCTCAGAGATGCTGGGTATAACAATCTAACTGTGAATCACAAAGAGGTTTTTGTTGATCCTCGGACAGGTGCTCACACACAAAACACTGAGAGATTCTGGGGAGTCTGCAAGGCAACAGTGTGGAGATATAGGAGGAACCGCACAAAAAGCACGCTCAAAGACCACTTAAAAGTAATCGAGTGGACTTACTGACGTGGTGACAAACTTAAAAATGGCCCACTGGGTATGATTTTGCATGACATTAGAAGGAAGTATCCTGTGTGAAAAATGCAAATGTTCAGTTTATTCTGTGACCATTATCATTTGTGTTAAAAACAAATTTGTCCATAAATTGTTTGTCAATTGACTGTGATTATTCGAGATGTCTCTCATCTGCAGTTTGTTCTCTTGTTGAACCATAAAACAATAAAGACTGAATTCTTCACTGCAATATTTAATGTCACTTTTCTTACTGGAAAACAACAAATGTTTACTTTAGAACAGGGAACATACTCTGAAGTAATATTGCCTTAATATGCATTTATTAGTGAGAAATGTGCTTCTTACCCATGAATAAATTCAGGGAATGTTTCAGCTATAAATAATTTGTTAGTATAGAACAACTAGAAAAACTGTGCTTTTGTGTAAAATCATAGTGCTTTTTTTCTGCTAATTTAAATGTCTATGTTGAAATGCCCATTCTATATTTATTTCATACTTATAAGCTACACATTCACACAGTGTACTGAGAACCTATAAAGTGTGGATTTAGCACAATACAAGCTATTAGTATCTTTTATTTTAAGCTAATAAGTTCATTGTTAGGACAGAAACAAGTGTAAAGGGGCTATAAGACAAAAATAAGATAACAACCAATAAAGGCCTTATAAATAGCTTGTAATGGCGTACAAGTCCATAACTAGTCACTTACAAATGCAGTTATTGGTCATTAATTACTGTTTAATTTCTGATCCTTTAAATAAAGTGTTACGAAGTGATCTAATTGCATAAGCTTGATCTCTGAAATGTATAAAAGTGATGTCTACATATGAATTACAAAATTAACTCATAAAAGAAGAGAATTATCTGGACAACATTGTTTTAGCATAACGATCATGAAAAAAATCGTTTAGCTCTAGTTATAGGCATAACATCAGCATGCATTTCATTGCAAAAAGAATGGCATATAAGTGGATTTTCTAAATCGCTCTAAAAACCCGAATTACATTGTGTGTGGGTTTTTTTTTGTTGTTGTTTGTTTGTTTGTTTTGTTGTGTTTTGTGTTCTTTTAACAAAAAGCTCATTTTGGATACACTGTTCATAGTTCAGCTGGTCCCATTGAGCCAGTATTTACAATACCTTCAGCAACATGCATGCCATTTTTTGTGTTTAAAGTGATGTCACAGAGCCAAAGCTTTCCACCAGCTCAGCCAAGCGTGGAAGCACATGGTCGCTCGGGGAGCAGGCACTATTAATAGAATCCATGCAGCCTAGTCAGTCATCATTATTGGCTTATTATGTTCCGCTGGTAGATGCAGGCACTAAATCACTTTCTGTAATAAGCTGGAGAGAGCCAGTGGCACATTTACATTCCAGACACTGTCACAATGCTGCCTCTGGGGTGTGTACAGCCCAGATTTGTATGACTTATATGATTGACACTTCTGCTTCATGGGTGTAATTTCAACTGTCTGATATCAGAATTATGCTCAAGACATTGTAACTTAAAAGGACCTAAGATATTAAAGAAATACCAAAGATGAAAATTCTGTTGGACACATTATAATGTGAGAGGTCCAGCATCTAAGAAAGTGCTTCAAATTAGTTAGTGCACATTTTTCTCTGATGGCACATGGAAATGTCACATCTTTCTAGACAAGCCTGAAAAACCATACTAAAAACAAAAGAAAACTGCTCATCCGATTAGGCCAAAATATACTGTATCAAATGAGCCAGCTCATTACAATGAACTGAGTAATTTTCTTTAAATAATTAGTTAATTTATTTATATATTAGATCTACTAAATAAAATTCCTTACACCAAACTGTTACACTGTTATAAATGAAACTATAACAGGTCAGAGATTTAATGTACTTAGTCTAACAGAGACTTGGAATAGACCAGTTATATAGATTTAAATAAGGGTAGCCCTCCCTTACATCATCACAGATATCAACGATACTCTAGGCATTACCCAGAAATCTGAGCAACTTATTTAACTCATTCAAAGTACTTTACTTTATAATGTCCACAAACACTACTAACTAATTCTCCTTCTCACTAATTAGCATGTACAGAGGTTTATTCTGGATTTCTACATGCATTTGATGACTCAGTATATAATGGCAACTTGTGTATTGGTCCAATATATATAAAAACCAACACTTGGTTTAAAAAACAAAATATTTGAACAAAAATAATAAAGTCCTTCCTTATCATTGGCTGTGTAGCTAAATCTTTCAAACAAGCATGTATCAAACAAGTGATTACAAACCTTGACATTTACCAGTGTCAGTTTCAAATCATAGGCCAACATCAAATCTCCCCTTTATCTCCATGATTCTAGAAAAGTTTAGAGTTGGGATACTCGATCCCGGACTCCGAATAAAGTCTGGACTCGAGTCCAATTATGAACGAAATTTGTACTCGAACTTGACACAGACTCGGAAATTTTGGACTCGAAAATTTTCCCGAGTACAGTTGAGGCCGTGTCATGTGCAGGGGTGTAACCTGGCCTGGGCATTCTTTCTTTAGCCCCGAATAATTCTCCACTTGGAGCGGTTTGTCACTACGTAACTGAACGTCAGTAAAACAAGACAGCCTGTAATTTTATATCTTCAATGAACAGAGGCGAGACCAATCAGACAGGGTTTACAGGAAAATATGTGGAAATACTCTTGTCTTATTGGCTGACAGTCTCAATTCTGCCAAATGCTATAGCTCACAGTCAGAGTGAGGAAAAATGGATAAAATGGATATGCCGATTTTATTTTATTTTTTAAACCGGTAAAGGGGTTGAAACTGAAACAGTAACATCTTGTGCTGAGCAGGAAAACAAGGTGTGTAAATGTCTATATGAGTTCGTGAATATGTATAAGTTATGTGAATATGACATGAGCAGAGCATAAGGACAGATAACACACTCTGCATGGCTCTGTAGCAGATTAACTAAGCTACAGTGATAGATTAGCTGTGCCTCCTCTTGGCTAGCGACTCCAAACTAGCCTATAGATATACAGATAGCCAAAAAGTTTTATATTTTTCGGTCTGGTAGTCCTGAAAACAGTGATAATACCAGAGGCAAGTTTCATGATAAATTGAACTTTTTGTCCAATTTTCAATTAGCCCTTACAAGCAAGAAAAAAATGCATGCAAACAGTCTATTTAGAAGTACGTTTTAAAAAGTTTTTTTTTTTTTTATGGAGAAGAACATGGAGAACAGTTCAGCTGGTCATGTGTAACATGAAAAGAAAGATAAAAGCTAAATGACAACATAAAATTAAGATAATAAGGAATTAATGAATGTCTCCCTGCCTGACCACACACTTGAAACGTGCGCACAGAAAGCCGCCTCATCGTGCGAGTACTGAATCGAGTTCTCTTCAGCAGCTTATTCCACTTGGACGGTCAAATAAATACACCCACATCATGTCAAAATGCAGGTCTGGCCGAGTATTCATGTAAACACAGTCGGTCAATGTCTTAAATGAATGTAAACAGTTGGGGGGGGAAGTCAATACAGTATATTGGATCTGTGCATTAGGTCTTAAAGTGACAGCAGTCTAATAAACCTGCTGCTGTTTGTGTCATTAATGTTAATCAAATAACAAAACACAAAGAGAAAATCACTCACTCACTCATTTGTCTGAATAACCTCAGTAAATTTAATAAGAATCACTGTATATGTCATACAGTGAAGTCTAATTTATTTTATATTTAATTGCTTTATTCAATTTTCGCAGTATTTATTATCTGAATACTACTGATAGACCTACCTGAGAAAATGTATCGTTACCGTGAAAGAAGATTGTAGTCATATCGCCCACCCCTAAACGTTAGCATCTGGGGTTTCCAGTCTTGAATTTCACGTGAAGTGTACTTCTTAATGTAGTAAATATCATAAACCCTGCTGATAGGGATTTTTTTTTTCATTTTAGGAATTAAAATGAAAAGAAGTTACAAGAACAGAGCTGTGTTCAGAAGTGAGTTTGTTGTCATTCATAAACAGATTAAAAGCAGTAATAAAGTATGAAGCTTGTTGTTATGACATGCTGCTGAATGTAACTCTACTCTGTACTCTCTCTCTCAGCCTGTATAACTGTGGGGGAGAGGCATCAAATCATTGAAATGTCAACTCGAACTGGAGGACACAATATAGTGTGATACAATAACAAAACAGGTTAATTTGTATTTTCATACACTTGTAATGTAATAAAAGTTCTACATATACCTCTATATGCCTTTTTTTTTTTTTTTTTTTGAAACCATTTTTTGATAGGAAAGTAGTTGAGGTGCTGATGACATGAAATAAAAATATTAAATGGTAATGGCAAGATGTACTAATGGTAGTTTTTGTTACGTTTATTTTGCCGTTGGTTTGTGAAGGTTAAAATATTAATTTAACAGCTCAGTGCTGAGTTTACAATTGCAATTTCAAGACTTGAGTCCAACTTGGCCCCTTTTGGACTCGGACTCAGACTTGATTGGTGAAGGACTTGGTCTTGACTCGAACTTGACAAAGGTGGACTTGGACCCAACACTAGAAAAGGTTGCAGATCAGGAATCACATACATGAAATCTTTCAGTTAGCAAAGTAGTAAATGACCTACTATTGGCCCCTGATCAGAGTTGCATCTCTTTCCTTGTATTATTTGATCTCAGAGCAGCTTTCCATACTATACATCACAATATTGTAACTAGATAGAATTGAAAGTTTAAGGGAATGGCTCTTTTCTAGTTTAGATCATACCTGCCTGACTGTTAACAGTTTGTCTGTGTTAATGGTGACTTCTATCTGCATACAAAAGCAAAGCTTGGTGTTCCACAAGGCTCTATTCTAGGGACACCATTTTCCTATATACTGTATGCTACCTCTGAGTATAATTAGTCTTAAACATGGCATCAGCATAACTTCTGCTGGTCTTCTACTTCTTGCTGATGACACACAGCTGTATGTTCAGCCAACCTGCCTGATATATGACACATAAACATGTTTATATGTAAATAATTTATAGCTTCTGCTATGCTGATGACACACACCTACAGCCGCATAGTACAAACTGCTACCATATTTACATTATTTGTCATCTGTCAAGTTGTTTCTCTGAAACATACAGCTGTGTGTCATCATACCAGATAACAGACCCACGTAACTGTAACGTCTGAACGTATCAAACTGATTTCTGAATCAGCCTGGGTTTAGCAATGAAATTTCTCTGTCTCCTTGAGCTGTGAATCCTTATCTAACCTCTTCACCAGATGCCCCATTGGAATGCGACACGACCCCCCCTCTTCAGACACACACACACACACACAAGCTTACCTTACACACACAATGGAAAAATCTCTCTCTTTTCAATGTAACATGTAATTATATGTAATTATTCGATGCCTAAATAGTGTGATGTTATTTTGTTTACATATATTGTGTGCCTATGTAACCATAACTATAATGATTTTAGATAGTCTTAACTTAGGATATCATTTTAAATGTCTGTAACCATGTTTTACTTGTAATATTCTTATAATTCCATCGAATTTGGTATGTGGTTAATCGTCTTGCGATACCCTGATTGATTATGCATATCATATTGCAATGGGATACATTATTTCATGCTTTCTCTTAATTTCATTTATAATATGGTATAAACCAGCTCCTCCCTGGACATGCAAATCCAACTTCCTGATTGGCCCATAGCCCAAAGAGGCGTGTGTGTTGGTGTTGTCTTTAAAACAACACCACGCCTCTTTTCTCTTCAGTCTCTCTTCTCTTCAGTCTCTTCTCTTCAGTAACTCTTCACTCACACTCTTCCAGTTTCTCTCTCCCCTGGGGCCACGTGCCCCGGGAAGAGGAAGCCAGGATCTCTCTCTCTCCCAGACAAAAGATGCAACCGTCTCACGGCTGACGGCCTTTTCAAACGGCACGACGAACCAGCGAACTCTCCACGACCTCGCGCAAACTTTCAAACCGAAGCCAGTATAGTTAAATGGATCTATATCTGCGTTTAAGATTGTACCCCTGTTTACAGGAGATTTAAGTTCGTTGCTGGTTTTGAAAAAGGCTAATTAGTTGTGTTTTTGTCTGCCATTCCCTTTTATTTCATTACTTTCTCTCTATACCTTTTCTTTCCTTGTATATAGATGTAAATATGTATGTTTTGCTTAGAGTTAGTCGTGTGTATCCATAGTTACATCTAGTTATTAAAATCTATTATCCCACGCTTGATTTTCTCTGTTTTTGGTCACGTGATAGAGTCAATTAAACGCTGCATAAGATCTCGATTACCCGCTCTAATCTTTAATAACAAACTTCGTGGTTAATCCTTCCTGGCCAGAAGGATAAACTCCCCCTTTAGAGTTCATAATTCCAAACTAGACTACAGCTAATCCTAAAAGCTGATCTAGACCACATACAGAGTCATAATTAATTATAATCCGTTGTAGTTAATTATCTATGTGTATATGTGCACATACATGAATTCCCTTTTATGTCTGATGTATATTTATAACTGGTCACAACACACGTTGATTAAATATATAGATATATTTCACGCCATTCGAGCTAATTCCTTATATAAATTGGAGAATACATTTAAACGTGTTAAACATCTTTTAATTCGTTACATAAATTGTAACTGGTGGAGAATATTTTTAAACGTTGCAGATTCATCCGATTTACTACACATTCTGGTAGATAATGTGGGCACGCTTTAAAACTCGTCTCCTTTAAAAAGGTGCTTTGAATCCAAGCGTGCGCTTCTGTTTCGTTTTTCATGTTTAAAGTTGCTCCATTACATTATTCTGGTGGAAAAGAATAATGCTAGTAATGATTGATTCGTTACTTAATAATGTTGAAGAATGTGTCTAATACAATTGACACTACATGCTGAGTATTGTTCTCCTACTTAATTCTAAGAAGGCAGAAGTACTTCTAAGCTTTCTGATTATGTAATAGCTTGCGATTGCCTTTCAGTTACATCATGTGCAGCAGTGAAAGACCCTTGGTGTAATTATTGAGGTTGGGTAATGCCTTGCTGTCTGGATGTTCCAGTAGTTGTATAAACAAGCTACAGTTTGTCCCGAATGCAGCAGCAAGAGCCCTTAATAGAATCAGAAAGTCTGACCATACTTCCATATTCTATCCAGACTACACTGATTATAAAATACTACTAATGACCTGTAAACCACTGAATGGTCCTGCCCCATAGTTCCGCAGTAAACTTTTCATCTATTGTCTTTTGATGTGCCTGTGACTATCACTTGGTAGAATCATGTGTGGTGCCAGGGGAAATATTTGTGTGTAAATGGCATTTATTTTCAGTATTTTTGGAAGCTCCAACACAAGCAAGTATCATCAGCATGGGGAGAAAATTTAAGCAATCAATGTTACTTTTTCCTGTCCCTAATGGTTTACTTGCCCTTAATAGTTATTAGTGAAAACTAAGTCAATCATTTTCACTGAGATCAGGGCAGGTATGTGAAATAGCAACAGGGAGAGCAGAGAAAGAGAAAGAGAAAGAAACATTAATAAGCATGAGATGATAATGGAGACAGATTATAAAAAAGGAAAAAAAGGTGAATGACAGACCTGTCATGGAGATAGAAGCACATTAAGGGAGCCAAGAGGAAGGATGGAATCTTTGTACATGCAAAATGACATCAACGGGGGGTGGGGGGTGTTTTTGTTGTTGTTGTTTTAATCAGTCTTTATTTTCTTAAACTTGCTGAAAAAATTTGGCAAGCCATCAAATGTGTTTGGGAAGGTCAGTAAAAGCAGGATTTTAAGTGTTTTTGGGAAGGGCTCCAGATTCACCATGACCTTAACCAGAATAAAAAAAAGCAGCTACTGAAAATGAATGAATGAATGAATAATGTTAATTTGTCTAAGCGATCTCAGTGGGTATAGCCTACTGCTATCTGTTAATGAGGTTTTATCATACTTTACGTTTGGTCGAATTTCACTGCTCTTTTAGTGTTTGCCTTAATATTCATGTGTCACTTGGTCTTTTATTTAGCAAATTATAAAGATGATCTCCCTTTTGTCTTTCTGATTATTTATATATTCTCTCCCCAGATTTACAAACAGCCATTCTCAATGAGATTTACAGGGCTATTTCTGGTTTAATCAAAAGCTCTTGATGGAATTACCTTATAATAAAATGCTAACTTGCTGACTTTGGAGACACAACAATATATATTAGCAAGTGGTGTTCTCTTGAAATGACATATATTTCGACTGTTGAAGACAAATGACTCAAATAATAGCAGCAAAGCAGAGCTACAAATCCTGAGCAGAACATCTCTGATATATATGAAGTAATTAGCAGTTCTTGAGGCCTATGTCATGGGCAGGTGTGTGGTTTTCTTTGGCAGTGATACTGGGCCAGAGCCCTGTGATTCATAGCAATGCTGATGAATTGTGGCAGAGTTGTTAACTTGTCATGAATCCCTTGCTAACTGAAGCTGTTTATGGCATTGTCCATGCTTGGAGAGAGACTGCGATGAGGTTTTTACACACACACACACACACACACACACACACACACACACACACACACACTCCTAAGGACTGCATGGAGCACTTGGAGCAATCTGTCCTTACATTCCAATCAATCAAATTTTCTGATATGGTATGGTAACCCTGAGATAATTCCAAAGAAACACATTAATGCAACATGAGCTGCATGAAACTGAGATGGATTATATGGCATTTCCTTCAGTTTGACTATCAAGACAATTTTTTATATACAGTACTGTGCAGAGGTTTTAGGCACATGCAAAGAAATGCTATAGAGCAAAGATGCCTTCAAAATAATGAAATTAAATGTTTCTACATAAAAAAAAACAACTTAAATATCAGTAAACAGTAGTAAATGAAACAAAGTCAATATTTGGTGTGACAAAAAAATACAAATTAAAATTAAAATAGTAGTGTAACAAACTTTAATGTCGGGCAAGGAGGAGGCGGGAACCGGCTGAACATAAATACAAGTTTAATGATAAACGAAACTCAAACATAAAATAAAACACACAAACAGAACACAAAGTTGGCACGTGCATCTTTCTCCCTCTCCCCAGTGTTTCCAGCCACTCCTTTATCTCTCTCTCCCACTGATTAGACAAATCAGTGCCAGGTGTGCATCCTCACAGCCTGGCCACTCCCTCCTCCACGTCACAAGTAGTACAATTAGTGCAGTTTTATAAGGAAATGAGCTGGTAAGTTTTACTGAGCATCTTGCAGAACCAGCCACAGTTCTTCTGGAGACTTTGACTTTCGCACTTGCTTCTTATTTTTGCAGCAAAACCCAGCAGCCTTCATTGTGTTTTTTTTCTGAAAAGTGTCTCTTACGTAATATACTGCTTTCTTTAATGACGTACAAACATTTTTGTTCTAGAAAACTAATAAAATAACCAAACGTTTTGTGGACATGTGGCCAGTTAGTGTGGGTAAAACCCATATTGTAAAATTAAAACATTTTATCTTTAAATTAACATGATAACCATGACTAGGACTATAAGTGACAATCCAGTCTCTCCAGGATTTTGTGATCGCAGTAATTAACACAAAATCAAGCAAACGCTTGCACTTTTTTAAATTTACCCAGATTTTCCGAAGATTTGGGCCAAGATGCATCATGTGATGTCATCACAACACACATTCAGCCAAAGCCTATTTGATTCACATGTGTTGAACATGAGAACAGCTAAAAGGTCTCATTTACCAACAAACATCACTGTAAAAGACCGTGCAAAACTATTTTGTGCAATTGCGATTTCGCCAATTCAAGTAGTGTTCCACAAAAAAAGCACAAAAAACTCTGCAAGTTGCATTGCACATTTTGAAAAAAAGCCACAGCAAAAATCAAGCAACAATCAAAAAGCAAAAAAAAATCCAGTCCTGTATGGATTGACAATCAGTCTCAATGCATTCATAATGTATTTAGCTACTATTAGATGAGTAATCATAATTCTTATAATTCAAGCCCACTTTAATAGGAATACCTGTACACATGTAAGTATTCAATTAGCCAATCAAGTGGCAGCAGTGCAATGCATAAACTCAAGTAGATACAGATCAAGAGCTTCAGTTAATGTTCACATCAAACATCAGAATGGAGAAACAATGTGATCTCAGTGACTGTCCACTTCTCTTTTAACTTCTTTAAATTCTTCCCAGAGTTTTCAGTCTCTGAATACGACCCTTACTGAACAGCCAACTCAGTCCTCTGTGCTTCCATTTCAAGATTTTAGATGTAACCATGGCAGCCTGAGGCAGGCAAGTGTGAAGCCTCTTGGCTTTCCATGGAAACTCCACTCTAATCCCATTTTTAACATGTGCTATTGTATCTACTTAGGATTATAAATTAGTCTGTAATTTGGTGAGGTAGTGACATGGCCATCCTACAACTAGTTTGTTTAACCAAATAATTACTAGCTCTCATCCATCACTGCTGCATAGCCCACTTGCTTTTCTCCTCCATAAGCCAGCTGGTTAATTTTCTCTTCTCTACATCTACAGACACAGACTGCTTCATCACAGCTTCACCTCTTGTTCAGTACAGCACAACACCCTTGTAGACTTTCATCAGTCTCCATGGGGATTCCAATTGTTCTTTTTCCATATACAGTATATGATTATGGCTTGATCCACCTGTTTTTTTTTTTTTCTTTTTCTAAATGGATTTTCTGTATGCGTCAGACCTGAGAGGTCAGCATGAACTAGGCAGGTGTGAGACAGATTATTTGTTTAAAAACAACTTTCCTTGCTATAAAAAAAAGATCTTAATTGACCAAATGAGTCCAAAATGACTCACCCATACATAATGATTGCAATGGTTTAAAAAAAAAAAAAAAAAGAAAAAGAAAAAAATAAGAAAGTCCAAACAAGCTCTTGTATCAACACCAGAAAGGTAGCAGGCTATTGATAGCACAAAGAGGAAATTGAAATCGACCGAATCATTTAATCTTCATTAGCAGCAATGAGCAATTGACGTATAGCTTTTTTGTTAATTAAAATTGCTGTTCTTTCCTGAGGAAGTGCAATCAGGAGCAGTATGCCACATGCTGGGATGGCCAGTGGAGCATATTAAAAGCATTACATAATACATGTCTGCTGCATGTGGTTGACAGCTTTTTGTGACAGGAGGGTTTGGGTGAGGGGAAAAAAACTGTCTAGTGCATCTATACCTACTTTAAGTAAGAATAGCCCCAGGGGCATATATGGAGAAGATGCTGCATTATATTTTTCCTGTTTCACACTGAGATGGCACTTTTGTAGTTACTAGATCAATACAACTAATAAACTAGTGCTCAGTGTAAAAAAGCATAGACCTAGACATAACTAAAGTCATAATGATCTTTTCTAAAAAATGATGGATTCTTAAATCCCACCTTATAAAAAATCAATGACAGGTTCTTTTTGATGTCTGTTGCCATCCTTTTAGAACCACAGAAGGTGTCTGGATCAGACAGAAAACACATGTTATATTGATCTGCATCTAATCTTCATACAGACAACTAAGGAATTATTGCCACCTTTAAAAGAATTTAAATGATTGTAAAAATAAATAAATAAATAAACATCAAATACAAGAATTTAAGTTTTATACTTAAACAGTTGAAGCACATTTGCTTCATACCTCCAGGGTTGGGGGTCAAATCCCGCCTCCGCCCTGTGTGCGCAGAGTTTACATGGGTTTCCTCCAGGTATTCCGGTTTTATCCCCCAGTAAGGACATGCGGTGTAGGCTGATTGGCATCTCTAAATTGTAACTAGTGTGTGAATGGGTGTGTGAATTTGCCCTTTGATGGGTTGGTAGCCCATTCAGAGTCTCCCCTGCCTTGTGCCCTGAGTAACCCTGGTATAGGCTCCAGGCTCCCCATAACCATGTGTAGGATAAGTGGTATGGAAAATGGCTGGATGAATGGCATGATTATATCATGCTCCAGAAAGTGCATTTTGTTGTGGCATTTAAAGGTTTTTTTTATTTTTTTACCTGTTGCTAATCAGTGCACAGACTTCAGATAGCCAATCAGATTTAACCTTCAACATTCTAAAGGTTGGGGTCAGAAAAGTGTACAACAAATATCCGATGCTCTGTATACCATGGATGACAAGTCTGACGCTAAGATTAGTGTGCACCCAATGCTAAATATTAACACATGCACCTCAATATTACTACTGTGAGGAACTGAACAAACATTGTAAACAAGCTTTGTCCACATGTGCTCATGTTTCTCCATCAGTTTATATATAATGCCCTGTTCTGCTTGTTTTATTTCCACATTTCGGAGTGTACATTTTCTTTTGATTGCAATATAGTAAAAATGGAAAGGAGAGTGTCTTGGTCTTTCTTCTTTTTTGGGAGGTGGTAGAAAACTAAAGTACACAGAACTGCACACTCTCACAGATCCTGTGAGAACATGTGAAACTCCTCCTAGACAGTAACCCAGGCTCAAACTGGGGACTACCCATTGCACCACTGTCTTGCCCACCCAGTTTCAGAATTACATAGTTTAATTATTGGAATTGTTTCAGAGTAAACTATATGATGCCAACTCAACAATAATCTGTTTTGGAGGATTAAAAGAAAATCTCACAAAAAGTAATCCCTGAACTGAATGGAAAAACATTTGAAATTGAAATTGTGTGAATGTGGTCAGATGACATAGAACATCAAAATCAGCAGGTTTCCTTAAAAATATGGACTATGTACAAGGAAATGTGAAATATCAATGATGCTTTCATGAATTCTACCAAGTACCATGAAATTTAAACCTGGTTTATGTTAGACATGGTGTAAATGGATCTTTCAAATAATAATAATAATAATAATAATAATAATAATAATAATAATAATAATAATAATAATAATAAATCAGTAATAAATCAATAATAAATCAATTCCAAATCAGTGTTTTCCAATTGCTAGTCTCTGAATTTGAACCATATATTGAAAACCAGTAGTCCTAAAAATATACAACACAAACCTAAAAATATGAAGGAGCTTTGAATGTCTTGCAGGAAGTAATGGTCCAGTATCAATCTACTAGTGTTAGATGCTACAGAAAGAGCAATAAGAGTCTATAGTGCTGTTATTCTTTCTAGAGGAGGCTTCATCAAATTACTTAATCATTGTCCAGTATTAATTGGTGTGCTTTTAAAAGGTAAGATTTTGAAACCAGTTTTGAAGCCATTGTTTTGAGAAAATAAAAAGTAAAAGGTGCCTCTGAACTTTTTCTAGCATGATACATAAATGAATCTAAAAGATTTTTTTAATTGTTCAACTGACATTATGGAGCTTGTCTCACAAAGAAAATGCCATTGCACATACCTTGTGAAGAAATGTCATGATATCCTCTACGTACTGTCAATGGTCTGTTACCTTTTCGGATTCTGTGGTCTTTCCTTTCAGGATACTGTGGCAACCCCACACTGAGTGACATTTTTAACTCATGCCATGTTATCTACTCAGGATCTAAATTGGTCTCTGAGTTCTCGACTTACTTTGAGTGATGGGGCGGTAGAATGGCCATTTAAGCCCTATGTTTCACTGAGCTGCGTTACTAAATAAAAATGGATAGTCCTAAAGGAAAAGTGCCAGCGTTTTAACCAAACAATTATAATTTCTCATCTCTTTATAGCCTGCTGGCCAGCTCATCCATAACACCAGCTGTTTCATCTCTTCATCCGTAGACACAGACTGCCTCATCACAGCTTATCCTCTTTTCAGTGCAGCACAATAACCTTGTAGACTCTTATCATTCTCCATGGAGATTCCAATCATTTTTTCCCATATACAGTTCATTTAAATCACATTATGTAGGCTTGCTCCACCTGTGCTAGAGGAGGAGGCTGTAGAGATGTACAGCCCTTACAAATTTTTTTAGCCCCATTTTTTTCTGGAGACTGAGATGTCCATTGTAAAACATTTATTTTATACTCCAGGGCTTAGTGGTTAGCATGTTTGCCTTGCACCTCCAGGGTGGGGGTTCAATTCCTGCCTCTGTCCTCTGTACGTGGAGTTTGTATGTTCTCCCCATGCTTTGGGGGTTTCCTTCGGGTACTCTGGTTTCCTCCCCCAGTCCAAAGACATGAGTTGTAGGCTGATTGGCATTTCCAAACTGTCCGTAGTGTGTGAATGTGTGTGCGATTGTGCCCTTTGATGGGTGCCCATCCAGGGCGTCCCCTGCCTTGTGCCGAGTACCCTGGGATAGGCTCCAGGTTCCCCATAACCCTGTGTAGGATAAGTGCTATGGAAAATTGATGGACAGATGGAGTTTATGCTTCTGCAGCCATTTCTGGGTTGATTTTTGATGTAGATTAGGGTCAATATATTTTGAAGGATCCATCAATGGCCAAAGGTATAAATTTTATTTTTACATTATTATTTTTGCCTATTCTCTTGAAGCATAATTTAGGAATTCTGTATTGACTGGCTGGTATATAGCACTAGCCAGAATTTCAAGTGTATTCTATGTTAATCCTCAGAAGTTTATGCCCATGGTGTTTTGTTTTTTTCCCAGCACTGATTGGGTTACTGACCACTGTCAAATTAAGCTAAATCAAATATTACTACAATACTAATATCAAGATGGAATTTTGACCCATTCATATGGTTTACAACACAAACCTGTTGTTGAAGGACAAGATTTCTGATTTGTGTAGGAAATTAATGACAAAAATGTATGATTGGTCAAATGGTCTTGTATGCAAGCTGTGGGTCTGAAGTGCAGCTAATGTCCGGTTTGGAAATTGAACAGTGAAAATATAAAGATGTGAAGCTATGAGGTTCCTCCAGAAAATCATGGGTCTCTACACAAGACAGTTTAAAGTAACTCTCTACATCAAATAATTTCCTCAGTTTAAATCTATATCAATTTAAACCTCAGCAATCTTCTTATAATCATCTGTGCATACATAAATAAAATTTTTAATAAATTCTCAGGTACATACAAAAGCTAAATTACTCCTGGAGTTTCAGTGCTTTGACAGTTTTATATTGACTGTCTGGTTTAACTAATCAGTGATTTTTATTGTTCTTGCCAGGGGTACCATCAAATCTATCTTCATTTACAATATTTTAAAGGAGTAATAATTGACCCCATAAATTAAATCCAGGTTTATTTTCTAAGAACATACTGCTTTCAGCCCAGTAATGAAATTCATGCCCATTTCTCAAACATACCATTAGTTGCGTGGTGCAAAAGGAAAATATAGTTTGGACAGCGAAAGCCCTGCAAATGCTCACACCACCTCAAGGCTATCATCACACTAACTGTTTGTTCAGCAGAAGAAGCAAATCCAAGCCTATTATTGTACTTAGTTTGTTTTTACCTTTTAGCAGTAACATGGAGGGAAATAAGAACTGAATTATAGTAAATTTATATCAGTATATAGAACATCTGTTTGAAAATCAGAAATAAGAATGTTTTTGTATATTGTATATAGCACAATACATAAAAATCTCTCCTCCAGTGAGACTCTTCAGGAGAAAAGTTTACTGCATGGAAATTGATTTAAAGTAAACATAGTTAGACTGGGCACATTAACTTTAATATTCATAATCATTCAGTAATGAAGTCATACTATTTCTGATATGGAGGCATATTGTATCATTAAGCAGCGCTAACAACTTCTAGTAACTGCAGTACTGAGACATACAGTAACATTTCACACACACACACACACACACACACACACACACACACACACACACACACACACACAGTATCCTTTTGAATTTTTATTGACATAATTATTAATGCAGCTAATTAATGTAACCTTAATCTTTTGTCACTTTTATTTTTTTACAAAAACTGGAGTTTTTGTTTAAAAAATCAATCAATTAATTAATTTAATCAATCAATCAATTAAATAATAATAATAATAATAATAATAATAATAATAATAATAATAAAGCCAAACATCACACATTTGGTCAGACACACAAACTTTCAGCTTGCTGTTGGTGTTAGAACACAGAATGAGGGCTGGATGCAGATGTGGTGCAAAACCATCACTTTATTAGGAGTAGCCAGATGTATTGGAACAGTTCAAAATAGTTCAGCTAGAGCTGGGTCAAAAAACAGGCAAAGTTCAGTAACACGGCCAAACAGAGATATCAAGGGCAAGGCAAAATCCACAATCAAGAAACATAGCAAAATGCCCAGAAACCACAAACAGTAATCACATGGACAAGGGCAATAATCCAAAATCCAGAAACGTGAGCAAAGTTCAAAACCAGAATAAACAGTCCATAGAAAAGAGCTTGGTAACTGCAAGAACAAGGTGAGCATACAAATACTTCGCAGTGAGTGTGTAAAACAAAAGTCCTTAAATAACGTGGCAGTAAATGAACAATGAAATTGGGAACAGGTGTGTGCTCAAAACGTGGGTGACTGTGAACGTGGGAGTGTGGGAGTGTCATGGGGTGTGTAGTCCGTGGTGGCCATGTTTGTAGGCCGCCGTGCATGGTGGGAAGAGGAGTCAGTGTCGTGGCGTGAATGTGAGGCAGAGTTCACGGCGGCCATGTTTGCCGGCCGCTGTGCATGCTGGGAAATGGAGTCGCGGTCGCGGCGCGACCTAACAGTTGGGAGTTGTCTTTTACGTATCAGGGTTAAAATGTAGTAGATTTATAAGTAATTATGCCTTAGTAAAAGTTTTTTAAAATAATAATTATAGACTACTTCATTTGCATGTGCTTGTTTTGTGTCAATTATATATACAGTACAGTGGCAGAGCCCCACCATATATATCGGCGGTTTAACAAATGTTTATCTTCATAAATGTTAGACTTCATAAAGTTCCACAAATGTTAATTTTCATTCACAAATCCATATATTTATAATTCTGTTGAAATAAATGACCTCTTTTGAGTGATCGACTGATTGATCGATTGCACAATTGTGGGGCAGCATGCTTATTGCACCATTTGACACTATAAAGGTATTATTTCACTTAGTAGTCAAAAATGCAGCAGCCCCAAATGGAGGCCCATGCTCTCTCTATGAACATTTTCAGTGGAGGAGGAACAGCAGAAAGGATAGTTAATGAGAGAGTTGTCTAATTGGGTGAGATCTTGTTTTATAGCAAATAATAGGAATTAAATCTAATGCATGTCCACAAACAAAGGCAAAGCGTAAATGCAGATGTGCGTCTATGATGCACAGAATTATTTCTATTGTACAATATACAGTATTGCAAAGATTGGGAGAGGGAAAGGGGAATTATGGAGTGGATGTTGTCTGTATATCAGAATGCATGTGCATGACAGTGACCTATTGGTCTTCAAGAAAACAGCCTCCAGGCTGGGTGTGATTAGTTCGAATGTACTCCCCGTGCTTCAGGGGTTTCCTCCGGGTACTCCAGTTTCCTCCCCAGTCCAAAAACATGCGTTGTAGGCTCAATTTCCAAATTGTCCATAGTGTGTGAATGGGTGTGTGTGACTGTGCCCTGCAATGAGTTGGCCCCCTCGTCCAGGGTGTCCCCTTCCTTGTGCCCTAAGTTCCCTGAGGCTCCAGGCTCCAGGCTCCCCGTGACCCTGTGTAGGATAAGCGGGATGGATGGATGGATATTCTCACATTCTTTCTTTTTTTCCATAATAGACATTTTCTATCACAAATATAGTGACAATGTTGTATAGTGACCATAGTTGATAGAAAGCAAATCTAAATTTGACATAAAACTATACAGAAATCACAGCCCAAAAGTGTAGATCTGTAAGGGTGGATTTGATATGCAAAACCAATAACTCAGTCAAGTTCAAGTGATCTGTTCACCCAGACAAATGAAATTTGGCAGCTGGCTTATTCACACAGACCAAGAGCAGTTCTGTGAAAACAGCCAAACAATCCCTTTAGTCTCCAGAGCGATTAAAGTTCTTACTTGCTTGGCAAATGATATCAGAGTCAATAAATGAGCAGATAAAAATGAAGAAATGCAATAATTCGTTCGGAAAGATTTAATTTTCTATAAGAGGTGGAGTATTCTACCTTGTGAATATTGCTGCTACAAAATAAAATATTTTTTCAGGCATGGAAATATAATTATTACATGTAACATTAAAATGTAAAGCATAAACAGAGGCTTCAAAATCACTATAAATGTCTAAGATATACATTTATAGGGCTAATATGCTTTTTTATGTTTTATTTTTCTTCAGCATTTTATAAGTATTTGTCTGAATCTATCCTGAATTACTGTAAATAAGAGACTGATACAGTGTTACCTATCTATTCATATAATGAATTCAATAAATTCTTCTGTTATTCTCTGGGTTCCACTACAATCAAACAGTAAGGGGAATCTGAGGTTAAGAGAGTACAGGCTTACTGAGTGGACAGTTGGCAAATTGGCAAAACATCTCCTGGTCTTTTTCCAGTCTTCAGCTGTCTAGTTTCTCTGCCTGTCTAGATGCTTTTCTGCTCACCACAGCTGTAAAGAGTGATTAGTTAACTTACCGTAGCCTTCCTCTCACCTGGAACCAGGCCATTCTCCTCTGACCTCTCTCATCAACAGGGCATTTCCACCTGCAAAACTGCTGCTTACTGGGGTTTTCTGAAATACTCAACAAGCCCATCTGACTACCAACATCCATGCCACTGTAACGAATCAATCATTACTAGCATTATTCTTTTCCACCAGAATAATGTAATGGATCAACTTTAAACATGAAACGTAACAGAAGCACACGCTTGGATTCGAAGCACCGTTCGACCGTTAGCATTCTAAAGGTATCTGGTCAAACTGGGGCCAGAGTGGTCATTAAACAGATAGGGATAGGGATTTACAGCTCAAGGAGACAGAGAAATTTCATTGCTAACCCTGGCTGATTCAGAAATCAGTTTGATACGTTCAGACATTACACCACGGTTAAAGTCACTGAGATAAAATGTTTTCCCATTCTTATGTGTGATGTGAATTAACTGAAGCTCCTGACTTGTATCTACATGAATTGAATACATGCTTGTATTGCTCTGCTGTCACATGATTGCCTGATTGAATATTTGCAAGAATAAGCAGGTGTAGAGGTGTTCCTAATAAAGTGGTCAGTAAGTGTACCTTAAAGACATTTAATACATTATACATGGAAATAAATGTTTTCAGTGTGTTCAAAAGACTGTTTGTTATGATGTATTTAGGGTTTGACATAAAACAATTTAAATACAGCCATTAGAAGAAAAAAAAAAAGACATCAATCCATCCATTTTCTGTACTGCTTATCTTACACAGAGTTGGAGGGAGCCTGGAGCCTATCCCAGGGGACTGGGGGAACAAAGCAGGTGACACCCTAGATGGGGTGACTAGAAGACATGTAAGTATAACAAACTTTGCACCAAATGCAAAACTCTGCAGAAGATGCCATCATTATTATGGGCAGAATTACAGATAAGACAGAGCACTGAAGAGGATAAAAGAACCAAAATCTGAAAACATTCTGGTTAGGGAAAGGTTTATTATGCATAGCTCTTCCCGTATAGTATTTGTACTAGGGTCACATTTGTTAACACAGCTGTTAACTGGTACATTTGGACATGGCATGACAGCACAGACTTGGGCCAAATCTAAAGTCAGTAGCTCTTGTGTACGGTGAAATCTGATCATAAAGTGAATGTACCCTATCAATTTCAACTTGAAGTGTATGACGTGCATATAAATTTATATTTAAAAAAAAACAAAGCTTGATTTTCAGTTAAATGATTGAATATATAAACATAAAAAGATATATAAAAACATAAAATATATATACATAAAGTATAGCTATACGACAACTACAGGGTGTCCCAAAAGTTTCCATACATAGGGGACTACATATGATAGCACCAGATCAGTTTTGACTTGTGGCTGTTCATGGACGTCCACTTCTTGGTTGGTCTGCAACAAATTCAAAAAGACACCAGAATACCATGATTGCATGGACATTAGGGAAAGAGACACTGTATATGGGCAACTACTTAATGATGAAGATGATGATGATGGTGACAGTAGAATTAAAAGATAAGGAGAATGACTTGCCATTATCCTCAGGTGAGTAAATAAGTTTTGAAAATAGATTATGTGTGCATTAACATATTTTAAAATAGAATTCTGTGAAGTGTTAAGACAATGATGTTTATGATGAATACATAATACGTAAATGTGTGCATGCAATTTGGTTTTATAATTAAATCATTTGCATAATTAAAATTATGTAAAATCTGTTAATTTGTAAATGTGTTTTACAGACATTTTTGTTGGTACCAGATGGGCTGGTTTGAGTATTTCAGAAACTGCTGATGATTTTCATGCACAACAGTCTCTATAGCTTGGTGCAATAATGGTGCAATAAACAAAAAACATCCTGTGAGCCCCAGTTCTGTGGGGGAAAATACCTGATGAGAGAGGTCAGATGTGAATGACCAGACTAGTTCAAGCTGATAGAAAGGCTATTGCAACTCAAATAATTACTGTTTACAACCATGGTGAGCAGAAAAGCATCTCAGAATGCACAACACATTGAACCTTGAGATGGATGAGCTACAACAGCAGAAGAGCATGTCAGGTTACACTCCTGTCCACGAAGAACAGGAATTTGAGGCTACAACAGGACAGATGAAAATTGTTTTGATGAAAGCAATGTTTTTCCAATCTTCAACTGTCCAGTTTCAGTGAACCAGTGGCATGGTCAAAATCACTGAGATCACATTTTGTCCAGATTCTGATGTTTAATCTGATGTTTCTGATGCCACTATTAAAGTGGCCAGTGTAGATACATATAAAAGAACCTAAAACGTGTATCAGTGTTTGTGTTCATTTTTAATCACTTCATTTGTGATCTGAGCACATTTTATTAGGTTTACAGCTTTTTAAGTAACAGGGTTTGGCAAACATCTGCACTGAAAAATACAGTTGTTCTTGGATAATATAAGAAATGTCTTAAATTTTAAAACAATTGATTAGTTTTATTTAAGTTTTAATCACTATATCAGAATTCCAGTAGGTCAAAGGCTTACAAACAGCAGGTTGACTGTCTCTTTAAAAAAAGTCTGGAGGATTCCAGTAATTGATTGGCCAAATGACATAATTAGGAGTTAATTGGGAGTGAAAATACAAGCAACACTGCCAAGACCTCAGAAAAATATTGTAGACCTCCACAAGACCAGTTCCTCCTTTGTGCAATTTCCAAACAACTGAAAGTAACATAAGCATCTGTACATACAGTTACATGCAAATATAAAAATCTTTGGACCACACAGACTGCATCGTTCTGGAAGGAGGCACAAAGGGATGAACTAACTTTGGTCTGAAAGGTTCAACTAAACCCCAAGACAACAACAAAGGAACCAGGAGTTGGACACATCAGGTATCAAAGTATGTACATCCACCATTAAAAAAGTCCTATATCGCCATAGCCTGAAAGGCTTTCACACAAGAAAGAAGCACATACTCCAAGACCAACATAAAAAAGCCAGACTGAAGTTTGCAGGCAAGCACCAGGACAACGACCTAGCTTTTTGAATGAGTGTTCTCTGGTCTGGTAAAACAAAATTGAACTGTTTGGCCATAATGATCACCATTATGTATGGAGGAAAAGGGTGATGTTTTTATTCCAAAGAACTCCATCCCAACTGTGAAGCATGAGGATGGCGGCATCATGTTCTGGAGGTGTATTGCTGGAAAAGGGTCTTTTGAACTTCTGAAAATAGATGGCATCATGAGGAACGAGGATTATCTAGAAATACTGAAGCAACTCCTGTCAGGTAATGCAGATGGGTTGAGATGGATGCAATCGAAGTAAAATGTTTTATTAGAGTGACAGGCAGACAAATCCAAGGAAACCGAGAGGCAAGTTCAGAGTCAAAAACAGGCAATGGTCAGGTGAGTGGCAAACAGACTTAAGAAGGTGAGGCAAAAACACATGAATCGAAAAACGGCTATGAGTCAAAAATCAGAATAACTAAACAAAGGAACGAGGCTTGGTAACGACGGAGAATGAGCATATAGTTTGCGATGAGACAAAGAAACACGGGGTATAAACATACAAATAATCAAGGGGTTACAAGGAGTAGCTGAAAATGATTAGGACATGTGATGGGGAACAACCAATAACATGAGCACATTAGGCATTAGCTGGTCAAAGAAGGCCTTGTCATCGGCCTCAGGCAGGAGCATGGCATGGGAGGCCGTCTTGTCAGCCTCTGGCGTGAATAGGACTTGGGAGGCTGCACTGTCAGTCTCTGACATGAGCAGGTCATGGGAGGCCTTGTCCGCAGCCTCAGGCAGGAGCATGGCATGGGAGGCCATCTTATCGCCGACCTCTGGCTTGAGCATGTCATGGGAGGCCATCTTTTCGGCCTCAGGTGTGATCAGAGATTGGTAGGTAGTCTAGTCAACCTCTGGCTTGAGCATGTCATGGAAAGCCGTGACATTAGTCTCTGGCGTGAGCATGGCTTTGGAGATTGCATTGTTGGCCTCAGACTGGAGGTAGGCATGTGAGGCCATTTCGTAGGCCTCAGGTGTGAGTAGGGCTTGGTAGGCCGTCTCATCAGCCTCTGGCATGAGCATGGTGTGGGAGGCCGTGCCGTTGGCCTCTGGCAGGAACAGAACTTGGGAGGCTGTGACGTCGGCCTCTGGCTGGAACAGGACTTGGGAGGCAGTGCCGTTGGCCTCTAGCAGGAACAGAATTTGGGAGGCCAAATTTTGCACCCAAGTCATCACTGACTGTGGAAACTTCACACTGGACTTCAAGCAACTTGGATTCTGTGCCTCTCCACTCTTCCTCCAGACTCTGGGACCTTGATTTCCAAATGAAATGCAAAATTTACATTCATGTTAAAAAATGGACTTTGGACCACTGAGCAACGGTCCAGTTCTTTTTCTCCTTAGCCCAGGTAAGACTCTTCTGACGTTCAGGAGGAATGCGACACTTGTAGCCCATTTCCTGGACACGTCTGTGCGCGGTGGCTCTTGGTGCACTCCAGCCTCAGTCCAATCCTTGTGAAGCTCCCCCAAGTTTTTGAATCAGCTTTGCTTGACAATCCTCTAAAGGCTGCTGTCATCCCTGTTGCTTGTGTACCTTTTCTTACCACATTTTTCCCTTCTTGTCAACTTTCCATGAATATTATTCCATGAATATTGTGGCTGTGTGTACTGAACCAGACTGAGAGATTAAAGGCTCAGGAAATCTTTGCAGGTGTTTCGAGTTAATTAGCTGATTAGAGCTCTTCTCTGGTCGACATTTCTGTATTATAAATTCTTTATTCTAATATTTTGAGATACTGGATTTTTTATTTCCATGAGCTGTAAGCCGTAATCATCAAGATTAACACACCTACGTTCGAATGCTGTTCATAGACTTCAGTTCAGCATTCAACACAATCGCTCCTCAGCACCTGATTGGAAAGCTGAACCTGCTGGGCTTGAACATCTCCCTCTGCAACTGGATCCTGGACTTCCTGACTGGGCCTCAGTCAGTCTGGATCAGGAACAGCATCTCCAGCACCACCACACTGAGCACTGGTGCTCCCCAGGGCTGTGTGCTCAGTCCACTGCTGTTCACTCTCCTGACTGACGACTGTACAGCAATGCACAGCTCCAATCACATCATCAAGTTCGCCGATGACACGACCGTGGTGGGTCTCATCAGCAAGAGTGATGAGTCAGCGTACAGAGAGGCGGTGCAGCAGCTAACGGACTGGTGCAGAGCCAACAACCTGTGTCTGAATGTGGATAAAACAAAAGAGATGGTTGTTGACTTCAGGAGAGCACAGAGCCACCACTCTCCGCTGAACATCGACGGCTCCTCCGTGGAGATTGTGAAGAGCACCAAATTCCATGGTGTTCACCTGGTGGAGAACCTCACCTGGTCCCTCAACACCAGCTCCATCACTAAGAAAGCCCAGCAGCATCTATACTTTCTTAGAAGGCTGAAAAAAGCCCATCTCCCACCCCTCATCCTCACCACATTCTACAAAGGAGCTTTTTATTTTTTTTTCCAAAAATTTATTTCGGTCCTCACAGACAATTTTTCATAATAAATAAAAAAATAAAAAGTATATATAATAACCAAAAAAGGTATAGGCTGAAGTCTTTGCTTATTATGCCTACCCTTTATATATTTTTATCAAATGAGCATCACTTTTTTTTTTTTGCTGGATTTGATTAAATACAAAATAAACAAAACAGTTGCATAAGACATTTTCCAAAATGTACATACATAATTTCAAAGGTACACATTTCAGATTTAATAAAATAGTTTAAGTACATACACAAATTATTCATATTAAGTTATATAATTATTTATCACCTTGTTTTTAAACATTTTCTTGAATGTACCAAGTGAAATATACAATTTTAATTCCTTATCACAATTATTCCATATGTTTACCCCTTTGACAGATATACATCTATATTTTCTATTAGTTCTTGCCCTTATTTTTTTTAAACATATGCATTCCTCGTAGTTTATACTGACGTTCTCTTTTTTCTAACAACCTCTGGATACAATTTGGAAGTAAATTATTATATACTTTATACATTGTCTGTGCAGTATAAAAATCAACTAAACCAACAAATTTTAAAGCATGTAATTTATTAAACAATTTATTTGTTGATTCATAATAGTCAGTGTGTTTTACAATCCTTATTGCTCTTTTTTGTAACGTATTTATTGGATTTATATTGGTTTTATATGTATGGCCCCACACCTCCACACAATAAGTCATGTATGGAACTATGAGCACACAATACAAAATATATAATGAGTTTTCGTTCAAAATATATTTGGTTCTATTTAATATTGCAATGGATCTTTTTACATTACTTATAAGTGGTTTCCAGCATAATTTATAATGTATTATAACACCCAGAAATTTATTTTCATACACTCTTTCTATTTCCTCATTGTTAATCCTAATTTTAGCTTTGTTATTACTTTGTCGATTGATAAATATTATAAACTTTGTTTTACTTAAGTTCAGTGAAAGTCTATTATCATCAAACCATTTTTTAAAGAACATCAGTTCAATTTCCACTGTATTCAGAAGCTGTTCCAAATTTTTCCCTGAACAATATAAATTTGTCATCAGCAAACAAAACCATTTTTAATACTTTAGACACTTCGCAAATATCATTTATATACATTACAAACAATTTGGGGCCTAGCACCAAACCTTGTGGAACACCACAAGTAACTTTCATTACATCTGATTTAACATTACTTATTTGTACAAATTGATATCTGTCATCAAGGTAACTTTTTAACCTAGAGAAAGCTTTTCCTCTTATACCATATCTTTCCAGTTTCATCATTAATAAGCCATGATCAATAGTGTCAAAAGCTTTTTTTTTCACATCTAGGAACACCCCCTCAGAATATTCTTTATTATCCACTGAAGCGGAAATCTCTTCTACCAGTTCCATCACTGCCATTGATCCTTTCCATCTTTCCATCTAAAGCCATACTGATGTTCACTTAATAGTTTATGTTTATCTATAAAATTATCAAGCCTGCGCACAAATTCAATTCAATTCAGTTTTACTTGTATAGCGCTTTTAACAATGGTCATTGTCCCAAAGCAGCTTTACAGAAATATATAAACTCAGGATATAGATTTTAAGTGTACGAATTTATCCCCAAATAATTTCTCTAAAATTTTTGAGAACTGGGAAAGCAGAGAAATTGGTCTGTAATTGGAAAAAAGATGTCTACCTCCACTTTTAAAAAAAGGAATAACTTTTCATATTATTTGGAAATATGCCTGTTAAAAATGACTGATTACAAATATGTGTAAACGGCTTTACCATATATTCTATAATATTTTTTAATAATGACATGTCAATATCATTACAATCAGTTGAATTTTTATTCTTACAGTTATTAACAATGTCAAATATTTCCTTTTCATCAGCTCCCCTAATAAATATTGAGTGGTTATTACTAGAGATATTCACTTCCTCTACCCCATCCCCAGTTCTCTGCTCCACAATCTCTTTTGCTAACTTATATCCAATATTTACAAAATACTCATTAAATTTATTGACAATGTCATTCACTTTATTTATAATTCTTGTATTATCATTTACAAAATAATTTGGGTAATCTACTTTTCCAGTATTCTTTTTAATTGTACTGTTAAGTACTTTCCATATTGCTTGAGTGTTACTCTTATACCTGTCCCGTAATTTATAATAATAGACCTTTTTACTAAATCTTATAATACTTATTAATTTATTTTTATATATCTTATATTTATGCTCAGCTTGTTTTATTCTAGTTATTATAAATTTCCAATATAATGCATTTTTCTTTTTACATGCCTTCTCTATTCCCTTAGTAATCCATGGTTTGTCATCATTTTTGCACTTCCTTACAATCTTCTTAGACAAACAATTTTTTTCATATTGTTCAATCAGTATGGTCAAGAAAGCATCATAGGCTCTATTAGGATCTTCATTTACATAAACCTCACTCCAGTTTTGTTTCTTTAAGTCCTCCCCAAGGGCAGCAGTGGCTTCTGGTGTTCTATTTCGAATCATTTTATAATTATTTGTCCTCTTTTCATTTGTTTTTTTTTTTTAAATAATCTTTGAAAGATCGCAGAAACTGGAAGATGATCAGTCATATCATTTATAAATAATCCTCCTACAATTTTTCCTGCAATTTCATTTGAATATATATTATCTATCAGTGTAGCAGTATCTGTTATTCTACTTTTTGTAATCACAGGAAACAGACCTTTACTATACATTGTATCAATAAAATCTGTTGTCCTCTTATGTCCGTTTGGATTTAACAAATCAATGTTAAAATCTCCACATATAATTTGTACTTTGTTGTCATTCCATTTATCTAACACACCAAATAATGTATTCATAAATGTATCAATACATGTTCCTGGTGTTCTATACACACAACTAATAATTATATTTTTACATCTTTCAATGTCGATTTCTATGGATAAGCATTCCAAAATATTTTCTATAGTCATTGACATACTTTTAACTGCATCTTAACGCTGTATCACTCCTCCTCCTTTTTATTAACTCTGTTGATGGTAAACACATTCTATCCTTCCAATTCTACATCTTTCTCATTGTCAAGACAAGTCTCTGACACAGCAATCACATTAAATTTGTTAAACTGGCTCAAATAATCCTTAATTTGTATGAAGTTTTTATAAAGACTTCTACTATTAAGATGTATTATTGATAATGCCCCCTCCATTTCCACATTTCTATTAAATTTTTCTTCTGTATAACACTCACAACAATTATTATTTACATTATTGAAAAAGTCGTTTTCCGGGTCAGTATCATTTTCAATCTCATACATTTTGTGATCTGTGTGATTGAAAGTTTTAAGATTCAATTCTTCGTACTTAAAGTAACTTTGTGAATGGTCAGACACACAGACCTTATCGAATATTAATCGTCAATATCTCTAAATAGGAACAAAAAATCCTTATCAGGGTCCATCATTTATATTGGTGATATCTGTATATCCGTATGTCCATATGAATACAGTATTCTTCCACACGGTCCTCACTTGTAACCACAATTCACAGTTATCGTTTTACATGGATATTCCTCCACGCAGTCCTCACTTATCCGTACTGGTCCAATTCTTTGAGTTCTCTTATTGTGAGTACTTTGGCTTCTTCAGGTGTTCGATTTAGCCGTATCATCACTTTGCAATTACTTGTCCATGTAGCTTGTATCTTGTTCTGTTTCCTCAGAATGTGTGGGCGTCTGGCGATGTCGGCATTCTTTTTTGTAAGATGTTCATTCAGGTACACCCCTGTACCCTTCAACTTCTTTGCCTGCCTCAGTAACTCGGTTTTGTGCTTCCAGTTCACAAACCGAACAACTATTGCAGGCTTCGCTCTGCTGTTCCTTCATGGAAGGGTATGACAGGCCACAACATTATCACTCTGAATATTCATATTCTTAATTTCAAAGAACTTTATTACTTGTTTTTCCAGCATTTGTAGTTCCTCTGGCAGGGCGTCTTCACCGACTTTGTCTCCGGCCACAGTACTGGCATACGTTCGGTGTGTTGTTTCCAATCTGCTTATAATTAAGTCCTCCATTCTTGTATATTGTTCCAAATCATCAATCCTTCTCTCTAATCCTTCAATTCTCTTATCCTTCTCTTTCACAAGGTTCTTTAGTTGTTTAACTTCATCCATCAGATCAAGTAGCATAGCTTGTTGTTTAGCAACTTTGCTCAACTCATCCGACATGAAGTTTAGAGATTTCCTAATCTCCTCCAACTCTTCCTCAGCTGCGCTGCTGATTTTCTTCGGTGGCATTTTATTTTGCTTTTTGTCTCGTTTTCGTATAATTCAACAATATCAGTTTAATTTAGTTTTGTTATTGTCACTTTGTTCTTTCTGAAGTAACTGCACGCCACAGGGTGCCGCCATCTTGATCTTTGTTTACAATGCATTTTAATAGCATTTTTTGCTATTGAGAGCATCCTGAGCAGTTGCATCACTGCCTGGTTCGGAAATTGCACCGTATCGGATCGCAAGACCTTGCAGCAGGTAGTGAGGACAGCTGAGAAGATCATCAGGGTCTCTCTTCCCACCATCATAGACATTTACACCACACGCTGCATTCGCAAAGCCACCATGATCCCACACACCCCTCACACAAACTCTTCACCCTCCTGCCGTCTGGAAAAAGGTACCAAAGCATTCGTGCCCTCACAGCCAGACTGTGTTTCTTCCCCCAAGCCATCAGACTCCTCAATACTCAGAGACTGGACTGACACACACACACACACACACACACACACACACACACACACACACACACACACACACACATATACACACACACTAATCTGCTGAATACTATGGCATAGTAGGTTATTCACATATTCACATATTCACAGCATTTTTTAAAAATTATATTGTTATTCTTTTGCACAAACTTTTTTGCACTACCTGCTATATCTGACACTTTCACACTAGAACTATGTACTGGTCGGCGCAACACTGTTACTTACTTTACACTTTATGTAGAATGTGTAGATCTTATTTAATTCTGTGCCGTCTCATGTGGTTTAGTGTGTTGCTTTATGTAGCACCACGGTCCTGGAGGAACGTTGTTTCATTTCACTGTGTACTGTACCAGCTGTATATGGTTGAAATGACAATAAAGCCACTTGAACTTGAACTTGAATATATGAAAGTTCCACTTTTTGAATTATGTTACTGAATTTTTTTTTTTACTTTTCCACGATATTCTAATTTTTGAGATGCACCTGTACATATTGAAAACTGTTGTGTTTTTTATTCGTCACCTGAGATTATTTGTTTGTTTATAGACATTGGTGGGGACCACACAATTGTTTTTTAGGCCCTGATAAATAAAAACATAGAATTGAAGCAGGGTGTACTTTCTTTTCCTGCATGACTGTACATAATCTATTATGCATAGATGTTTAAACATAGCAAATGAATAAAATGTTGACTTAATCTATCAAAACTCCAAAGGGGAAGGAAGATTTCTGGAGACTTGTGCAAAAGTCTTAGTCAAGTCTTGCATGAGTATTCATGAGCATACTCCACTATGTACATATGTACATGAATATTCTATTCTATGCACATGTATGTTGTTCAATAAAATTGTTGGCAAAATGAAAAAGGTGAACCGCAGCCAGGTCTGTTCACCTCTAATTCTCAGTAAAAAAAAAAAAAAAAAAAAAAAGCACAAACCACAACAATACAACATTAAACCAAACTAGAACATAGCCCTAAAACTTTTAAGCCTTTAGTAACCTCCCACTAATTTATTGCAACAGACCTAATTTATTGACCTTTATTCCAAAAGTCTTTGTGAGCACCCGGTTGTGTCAGATTCTGAGGAAAACTCAGAGCTTGGTGAAGCATTCAAAGGACAGATGGAACCCTGGGGGTGAGGAGCCTGCTTAAGTTTACAAAAAATAGATTAGCAATTCATTCCCTACCCCAGTGCTGATTTGGGACATGTTTCACATGAATGAAGTGATGACACATCATTAACGTATAATTGTATCGATCACAGAAGTGTCAGTTTGATCAACCGGTGCAACAGTCAGCTCTCTCTCTCTCTCTCTCTCTCTCTCTCTCTCTCTCTCTCTCTCTCTCTCATACACACACATCTATTGATTTGAATTATAGAGCTTTTTATCGATTTCTCTAAAAGCATTAATGTTAATGAATGGAGAACTGTGGAACACCTAACTTTTTGTTAGGTGTTCAACTTCCATACTGATGTTTAATTGCTTGCAATAAAGGAAGAGTGCCAAACTGTTGTGTCTGGCATTTTTTTGCCAAACAGAATTTTGCCAGACCTATGAGTAATTCCTAAATTGCTGAAAAGTATATATATAAGAGGGTTAATGAGAAATGCTTCACCCATTTAATTTCAACCCTATAGCACATCAACATATACACAGACTTTCTTGCAACAAGAAGAGGAAAAGCTCTTGGAGCATGGCATAATAAAATAATTAAATAGTACATGGTCAGCTCTGGTGGTGCTGGTCCGGAAAAAGAATGGCATACACACAGATTTTCCATGGACTGCTGCTGCCTGCGTGCAGTCATAATCAAAGACTCAAAACTCTGATTACACTCTAGGCATGTGAACAGGTGTTCAGCACCATTGATCGTACTGCCAGATACTGGCAGATTCCACTTCATCCCAGAGACGAGGGGAAAATGGAAGGTTTTACTTGTGCTAGTCCAGTTACAGCTGATGCTCATGGGCATTTACAATGCCCATGTTTTCAGAGTTTAATGGAACTAATTTGTTTAATTTTCCTTGATGGCTGGCTGGTTTCTCTCAACATCTTCAGCAGTTACTTTCAATGTTTTCTTGTAGCCACATCCAGAGGCCTGTTTCATGAAGCCGGTCGAGGTGGCTACCCAGGTAGGTTTGAGTTTAGTTTGAGCAACTCTATTTTTTTTCTGTTTTCAACAAGGTGGATTGGTTTTTAGCAGGTTTGCATCGGCATGGTAACTTGCGCTACATGGCTAAACTGCTCCGGAGCAGGTTTTATTCTGGGTAAGAAAACTCTAACCCAACTTGGATCAATTAACCCAATCAGCTGCAAGCAAAGTGATATAAATCTGACACATCAAAGTTAACCCTTTAGTGGTTGTAGAAGTGGCTTCACCATTTATGGAGCTCTGAGCGCAAATAATAAAGACACTTCGAAGGGAAAGAACTTTTATTGATCAGACACAATACCCTGGCTTTTCCCAATGACCATCTGTACGAAAGATATGTATCTTACTCTTACTCTTACTGTACCACAAACTTTATGTATTGCTTTGCGGTTCTTTGTGAGTGGTACATATTTTCATGCAGTACATATTTTCATTCCTGACCTTACCGTCACAAATTGATATTTATTTTATTGATATGTAATTAAAATAATTTAATTTATATTAAGTGAAATTACATGAAATATGTTGGGGTTATAAATTTCCAATCGTAAGCCTGTAAAAGTAGTCTTACACATTTACACAATCAGCAATTTTCCTGAGCTTTGACAATTGCAACGGTGTGATTTTTGAGGTTAGTGTAGGTTTAAATTCCTCATATTTTTGCATAATAATTTCTTGCTCTTCACACGGAAGTATGCACACCTGCTTTTTTCCATATTGAAAGCTATTGGCTGTTTGGTGCAAACGTCTGGCTTTTATGTGCATGTGCACACGTGAGTAAGCCTTGATTCAGGGTTAAAACCGGGATTGACTGAGAAAGTTGATAACCAGTGTCATGAAACCTGTTAACCTTAATTAACCCAGGTTAGATTTGTTTGGTTTTGTCAAATCTAAACTTACTCTGCAACTCTGAGTTTGTTCAACTAGCTATGTGAAACAGGCCTCAGACAGTGAGACCTGTTTGTACAAGAGTGTAACAACTTATATTTTTGATTCTTTATCCAAGTTGTATTCCTCAATACCCCTGGAAATATGTAGCAGCATGTTGTTTAGACATACAGTATACATCATGCCTCTTCCTGCAGTGACCTTGAACAGGTGGTTACTCCCTAATCACTGGTCCCATAAGTGCTGTATTATTTACATGGATGGCCTACATCAGGACGTTATGGCTTGGCTAACATTTGTTGACAGCCACCTGTCTTTTTATCATGGGAGAAGGCACCTCTATTTGTAATTTGCTTCTGTACTTTGAGCTGCAGACATTATGGTGCACTATGGAGTGGCTGGATGATCAGTAGATATCTTCTGTAGGTGCTATGCAGTTTCATTTGCAGCCAGTAGTCCCTGTCAAAGTCAAGTCTTACCTTCTTGTCCCTGAAATACAATAATTCTGACTTGCATTAACTACTGAAATTTCCACCATCATTTAAGTGCTATTACAGAAAGTCTCTTTCACCCACTGGAATGCATTGAGGCTAATAGTGTGGCTGACAATTCATTCTGATACATCATTATTGATGTCTGAGATAGTCATGGAAAAGATCTTATAAAAACAACATTTAAAAATATGCTTGTTATCTACCAGTTGATTTAGTTAATCCAGTTTGTACAGTGCAACAGTGTACCGCAAACTTCCTAAGAAAACAAGTATATGGGTGGCAATAATAATACCAGTACCACAATTGCTACAATAATAATAATACTGCATAACTGTTTACTGGTGTGTAGCATGATGCAAATGATAATAATAATTTTAAAAAATGTACATAGCTGCATATATACTGTATATTCATTAAAATTCTTTTTTTGATGTGACAGGATAGCCATGGAATATAGTAAAGCCACCCTTCTTTTTAGTCATTAGATATAATGGAGTTATGATATAAAGCTGTAAATATATCTAGCGATCGTACACTAGCGTAACTGCATAGCTAGCTTGCTTGCTGTCTTATTTCTCATCATCTCACTGACATGTACAGTTGCAATCAAAATTATTCAACCCCCATTGCAAATCAGGTTTATTGTCGAAATTTACAGACTTTTAGCTGTTTGCAATGAACAAATCAAACAAAAGCAATTGAAATAGTTCAACACAACGAATGCTTCAAGTTGTTTCCCCAAATTCAACTGAAAATGCAACTTATAATGACTTCTCCAGTCTCAAAATTATTCAACCCTCTGAACAGAATCCCTCACAACAGCACAAATATGCAAAACAGAAGTTGTCTCAAGCACACCTGATGCAACTAATCAAGGGCTTCATTAGTTGCACCAGGTGTGCTTGAGCTTGAACACATGAAATACCTGAACTGGCTAGGGATTTGTTGAGTGTCACGTTTGACTGCATGTTAGAAATATGGCTAGGTCAAAAGAATGATCCAAAAAGTTAAGAGAAGAGATCATCAACCTTCACAAACAAGTAACAGGATACAAAAAGATAGTGAAGGCACTGAATGTTCCTAGAGACACCACTGGAAGCATAGTTCGCAAGTTCAAAGTTAAGGGAACAGTGGTTACACTACCTGGAAGGGACAGAAAAAGGAAGCTATCAATGGCTGCAATCAGATTTCTGAGAAGGCAGGTTGTAAAAAAAAACCTTGAGTGGCTACAAAAGACCTGCAGCAAGACTTGGTGGTAACAGGCACTGAGGTTTCAGTGCCAGAACTCCAAGTTGTACACCACTACTGACCCAAAAACACAAGAAAATTCGGCTCCAATATGCTCAAAATCATATAAATAAGCCACAGAAATTCTGGGATTCTGTTCTGTGGAACTTTTCGGCACAGTGGATCAGCAGTATGTCTGGAGGAAGAAGAATGAAGACATACGCTGAAAAGAACACTCTGTTGAGTGGTGGCTCAGTGATGCTCTGGGGCTGCTTTGCATCCTCTGGCACTGGAAACCTGCAGCATGTGGAAGGCAAGATGGATTCACTGAAGTGTCAGGAAATTCTAGGAGAAAATTTCATGCCTTCTGTAAGGAAGCTGAAGCTTGGGCATCATTGGACCTTCCAACAGGACAATGATCTCAAGCATACTTCAAATTCCACCAAGGCTTGGTTGCAGATGAGGTCCTGGTGTTAAGGACTGACACACAAGGGGAGCTGGATGCATGAGCTGGGGAAAAGTCAGTTTATTAGAAATAACCAAAAGTATTTGGACAGGGAAAACGCAACATAAAGGCATGGTTAAACACAAACAATAATCCACAAAATATATAATCCACAAGGTAAATAATCCACAAGGTATGTAATCCACAAGAATATCGAGGCAAGAGTCCACAGTCCAGAAAACGCGAGGAGAGTGCAAATGCACAGAACATACATACACAATGCTATCTAGTTAAATCTAAACACAATATATTCCAATATAAATATCGAGGCAAGGGTCTATGGTCCAGGAAACACGAGGTGAGTGCTCACAGAGGCACGTAAATACATTAACGTACAATCTAATACTCAACAACGAAGCGGATAAACTAAACGGGTTAAATACATGAATGAGAACCAGTCATAACATAAAACACCTGAAACTAATAATGAAACAATGAACAGTGAACCAATGAACAAACAGGGGCGGAGACATGACATGAACCAAAACAAAGGAGCACATGGTGACATAAACAAAACCAGAGTCTATGAATGGGGAAAGTCCAACTGAGCTTGTGAATGGAATGCGGAAATGCGGAAACACTCTAACAGTGACTCTAACAGAGCCCCCCCACCCCAAAAGGCGCTTCTCCCGAAATGGCAAAAGTTCCAACCACTCTGGTGGACCTGGGCCTCTGGGCAGGATCATAATGTCCGTCCCCCAGGTCCCGAGGCAGGCATAGTCCATAGTTCCGAGGCCAGAGCGAAGCGTGTCTGGCCGTCCCATCGGCCACGGACAAGAACTTGGATGAGAACTTGGACGAGAACTTAGTTTGGTGCTTGGTTTGGTGCTTGGCTTGGTGCTTGACTTGGTGCTTGACTTGGTGCTTGACTTGGTGCTTGACTTGGTGCCTGGAGCGGCACTTGGAGCAGCGCTTGACTTGGAGCTTGGCTTGGTGCTTGGCTTGGTGCTTGGCTTGGAGCTTGGCTTGGAGCTTGGCTCGGTGCTTGGTTTGGTGCTTGGTTTGGTGCTTGGCTTGGTACTTGGCTTGGAGCTTGGCCTGGAGCTTTGAGCGGCGGTTGACCTGGTGCTTGGAGCGGTGCTTGACCTGGCGCTTGGATCGGCACTTGACCTGGCGCTTGGCGCGGCGCTTGACTTGGAACCTGGACAGGAACCTGGACTGGAACCTGGATGGGAGTCAGGACTGGAACCTGGACTGGAACCTGGACTGCAACCCGACTTGGTACCTGGACTGGAAACAGGACTGGAAACAGGACTGGAAACTAAACTGGAAACTGGTCTGGAAACTTATCTAGAAACTGGACTGGATCCTGGACTGAATTCTGGACTGGAAACAGGACTGGATTCTGGACTGGAAACTGGACTGGATACTGGACTGCTACCTAGATTGGAAACTGGACTGGAAACTGAACTGGAAACAGGACTGGAAACTGGACTAGAAACTGGACTGGATTCTGGACTGGGTTCTGGACTGGAACCAGGACTGGAAACTGTACTGGGAACTGGACTGGGAACTGGACTGGGAACAGGACTGGGAACTAACTCTGGATATGACTTTGGGCCTGAACTGAGGCATGGGCTGAGGCATGGGCTGGAACATGACTGGATATGACTCTGGGTCTGAACTGAGGCATGGGCTGAGGCATGAAGCTGGAACTGGACTTGGACTAGGACATGGACCTGGACTGGGACATGGACTTGGATGTGGGCTAAGACCGGAACCTGGACCTGGACTAGGACTCGGACATGGACTTGGATTAGGACTAGGGCATGGAAAGGAGGTCATCCCGTGGACCTCCGGCAGGAACTTGGCTTGGGCGGAGGTCATCCCGTGGACCTCCAAGAGGAACTTGGCTTGGGCGGAGGTCCCCCATGGACCTCTGGCAGGAACTTGGCTTGGGCAGAGGTCCCCTCGTGGACCTCTGGCAGGAACTTGGCTGGAGCGGAGGTCCCCTCGTGGGCCTCCGGCAGGAACTTGGCTTGGGCGAAGGTCATCCCGTGGACCTCTGGCAGGAACTTGGCTTGGGCAGAGGTCCCCTCGTGGACCTCTGACAGGAACAGGACAGGAGCGGAGTTCTCCTCGTGGACCTCTGACAGGAACAGGGCTGGAGCGGAGGTCTCCACGTGGACTCCCGACAGGAGCAGGGCTGGAGCGGAGGTCCCCTCATGGACCTCCAGCAGGAACGTGGCTTGGGCGGAGGTCGCCTCGTGGACCTCCGGCAGGAACGTGGCTTGGGCAGAGGTCCCCTCTTGGACCTCCGGTGGGCGCTCCGCTGAGGAGACCTCCTGCTGGGTCTCTGGCTGGAGCTTGGGGCTGGAGGTTGCCACGTTAACCTCCAGGTGGAGCTCCGCTGGGGAGACCTCCTGCTGGGTCTCCGGCTGGACCTCAGGGTTGGCATGCCGCAAAGTGGCCTGTCCGATGCAGCCCCCGGTCATGCACTCCTGAGTCAGGGGCTGGAGGTTGCCAAGTTAACCTCCAGGGGGAGCTCCGCTAGGGAGACCTCCTGCTGGGTCTCCGGCTGGAGCTCGGGGCTGGAGGTTGCCAAGTTAACCTCCAGGGGGAGCTCCGCTGGGGAGACCTCCTGCTGGGTCTCCGGCTGGAGCTCGGGGTTGGCATGCCACAAAGTGGCCTGTCCGATGCAGCCCCTGGTCATGCACTCCTGGGTCTGGGGCTGAGAGGTGCCGGCCGCCACGTTGGCCCGCTTCCTCCCATAGTGCTCCAGGAAAGACTGGCCGGGCTGATCGGGCAGGTGAACTTTGTTTAAAAAGGTGTTTAGGTCCAGCTCGAATTCTGGGCTCCCATATTCCTGGATCAGGAGATCCACGAAACCCAAAACCGTATTCAATTCTGTGTACCCACTGGCGAGGTGGATCTCTGCCCACCAGTGAGCTGAGCCAACCAAACGGGATAGGAGGAACCTTACCCATTGTTCCTCACTGGGTTTGGGGTCCTCCAAACTGAGAAAATAACCCTGGGCCTGCAAAAGAAAATATTGGGGATACCAGGAAAAAACATTGTACGTGGAAGGAGGATGAATGCAGGTCCACTGGGAAAAAGACACTGAGTCGAGGGGAGGAACAAAAAGTTTGGCGCGGCATGCTCGTAATTTCCCTGCTGTATCCATGTTTAGGTGGAGTATTCTGTTATGGACTGACACACAAGGGGAGCTGGATGCATGAGCTGGGGAAAAGTCAGTTTATTAGAAATAACCAAAAGTGTATGGACAGGGAAAACGCAACATAAAGGCAGGGTTAAACACAAACAATAATCCACAAATTATATAATCCACAAGGTAAGTAATCCACAAAGTATATAATCCACAAGGTATATAATCCACAAGGCATATAATCCACAAGAATATCGAGGCAAGAGTCCACAGTCCAGGAAACGCGAGGGGAGTGCAAACGCACAGAACATACATACACAATGCTATCTAGTTAAATCTAAACACAATATATTCCAATATAAATATCGAGGCAAGGGTCTATGGTCCAGGAAACGCGAGGTGAGTGCACACAGAGGCACGTAAATACATTACCGTACAATCTAATACTCCGCGACAAAGCGGACAAACTAAACGGTTTAAATACATGAATGAGAACCAGTCATAACATAAAACACCTGAAACTAATAATGAAACAATGAACAGTGAACCAATGAATAAACAGGGGCGGAGACATGACATGAACCAAAACAAAGGAGCACATGGTGACATAAACAAAACCAGAGTCTATGAATGGGGAAAGTCCAACTGAGTTTGTGAATGGAATGCGGAAATGCGGAAACGCGCTACTCGCTAGCTTTTCGCGAGTCGTGCAGAGGGAGGGACTCTAACACCTGGAAGATTCTACAGTGGCCATCAGTCAGCTGACTTGAACCCCATAGAAAATCTCTGGTGGGGCTTGAAGAAGGCGGTTCCAGCACGCAAACCCAAGAATATTACTGAACTGGAGGCCATTGATCATGAGGAATTGCCCTAGATTCCTCAGGAGCACTGCCAGAAGCTGGTGTCTGGCTATGCATCTCGTTTGCAGCAGGTCATAACAGCAAAAGGGTGCTCTATTAAGTACTAAAGATGCTTGCCATGAAGGGGTTGAATAATTGTGAGACTGGAGAAGTCATTATAAGTTCCATTTTCAGTTGAATTTGGGGAAACAACTTGAAGCATTCGTTGTGTAGAACTATTTAAATTGCTTTTGTTTGATTTGTTCATTGCAAACAGCTGAAAGTCTGTACATTTTGACAATAAATCTGATTTGCAATGGGTGTTGAATCATTTTGATTGCAACTGTATATATGATATTGTTGTTATAAACATGTTGTTCATACAGACACATGAAAGTCTTCATTTCTGTTTATCCCCGTAATCTTTTTATTGCACATTATGAATGTTACAACTAACAGCTCAGTCACAGATAGTTCTATTTAGTGTAGTATGTGCTTAATTTTGAAGAAATGGTTTTGAAGTGCTTATGTTTTTTTAATTATTATTATTATACAACACTGAAAAGAAAATGGCAGAAATAGCATAAAATAATATTTCATATTGATACATTATGCTTGTATGTTTATAAACAACTACAAATCACAAAATTGCATCCTGTTGTAGTGATTGTCATAGCCAGTTAATATCTTTCTGAGGCAAAGTAACATGTTTACCTACCTATTCAGTTTCCTATTCTGTTAGACATGGTTAGACAGTTCTCTCTTCTATGTCTTGAGGTGGCCTGGTTTCAGATGGTGGATAATCACATTAACTCTGTTCATTAAAAGCCAGCCTGTAGAGGCAGAAAATGTCTTACGTTGGCATTATGACAGCTAGTGACGAGTTAAACAAAGAGATCCATAATCATTGTGGATGTATTACTGCAGACTTTAACTATGATATTTTTTCATCTCAACAGCTCTAACTGAAAGGCAGAATCCTGGCTTGCATATTTTGTCCACCAGTTTTAATAGTGTTTTGCCATGGCCTTTACTTGACCTTCCTCTCTCTGCCTGCTGATAGTGGTCCCTTTTCTATCCGATTAGCTGGATCTGTGATCCTCTGTAGTTATTAGCATGTACTGGAAGCAAACTCCTATCAGATAATTGGTGACATTTTGAAAAGCCAGGTTTGAGAAGCAGACTCCAGAGTGGTATCCAAGTGACAACTTTATTGACTGTGCTACTGCTAGAAGATTTTTTTAGTTAAATTTAAAAGAGCAGATTTAGACCATTTTGTAGCACAAAATACTCATTTCTTGCAGTGAAAGTACTCTATTTTGGAGAAATCATTTTTTGATCTTTCATGCTATGGAATGGCACTGTTAGTTCAGAGAATTTGCTTTGTGCATGAGTTAATTCATAATGAGTCACCAGGTTGTACCAAAGCACAGCTACTTTTTTTTCCAGAGAGAGAAAACCAAAGCCATCATCTTAACTGATCATTCAATGAGAAGTTTTGCTTTGTAAAGCTGGAGCTTGGTGTAAATTAAATGCTCAAGACATTATGGTGACCCATAAGTGCTAGATGTTTAGGTTGATTATCTGAACAGTAGATTAAGTATGAAATAATATATAGCCTCTTCTATTAAGCTCCAGTAAATGTGCTCTGAGGCTATATTCTACTCTTTGCTAGAGAGAGGTTGATTATTTTTTTCAATCAAATAATCTTCTAATCTTTACACCATTATTGTAAATAAGTAAATACTAATGAGTTCAAAATCATACTTCTGAGGAAATTTCAACACATCTGTTCCTGAGTGGGAGAAAAAGGCCTCACTCTTTAGATGGAGTAAGTAGATGGACTGTCCAATAATACCCATCAATGTCTGTTTATATTGTTGCCCAAAATTCATCTGTCTTCCCACTCTCAACCAGCCACACACTCAAACCAGTCATCCATAGGGGTAGACCCTGGACAATACTTGCCATAATGTCAGCACATAGTAATAGAACAGAGCTGGAGCATCATTTGTCATCATTGCAACATTTCTTCACATGCATCCATAAAGCTGGCATAGCATTTTCTTGTTTTCCAACATACTCCAACATATACTTTTTTTTTTTTTATCTGTCTTGGAAATCCACTCAGACACCAATTCTTTTATCTTTTATAAAGAATCGATATAATGAGCTGACTATAGGATAATTGTCTGAAAGTTTTAGAGTTGTATTCTGCATGGCAGATGTAGTGGTAGATCAAGCTTGCCAATTAGATATCAGATACCATCGCTACATCATGTAAATTACAACAGAACATCTTTGGTATATACTTTAAAAGACCAAGCTATCAAAACATGTTGTGCAAAATGACAAATTCTACCAAGTAGGCTAGATAAATAATTAACAAAACCAATTGCCAACTTGGATAGCTGCCAACTCCAACTCCAACTCCTAGCTGATTGCTTGCCAAAATGATGTTGGGCTAGCATTACTTTACTTTAGTTAGTTAATTATTTGATCTCCACCCATTACCACTGTTCTGCTTCCTCTTCTTCTTGTTTTCTCTTTCCTTACTGGCTTCCATATAAGCAAGTTCTCTTCAATTTGACAGGCATGCAAGCAAGATGGGGATCACTGTTGGGGGGTAGGGGGTGGGGGTGGTCATGGCGATGGGACCTGGCATAGCATGGGACACATATATAATCCATCAGAGGTTTTGGGGGAGTCACATTCTGGAAATTTGACATTTTCATGGACTTAGTGTTGGCGTTCAGGGGATCCCATTGAAACTTCAAGATATTGCTTGCTTTGCCTGTCCGATAGTCACACCTGTAGTCACACTCCTCTTAAATATATATACAAAATGAATAAATTTCTACCCCCTTATCCCCATCCCTGTGATTTTTTTTCTCTAAAACTTTGTACCTCATTGCTTATTCATTCATTGAGAATCTCCAAATGATATTCATAGGAAGGTATGCTTGTGAGAGCCAAAAGTCAAAAGTAAATATAACTTCTTTTAATCAAATGTATTAACTCAAATAGCACTGAATGAAATCCTACACTACATTATTGTGATGCTCCAATATTCATTTCATTTTCATGAGGTTCTTAAAATGCAGAAGATTATTTTGGTCTGCTGTTACAACCAACCAAGAATGGATTTTTTTCCAGTTTACTGAATTCTAAATGGTTTTCAATGACTAATAATGTTTAATAGTATTGTGGAAATTTCATCAGATAGAAAATAGCTTTATGATGAACATTTAATTGAATTTTTATACGGTAGATTGAATTTGCTAAGCAGTCTATATAAATAATACAAATGACAGAAAGTGTAACACAAATACGTTGAGAGATAAACAGTCTTATAATACTAGTTTTGAGAGAGTGTGTTGAATGTGGTACAATGCATGTGTACTGTATCTGGCTGAAGATCCATCCACAACTGTATGGCAGATGATGCATAGTGATGAGGGTGGGTGGCATCTCCCCTCAAATTTAAAAACTGCTAAAAACCATGGAAACCTGTTTTGTAGATCATTCCTCACCTTCAGTGGTGGTGAACAATGGTTTTATGTATAACCTTATGTTCTCTTACACTCAACACTTACTGCTCAGTACAAAATAGAAGGAAACTCTTTTTTCTCTTTTCAATGAGTCAGAACAATCAGTTCTAATAAGAGCGGCCTCTTTCAACTACAAAATGGATCCTTGAATTTTTATTTTTTTTCAAAACCACCCAGTGTTGTTTATCTTGGCCTATTTATCCCTTAAAATGTTGAAGAAAATCTTACTAGAGCTTCTGATGAACAAAAGCTTCTGATATGTTGCATTGTTTTTGTTGTAATAAACTCAATTTATATGTAAAACCAGACCAGCAGAGTGCAACATACTCATCAGTACAGTGCTGTCATTGTGCTGTTTCAGTCATACACACAAAAGTCAAAAACATGTCCTTACATTGTCACTCAAATTATTTTGTTATTATGTACCTAGAAATTCAGATACAGTATTGATACAATTCTTGATGCATTGTGGTCACAGTTCCTCTGTATGTGATTGACAGTATTAGAGAACCATGAATACTGATGAGTAAAAAAAAAAAAAAAAAAAAAAAAGATTTTTAGAAACAAAATGTCACTCAAAGACTTCTGGAAAGCTAGGATGCATCAGTGACTGCAAGCATGAAGGCAGATTAACCATCAGACTAGTTTATTCTATCATACAGCCAATTGTCATGATTGTGTTGGGAGTAAGAGACATACAGAGGACATAAAATGTCTACACACCCCTGTTAAATTTCATGTTTTTGTGATGTAAAACAAAAAATGAAAACAAGATAAATCATGTCAGAGCTTTTTCCACCTTTAATGTGATATAGCAACCAACAAAATTTAAGTGAAAAACAAACAAAAATGTTTTAGAGGGGGGGAAACATCCTTTTATAATGTGCCGTATGAATATAATGATCATATACAGTACTGTGCAAAAGTTTTAGGCACCCAATTTTTTTTTAGTACAAACTTTGTTATAGATTTTTTATTTTATGACTACATTATCAAGTCAGTACAAAAAACATTTTAGATTCCCAAACATTAGTTTTCTAGCACAAAATTAAATGTTACAGAAAAATGTTTGTATGTCATTAAAGAAAGCAGCATATTACGTAAGAGACACTTTTCAGACAAAAAACACAATGAAGTTTTGCTGCAAAAATAAGAAGCAAGTGCGACAGTCGAAGTCTTCAGAAGAACTGTGGCTGGTTCTGCAAGATGTTCAATAAAATTTACCAGCTAACTTCCTTATAAAACTGCACAAATTGTACCAGAGACTACTATTTTTATTTTTATTTTTTTGTCACACCAAATATTGACTTTGTTTCATTTACTACTGTTTACTACTCTTTATGGCATTTTTTTAAAAATGTAGAAACACTTAATTTCATTATTTTGAAGGCATCTTTGCTCTACAGCATTTCTTTGCATGTGCCTAAAACTTTTGCACAGTACTGTACCTGTCATCAATGAAGTGTTTCTGATTAAATAAAGATCAGCTTTGTCTATAGGATTTTCTTGATATCTTTTTTGTTTCTTCTGTGTGTGTGTGTGTGTGTGTGTGTGTGTGTGTGTGTGTGTGTGTCCGGAAAGAGCTTACAAAGCATGTAACGGATCTCTGTGTTGAAAGCTATCGATCAGGAGAGGGGTGAAAAATAATTTCCAAAACATTAGATGTAGCATTGACCATCATGAAGGCCATAATCAACACGTGGAGAAAATGGGGCACCACAGTGACATTACCAAGGACAGGACATCTGTACAAAATGAAAACATTAAAGATGCTGCAGGAATACCTTGCAAAGTACTGGTCACTCCCTGAACGTGACAACAATCTCCCTTATTTTTCACATGTCTGGGCTATGAGGTAGGTTGGCTAGACAGAAGATCTTTCTCACAAGAAAAAAAAAATTGTCCCATCCATACCCGCCTACATTTTGCCAAATCATGTGGTAAAATGTGTTATAGTCTGATGAGACCAAGGTAGAACTTTTTGGGCATAATTCTCCTCGATATGTTTGGCACAAACACAAGACAGCTTATCGACCAAAGACCACCATACCCACGATGAAGCATGGTGATGACAGCATCATGTTATGGGGCTGCTTCTCTTCAGCTGGGACTGGGGCTCTAGTCAAGATAGAGGGAATCATAGACAGCTCCAAATACCAATCTATTTTGGCACAAAACCTGCAAGCCTCTATTAGACAGCTGAGGATGAAGGAAAAAATTCCAAGTCAACAAATAATGGCTCCAGAATCAACATTTTGCAACGGCTCAGTCAGAGTCCATATCTAAATCCTATCAAGAATCTGTGGAATGACTTGAAGAGGGATGTGCACAGGAGATCCATTTGTAATCTGATAAATTTTAAGCATTTCTGCAAGGAGGAATGTAATACAATTGCCAAATAGAGATGTGCTATGTTGGTAGACTCTTACTTGCCAAAAAAAACTGAGTACTGCATTCCAAGCAAAAGGTGCTTAACAAAGTATTAGTTAAAGGGTGTGCACACTTGTGCAACCAGGTTATTGTAAGTTTTTACTTTTTTGCCCTAAACATTTTAATTTGGTTTTGATTTCACTTGAAAAAGATCTAACATGATTGTTCTTGGTTTCTTTCCTTTTTTTTTTACATCACAAAAAACTATTTTAACAGGGGTGTGTACACGTTTTATATCCACTGTACCAAAAGGAATTATCTCTCTTCTTATTTAAATAGCAGGTACCCATATAAAATGTCCACAAGAAAATGAGATAAATTTGCTTCTTGAAACACTGTAGAAAGTTACACAAGTGAAAATAGGTTTCTGTATCTGTTACATTTGTACCATCCATGAACGTTTTGATATTTATTTAGAATATGTTTTTTGACCTTAAGACATTTTTCTTATGACTATTGTTTCAGGTATTGTTTGCTTGATTGCAGTCATTGCAGCTACTAAATTAGTCATGTTTGCTAACTGCTCAAGGTCACACTCATCTCTCTCATATACAGAATCCCAGCTCAGCTAACCTCACAGATTTTTGGCTTTGTCCAGCTACAGTGCTGCATACCTTAGCTTACATTTTAGCTGACTTCAGCAATACTGCTTATAAGATAAGCTGACTCTGAGGAGGAAAAAAGCCAGCAAATAACAATCTGGAGGCACCATCCAGGATCAGACCTCCTTAATATTCCACTATAATGGCAAATCTGTGCATTTAAAACCATGCTATTAAAAAATATCTGCACATGGATCTTTAAAACCCTTGCAAATGCAGTCGTATCGATCAAAAGGTAGTGATTCTGTTTTTAAACATTAAGGCAGGAAAGTTCATATTTGACTACAAACATAATAAAGATTAAAAATTATAATTTAACATTTAAATATTATAGATATAATATTATAGAAATGATGCAAAGTCAATTAAAGTTACTGAACAACATTGAGTGGCATGACCTGAATGGAGAAATTTAAAAAATTGTACTCAAAATAAAGAAACAAACCAGGTTTGATTCACTACTTTCATTCATGTAACATTTATAACTTACCAAGACGTTTAAAGTTAAATATACGTAGCAAATTATTGCACTAACTAACTTCACCTAATTTTCCAGTACATGTAACAGTAATGAACTAAATATTACACACAATATGAGGTGGCATTATCAAGTGAGCTATAGTCAAAAGATACTAAGAAAAAAACTGCAGGGCAAACATCCTACAGATATGTATTTAGGTGTGCAGATGGATTAAGATAGGAAATCTACATCCGCACATAGGCGAAGGCTTTTCTATAAATCAAATGAATCAACACTGTCTTGTGAGTGTAATTTGGTTTCATATAAATGATGAAAGAAATGCTACAACTGCTATCCCTGCTCATAACATACTAACATACCTAGCTTCTCATACAAGTTCACAATTCGAGTTATTGCTTGCAATCAGATACTAAATTAGCCATAGTTTCTTACTGCTCAAGGTCATGCTCATATGCTATGTCTTTTTCAAAGATTTTTGGCATCGGCTATCTATGACACTGCATACCTTACATTCTGGCTGACTTCAGCAATACTGCTTATATGATAACAAGCTGACTCTGGGGAGGAAAAAGCCAGAAAATGACAGACACCATCCCGGATCAGACAGTTCTAACTCTAGGAACATTTTATTGAACAATGTTAATTTGTTTTATTCCATTATAATTGCAAAACTGAGTAATATACAGTAGTGCTTGAAAGTTATAGTTACCCTATAGAATTTTCTAAATATCTGCATAAATATGACCTAAACCCTCGTCAGATTTTCACATAAGTCCTAAAAGTAGACAAAAAAAAAACCCAATTAAACAAATGAGACAAAAATATTATACTTGGTCATTTATTTATTGAGGAAAATGATCCAGTATTACATATATGTGAGTGGCAAAACTTTGTGAACTTCTAGGATTAGCTGTTAATTTGGAGGTGAAATTAGAGTCAGGTGTTTTCAATCAATGGGATGACAATCAGGTCTGAGTGAGCGCTCTGTTTTATTTAAAGAATCTATGAAAGTCTGATCTCGTTTGTGGAAGTGTATCGTTGCATGAACAAAGGAGGTTTTGGGGACCTCAGAAAAAGAGTTGTTGATGCTCATCAAGCTGGAAAAGATTACAAAACCAACTCTAATGAGTTTGGACTCCACCAACCCACAGTCAGACAGATTGTATACAAATTGAGGAAATTCAAGGCCATCGTTACCCTTCCCAGAAGTGGTCGGCCAACAAAGATCACTTCAAGAGCAAGATGTGTAATAGTCTGGAACCCAGGGTAACTTCTAAGCAACTATAGGCTTGTCTCACACTGGCTAATGTTTTGTAGATGGATGAGACCAAAATAGAACTTTTTTGTTTAAAAGAGAAGCGTTATGTTTGGAGAAAGGAAAATACTGCATTCCAGCATAAGAACTTTATCCCATCTGTGAAACATGGTGGTGGTAGTATCATGGTTTGGGCATGTTTTGCTGCATCTTGGCCAGGACGACTTGCCATCATTGATGGAACAATTAATTCAGAATTATACCAGCAAATTCTAAAGGAAAATGTCAAGATATCTGTCTGTGAACTGAATCTCAAGAGAAAGTGGGTCATGCAGCAAGACAATAACCCTAAGCACACAAGTTGTTCTACCAAAGAATGGTTAAAGAAGAATAAAGTTAATGTTTTGGAGTGGCCAAGTCAAAGTCCTGACCTTAATTTAATAGAAAAGTTGTGGAAGAACCTGAAGCAAGCAGTTCATGTGAGGAAACCTACCAGCATCCCAGAGTTGAAGCTGTTCTGTACTGAGGAACGGGCTAAAATTCCTCCAAGCCAATGTGTAGGACTGATCAACAGTTACTGGAAATGTTTAGTTGCAGTTATTGCTGCACAAGGGAGTCACACCAGATACTGAAAGCAAAGGTTCACATACTTTTGTAACTCACAGATATGTAATATTGGATCATTTTCATCAATAAATAAATGACCAAGTATAATACTTTTGTCTCATTTGTTTAATTGGGTTCTCTTTGTCTACTTTTAGGACTTGTGTAAAAATCTGATGCTGTTTTAGGTCATATTTATGCACAGATGTAGAACATTCTAAAGGGTTCACAATCTTTCAAGCACCACTGTAAAAGCATGCCCTAATTATTAGAGGATGCCCACCCTACAAGCACACTATTAAAGGGATGTGATATATACTGTACTACATTGAAGCTGTAGTAAGTGTAAGGGCTAAAATCCATATGAAAAAACTGATTAATCCTTGCTGTAAGAAAAAAACAGCATTTTAAAGTTAGTTTACTGTCTATAATCTTGCTTATGTCAAAACTTTGTACATCTCTGAATCCTTCTGGGACTGCAATATTTTCCACTAAACGTTCCACTGAATGAGGTGAAATTAAAGTTATTTGAAACAAACCCCTCAATCTCATCTATTTTTATTCATGGGTGCCATAAAGGTGAACATCCAAATTGTGTAGACAGACCAATGAGCAGAACAGGTTCAATTAAAAAGCTTAGGTATGAGAATTATGGTACTTAATGACCTGTCTTTTCAATCTGAACTTTTCATTCTGTGTGTCCTAATGAACCGTGAGTCCTCACACTTTCCTCTTGTGCTCCCAAACCTTTTGAACCTATTCACCTTATTGTAGGATATTGCCCATTAGAGATTTCTGGTTTCTTAAGTAACTTATTTTCCTAGACTTTTCATATTATAAAGTGTAAACGGTAATCTTGGACAATCACCTTAATGTTCTGCACAACATGACACACATACAATGTTTTACAGCTTTCTAGTACACTTTTAATTTATCTTTAATGTACATGAACATTTCCAATGGGCTATTCTTGTATAGTTGGGATAAAAACTTGGATCTATATATAACCATATGGGTTTAATGTCTGGCTGCTTTAACTTAAATGCCATTTATGTTGCCATTAATAATCATTATCCTTAGCCAAATTAACCATACACAAAATTTGAATATATTCATTACATAGAGTCTTCAATCTTCAAGAAGCTGTTATGCTGCAAAAAATGACCTCTTAGCAAGTAGAAATATCTTGAATATAGTTGTGTTTATTTAGTATACCCTACTCTAAGATTACAGTAAACCAATTATAAGATTATTAAATCAGCTTACCATTAAAACCATTACATTACCATTATTGATCCTTAATGATATCCAGTAGACATGACATGCCAACAAAAGAAGGCAAAAAATTACCAGTAGAGACCCACAAGGACCATTACAGTTTTCATTAAAACCAATACAATCCCTATTACAACCATTAAAATTATTACAAATTCTATGTGGGTTTCTATCATTTTTTTTCAGCAGGGAGATTATTTAGCTAATTTTAATAAATTATTCCTAAAAAGATTATTTTCTAGAAAGAATTATCTGCCAATACAATAAGAATATATAAAGTTTGAGACTAGTAAAAATATCTACAAATGGGTTCAATAATCTTATATTTGGTTTATTGTTGTTTTATAATAAGATATACTAGATAAATTTGACTACACTCAAGATATTTTTTGCAGTGTGATTGGTCCGTTTTGTTTGCTTTTCTGAGCCAGACAAAGCAAGTTCTCTAGTTTGAGTCACCTTCAACTGTCTGTAGACATAACAATGACACAGACAGTTTGGAAGACAGAGAGTAGAAGAAAAAGATAGAGGGAGATGGAATGTGCCTCCTCTTTGTTCTCATGGGTTATTCATGTGCATTTATATTCTCACCGTGTTTCACTCCAGTGAGGAAATCGTCTTAAAGAGATGCATCATTAATTCAGCTCTCCTCCTGACTGGGAGGCTAATTCATTTCACATTGCTTGACTCATATCCTAGATAGATGCCCTTTACTGCTGCTCTTCACTGTGCTGAGGTTCCCTCAGTGTCAGAGGAAAGATATGCTCTGATCCAGAGTTTTCCTCTCCTTCATGTTATGAATAAGGGTCAAGTCATATTTAAATTTATAAGATCATCCTTGCATACTGAACTACTTTAAAAGCAGACTGCTTTGACTTCTTTGAGCTTAAGCATTAGCTTCCATAATATTTCTATACTACCAGGGACCTGATTAATGTGAGCATTATTTTCCAACCCAAGAACAACAACATTGCGAAGGCACTCTGTATTTTGAATGAACTGAAGGTGAGGATCCTAAAGGTCTGGCAAGAGTGTGCTTGTATGATGTTATGGCCCAAACTACTCATTCTCTCCTGCATACTTTTTGTTCTCTTGTGAGCAGGTTGCTCAGGCATTGATTGCTCATATAGGCATTAGATTTTATGATTGTGTGCGCTTAGTGATGAAAGATAATGTGTATCTTCATATGCATAATGTAGTGAGTGCACCTCCACACAAACAAAATAACAGGTTGCAAGAAAATGCACAGGCTTCAGATTTTTAAAATGTATTTACTTTTGTTTATCTTCCCAATTCAGTTTTACAAATAGTTGAAATTATGGATCTGGGATAATTTGGTGTAACACATACTTCCTCTTGAACATCTTTTGAACTGCTGGTCATGGCATGTTAGTTATATGTGATTGTAGAAGAGTAAATGTCCTATATCATATACACACCGTACGCTAACTGATACCTGTGAATCACTGGTGCCGCTATGACAGGAGTGACAAATGCCACCTTTGCAGCAGGACCAGTTATAATCTTTTGGACTTACAGACACTGATGGCTGTGATATTGTCATTCATACTTATGGTCCTCTTATGATACTGGAAACGCTTATTGGTAGTTTATGCCACTTGGGAGACCCAGTTCTGGTATGTCATGTCCATGATTCATTCATTCGTTTGTTCATTCATATTGATTCATATTGATCAACTGATTTATCGTTATCAATCACAGGAACACTGGGGGTGAGGCAGGAATACACCCTGGATGGGATGCCGGTCCATTGTGGGGCACCATACACAAACACGTTCACTAGGGGAAATTGTTTTGAAATTTGCATGTTTTGAGGAGGTGGGAGGAAACCAGAGAACCTGGAGAAAACCCATGCAGACACAGGGAAAAAATCCCAGCACATTCACATTTGTAATTCCTTTCTGAATCTCTGAAAGTCCTTCTTTATGTTCTTTTTGATCTGTTCAGTGCACTGGTTAAGAGGTTAACAGGTGGTATGCATGGGGCTTATGCTAACGAGCTTCACTCAAGGCTAACTCCTTTAGGGAGCATTTATCCGAGCTTGAAATTAAATTTGCAGTATGACCAATTGCTTAATGTGGCACCAAAAGGACAATTTTCCTTTCATTTTAATGAGATGGGTTTTAAAATCCTCAGAAGGCCTGTAAACTTCATTGCATAATCATCCACTGTGGTATATTCCAAAAAAGTTTTGCAAATTATTGTATCATTTTGCTATAGCTACACAACCTGAGGTCTCTGATGCACTACCTGGATATATATATATTATTAGGATCACCTGTACACCTACTCATTCAATTATTGCAATTAAATGCAATTATCTAATCAGCCAGTCATGTGTCAGCAGTGTAATGCACAGAACCATGCAGATACAGGCCAGCAGCTTTGGGTAATGTTCAAACCAACCATGAGAAAAAAAATATGATCTCAGTTATTTTGACCGTGGCATGATTGTTGGTGCCAAAGAGACTGGTTTGAGTATTTCTATAACTGCTGATCTCCCTGGATTTTCACACACAACAGTCTCTAGAGTTTACTCAGAATGGTGCAATAAAGAAAAAACATCCAGTGAGCGGCAGTTCTGTGGATGGAAACACCTTGTTGATGAAAGAGGTCAATGGAGAATGACCAGACTGGCTCGAGCTGACAGAAAGGTTACAATAACTCAGATAACCACTCTGTACAATTGTAGCAGATGGGCTACAGCAGCAGAAGACCACGTTGGGTTCCACTTCTGTCAGACAAGGACAGAAAGCCGAGGCTGCAGTGGGCACATGTTCACCAAAACTAGACAGTTGATGATGGGAAAAATGCCTGGTCTGATGAATATCAATTTCTGTTGAGGTACACAGAAAGTAGGGTCAGAATTTGGCACTAACATAATTGATCCATGGACTCAACCTGCCTCGTATCAACAGTCCAGGTTGGCGGAGGTGGTGTAATGGTGTGGGGAATGTTTTCTTGGCACACTTTCGGCCCATTAATACTAAACAATCATTGCTTGAATGCCACAGCCTATTTGAGTATTGTTGCTGGTCATGTGCATCCCTTCATGGCCATAATTTAGCCATCTTCTAATGGCTACTTCCAGCATGATAATGCAGCATGTCACAAAGCAAAAGTCATTGCAAACTGGTTTCATAAATATGACAGTGAAGTCAATGTTCTTCAGTGGCCTTCCCAGTCACCGGATCTGAATCCAATAGAACACCTTTGGGATGTGGTAGAACGGGAGATTCACCACATGAAAGTCCACCTGAAAATTCTGCAGGCACTGTATGATGCAATCATGTCAACATGGACCTGAATCAACATCTTGTGGAATCCATGCCATGAAGAATTGAGGCTGTTTTGAGAGCAAAAGGAGACCCTACCCTGTATTAGTATAGTGTTCATAATAAAGTGCTCTGTGAGTGTATATACAGTACACACAAACACAAAGTATACTATATAATACTAGATGTTGATAAAAGTTAATATACCAAGATTTTTTTTGTTTTGTTTTTATCTCTTGCTTAGGGTTAGGGTTAGTGAAATAAAAAATGCAAATGTCCATCACAGATTTAGTGAGTACATACAATAGCTTTATATTATTCTTAGGTGGACAGTAAAACTATGGAATGGCTCAAGGAGAATTAGGTACAGTATGAATTTATACATTTTAATATGTGTAAGTGAATGGCATTGACAATATGTCAGTAGTGGCATTTCCAATTAGATCCGCATTTATATAAATATGGACTGTAGGCTTTTTTTATTTGTATTGAAAGACTTTATCTAACATTGTATTTTATACCCAGATAAAAACTTTTAATACTAAACTCTGTGGTCCAGTGCAGTTAAACACCTTGTATAACAAAATCCTTTTTTCCCTCTCTATTTTCTTTCTTTTTTTTGTATATATGAAAGAGCAAGAAAGAGAGAGAGAGATGCTGGCAGATGAGATCACTCAGACAGGGCCCACTGAGATACAGTCCTCATTAACCCTCTTGTCCTTGCCCATTGTGTGTGTCTAGAATCATTCAGCTTGAGAACAAGATGTGATCAGTGATGAAATGGGCATGCGGCATGGATTATGGAACAGTGACTGAGATTTTCAAAGATGAAAAAGATGCAAAGTATTAAACTGAGAAAGTGAAAGTCTATAAATCATCGGAATCTTTATTCTAAAAGGTACAGGTGTACAAAAGAAGACAGAATGCTATATAGTATCACATTTAATTCTCTAAAATTACTGCATTACAGCATATCCATAGGAAAACGTTAGATGTCGCTGCGGCTGAAAACCCTCAACTTTAAGAAACTATAAATATATAACATAAGTATATCACCAATGTAATGTGGACATGTTTTCATTTACTCTTTAAAATTTTGTTTATAGGTCCTGCAAAGATCATTTGGGTAGTCAGTTTTACAAACATGGTGGTAAAAACAGGCAAATTATTATTGTTGTTGTTGTTGTTGTTGTTGTTTTAAATGTGGACTGAAGATACATTACAGTATACAGAATTTTTTTTTTTAATATTTGCCTTACATTCCAGACTACCAGGATGGTTTTCTGTGCAACTAGTAGAATTTTTCTGTGTGCTCATTGCTTTGCCAAGTGCAAATAACATGCTACATACTGTATACACTCATGTGAAAAGTTTTCCTCATGGTATGAAAAACTCTTATCTAGCACCATAAACAATTTTAGAGTTTTTGCAGAGTCAGCAAGAAGCATCTACAGTATTTCTGGATCTACCCAAAAAGTGTACTTGGCAGTACATTGTCTGTACATTGGGAGCTGGTTAATGGTTTGCCTCAGGGGATGCGTAGTCAACTGGTACTGCAGTGCGATCTGGAAAATAAGTTGTTGAAGCCACTGGAGGAAGCAGATATAATGTGGCTTGCACCAAAGCTTTTTTGCTCACAATTTTGCTCCATGCATTATTCTGTATGTCAGCATGCCATGTCTGTCAGAATTCCAATAGATCACTCTATTAATTCATTCATTTTCAAAGTGAGTGCGCTAAGATTAATACTCGTTCCAGAGGGCTGTCGAGCTCTGCTAGGAATAACAACAACTGGCATTGGTGAAAAGGTCCACCTACTCACCCTTTGCCAAACTTTTCCCAGGTCTGGGACACCACTTCTGGGTGCAGATGTTACCCTTCCATGCTGTCCACTACACCACTGTATTGGCTATGGATAGGCCGACTTGATGAGCTACTGTACAAGGCTAAAATAGTTTTCTGAACTTGGGTCGCCTTGGTAATTGGTGTATATGATTGTCACAATGTTGTCCATGCAGACTACTATCTCAGAATCAACATAAAGAAGGTCTTGCGTCACCAGCAAGCTACAGCCTGTGTTTCTCTCTCTCTGAGATGACAGGTCTCTGCCTATGATATTTCTGACAGTCTCTTAGTTCCAGCAACCCCAGGGGAACTATGGCTGTGGCTGCTGTCAGCAGTACTATCATACTCAGCAGGAGTTGTCACTGCCACAGTGACCTGGCTGAATCCACCTGATGAGGTAATATGGTAGATGTCATTCTTACTGAATCTAGCTTAATGGTTGGTGGAGAGACTCCATGCTATCGCCTAGCTGTCCCGCTGACACTGTTGATCAACTCCTATTCTGAGGAATCAGTGTCTTTGTTCCAGTGCTTGCAGTAGACATTAAGTATTAGTGTTGCTTGTCATGTGCGATACAATATCATAAGCTATCACTAGTGGTATCAGTGACCACCAGTGAGGAGATGCAGGTATCAGTGGTAGACTTTCTCATGGCCAATCACACTAGCTAACACACATAAGTAAGCCTGGGTGTGGTTGAGCTGGACCTCTTTTATGGACCAACATGTGCACTAGGCGGCAAGCAGAAAGGGAAAGATATCTGAATGGCAGCAATATTTAGTGCAAATACTCCTTCATATGTTACTTTGTGACTTTGGTGAAAGGTCTCTGCATGGTTTTTTTCAGGTGATCCTCAACTTGCCAAAAATCAATATGCTGAATGTAGAATACAATGTATCACAGTAACAATATTTTGATGGTATAAGTGGTGCCAAATACTGTATGTATCTCTCAAAAGTTTAAGATTTAAAATGAAATATGTATAAAAGAGTCATGATGTCCATTTTAAGTGTAGGATACACTATAACCATGCAACTTATCAGCTTATGTAACTTAACAGCTTAATTGCTGGGCGTGTTAACACACTCTTAAATGGTAGAATTGAGTTCACTGGTACTGTGAGCTGCTTGTAGCAAGAATCTAACTGTAGATCATTTGGTATGTGAAATCGACTAAGCTGTCAAATGTGAGGCTCATGGGGCCACAGGTTATAGTATTGATGAAAAATTATGTATATTGGAACATTTTAAAATGAAATGGGAACACTGAGCATGTATTCAGTTGATAGTTAGAGGATAATAATAAATGGTGTATTTAATTGCTTTAAAGCCTTGTATGGGTGCGAAATACCTTGAAATAAAGCGGGTGAACCATATACTATTCCTGAATAACATTTTTATGGACCCCTCTATCTCATCTATATTATCATCATTAATATGTATACTTAACTTTTACTCAACTTTTTTTTCTTTTTTTTTTTTTTTAAACTAGCTATCAGCATGAAATCATTCAGCACATTTTGATGACTGTTAATAAATAATTGAATATGCATAGTAAAGTGAAATAATTTACTCCCATCTCCCATGGCTTCTGTGTGAGTAAAAAAAGGAAACCGTAACTATATTTTAACATCTGTTTACATGAATATAACCAAAAAAAATGTAAAAGTAAATGTGGACGTATCCTGCAATAAGACAGCATTGTCTTGTTGCTATACAATCAATAGCTTTTTCATCTTTTGCACTTGACTGTATAATGTATTATTGTAGTATTAGAGCAGGGGTCAGGACCCTTTTTTCACCAAAGAGCAATTTTTATTTTTGGTTAATTCAAAGAGCCATTGGAAAAAAATAATTTTTTACTATTATAAAAAAATAAATAAACACGTTTAGGTCCATAGACAACTCAAAAACAAACAAATATGCAACAAACAAATATGCAACAAACAATAGGTAACGGTGGTTGAGGTTGAGTTTCCACCTGAACCCTTCTCTCTCTCTCTGTGTGTGTGTACTCTTCCAGCGCAAGAGAAAAAAAAAATCTGCCGAAGTTATATCCGTGCTCTTTTCCCTCTCCATCTCACGTGCCATCATGACAGTGTGGTCATGCAGTGTTCGGGCTGACAGGGGTGCGTCTTTTATTTTCTGAATGATTTTCTCCTTCTTCGGGAAATCCGTAAACAGTTGCCATAATCAACATGCATGACTTTACATATCCTCCGTCAGTAAAAGGTTTCCTTGTCTTACAATCTCCTATGAGCCAGCAAATCTGGCAACATTCAGGCTTCCAGTTGCCTCTATCCACGCTCGCAGCTGCTGATGTCCGACTTGCGGTTTACGTTGCCGCTCTCCGTGCGGGCCTTCCTTTGGCTTTCGCCCACCGGGTTCTTTGCTGCAAAAGCTGCATGGTGGGTTTCGAAAAGTCTCTTTAACAGTTGATTTTTTAAACGAGGCAACACGTTCTGTGCAAATCGGACACAGCAGAGCACCAGAGCTTTCAATAAAAGCACATGTTTCAGTCCAGCCACTTTGAAATTTTTCGATGCTCCTTTGAATTCTTTCTTTTCACCATCTCCACAAACTAGATAAGTAGCTGCATGAATCAGAGGTTACCATAGAAACATAAGTGGTTTGAATTGGTTTAAATGGTGTCGTGCTACACAACCTGAGGTCTCTGATGCACTACCTGGATATATATATATAAACTCAGCATCAAAAGAAACTAATAATATTTTCAGACACTTCCTAAAAATGATCTGAAGATAAAATACACAAAACAACTTGGAAAAACAGTTCAAGGAGCTTGATTGTCCCAAGTTAACAAGAATCAACATGGATGAACTCCACCACAACAGCTCACGAGCAGTTCTCAGTAACGGGTGTGACCACCATGACTTGCAATGCAGGACAAGCACCGCTGTCGCATAATGTAAACCAGGTTTTGGATGCGCTGTTGCGGTATTTGTGCCCATTCCTGCTGCAAAGCTTGTGCAAGCATCTGCCTGTTGATGGGTCTTGGTCGTCTGGCAGCAAGACGTCGTCCCAATTCATCCCAAAGATGGTCAGTCGGGTTCAAGTCAGGTGAATACGGCATCCATTGCATGACCTGCACATTATGAGCCTCCAGGAACTGTCTAGTCAGATGAGCTGCATGAGGTCGTGCATTATCTTGCTGGAATATTGTAACGTCATTGTGCTCTTGCAAAAACGGCAAGAGATGTGGTCTGAGCATCTCATCAACATAACGTCTGGCAGTAAGAGTTCCATTGACAATGACCAACGGTGTCCTGTAACGAGCTGTAATTCCTGCCCAGACCATTACACTTGCACCACCCCATCGGTTCCACTGACGTATGCAACATTGTCTGAATCGCTCACCTCGTCTGCGCCACACTCTTTCCCGACCATCAACCGTATCAAGACAAAATCTGGACTCGTCAGAGAAAAGGACTTGTCCCCACTGGATGCGAGTCCGCCTGCGGTGTTGCTGACACCACCTGAGTCTGTTGTGATGGTGAGTGGCACTGAGTATAGGGCCTCTGTATGGCCGTCTTGCCTGCAGCTGGTGAGTTGCCAGATGCCTACGTACAGTTGAACTGCTTATTCTGGGGTTGTTCCTTCCAGCAGTTTCTGCAGCAGTCTGGGTTGCATGACGGAAGTGGTCTCTGAGATGCTGCAACACTATCCACCTATCCTGTCGAGCAGTGGTTACACGTGGTCTCCCAGACCTTGGTCGATCTCTTACTGTACCAGTTTGAGCATATCGTCTCACAAGATTGGATACTGCACCTTGACTACAGCCAAGTCTTTGTGCAACAACAGTCTGACTGACACCAGACTCCAGCATACCAATTGCCCGTAGGCGCTGTTCACTCGTCAACCTTGGCATCAATTTTCTTTCAATGTTTTTCACCTCAGAAATCGTCAACAATTGTCACCAGAGTGAAATCTTTCAGGTGTCATTAAATGTTAGGACAGAAATCAGCCTTAAGCTCAAATAAACTCACTCAATCAGACAGAGCTAACGAGGCGTGACCTGGCCAATTAAAGAGTCAACAAACTTACCTGGACCTCAGAGCAATCAAAACAACCAAAACATTAGCTTATTACCAATAAAATGATATTGAAATATGTCTTTTAGAACCTATTAGTTTCTTTTGATGCTGAGTATATAAAAACACACTGAGCACTTTATTAGGAACACCTGTACACCTACTCATTCATGCAATTATCTAATCAGCCAGTCATGTGTCAGCAGTGCAATGCACAGAACCATGCAGATACAGGCCAGCAGCTTTGGGTAATGTTCAAACCAACCATGGGAAAAAAATATGATCTCAGTTATTTTGACACATATGTGCATACGTGCGCTGGCCGGAACAACTTGAAAAATATTATTATAAACTGACTTTTCATTAACTTCGGTAGGCTGAACAACAAAGGAATTGTAATTGACTGCATTTTCTGCAGGAAATTGATCTCTAGTGATGTGGTTAAGTTTTTAACAGTCATATAAATGACTAGTCATGTAAAGGGTGAGACACCTGGCAAGCCACGTGATGAGGTTCCGGATCATTGTCCTTAGAGGGCAGCACGGTGGTTCAGCAGGTAGCTTTGCTGTCTTATAGCTCCAATGTCTCCTTTTTTTTTTAGCTTTGGCTACTGTCTGTATGGAGTTTTATATGTTCTCCCTTTTCATGTAGGTTTGATCTGGGTTCTCTGGTTTCCTCCCATCTCCCACATGCCAGTAGGTGGATTGGTGACTCTAAATTGCTTATCAGAGTGTGTGTGTGTGTGTGTGTGTGTGTGTGTATGTGTGTGTGTGTTGCCCTGTGGATGGACTGATGTCTCAACCAGGTATACTACCACCTTGTGTTCAGGGTTTCTGAGATTCGCTATGACCCTGACCTCGATAAAACAGTTAATAAAGATGAATGAATGTTGCTATACATAAATTTCCCTTGTTCTTTTTTTTGTATTCGACTGTATGATGCATTTTTTAATATAATGTGACCATTCTGTAGAAATGACTGATTTTACATGAACATAAAATGATTCAGCTAATATACGTGTACAAGACAGATACACACACACACACACACACACACACACACACACACACACACACACACACATATATATATATATATATATATATATATATATATATATATATATATATATATATATTACAAACCAGATAAGTTTACACATACATGTAAATAAATGTTATTTAGTAGTTTAGTAGAGTAGTTTGTCTTATACTATACCCACACAATCTGACATAAATATTACGTAAAAATGTTAAAACATGTGTAAGTAGGTCTATATGACTTAAAAAACATCCGCGCCTGTATTTAGACTATAGGTATTTTCACGCGCGCGAGCCACCTGCCGAGCACAAGCAGCGCGCGCAGCTCACGAAACTCTGCTCGCGGTGCTTGGCGCCGGAGACAAGGCACGAGCTGTTTTTATAACAGGCGTTTCTGTTTCTGTACCTTGGCGCGAGAAATATGTGGCCACGGCCTGAACTGTACGAGTATATTCGACGGTTCAACTAGGTTTCGCGCTAAACGAGACTGAGAGAGAGAGAGAGAGAGAGAGAGAGGTGGAGAGCTCGCGGCTATACTGCGCCTCACACACAACCAAGTCGCGAGACCAACCTGGAGAGCGCGCGAGAGAAATTACCTCACGATTCGCTTTATTTTTGGGGGGGAAGCCTGTAAAGTTTTTTAACGCATTAACTGGACCGATTGATTTATTTAGTTATTTTGAGTTTTAGTAGAAATTAGAATGAAGACAAAAAACAGGGACCAAAGCTTGTCCGACTCCAGAGAACTCGATGGATCCTACGACCAGCTCACTGGTAAGTTTGGAACTTTGTTTTGCAAAACAATAAAACATGCGGTCTGTTAAAAAAGAGCACCACATTTATTTGTCAAAATCTTTTGCAAAACATTTTGCACAACAAACTGCATGTTTTGTTGTTAGTGCGTATTTGGCACGCGAGCATGCTCAGTCCTATGTGGATGTGTTTTATTTAATGGCTTTCCTCTTTGCTGACCTGGCTTCATACTACAGTTTGATGGTTCTTACAGCTGTTAACATGTTTGTCGCGTAGGAGCCTCGGCATAAGCCATGAGAGATTCGGTTTACATTTATATGAAGTGGTGATTATTTAAGCATTGACGGAGGTAGATCATTCCACATCAGATGCACCGAATATGTGGGCGGCATTCCAGAGGATGGAGTGAATGGAGGAATTTTTAAGTTATCTAGTCGGAGGGAAAAATTCATACAAGAACATCATACCTAGGGTTGTTAAAAAAAAAGTAGTCCAGAGGTCACAGGGTGAATAATATCAAGTACAAAACACTGTAGTCTAGAGTAATTGAAGGATGTTGTACACTTCTTCAAAACATGAACAGATTGAGAGGGTGGAGTGACTGGAAAGATTTTGTAACATTGCAGTTTAGAAATTTACAAAGCATTATTGGGTGTGTCTTTTGGAGATTACAGTGTAACAAATTAGGGGATAGGGAACTTAATGTCCCCTTCTAACAAGGGATGTCCTTGTATCTGATTTAGGGTGACTGGATATTGTTACATGTATATTTATAGACGTGACAGACAAGCTGTTTATGTTTTGAAATGGTGTTGCAGTTATGACTTTGAGATGATGTGCAACAATGTGTTCTGTGTTATCTGACGTACTGTAAACTATTCTACAATAGCAGGAATGTGTTTTTGAAATGTTCTACAGATGATGATATTCAGAAGGCATCTTGACAATGTAATCACGATGCAACTTCTGCAAAACGACACAAAATTGTCCAGATTATTGACACATCAGGATTATTAAGGAAATGTACTTTATGCAATCTGTTGAATCTGTAACTATCTACCTTAAGATGTTCCTCAGAGCCTGGTTTAAGTATGCCAGAACTATAATTTTCAGCAGATCAATTTATGGTTTTCTATGTTTGTTCTATTTTATTATATAATATTCATGTTACCATTGTGAGCAGATTGCTCACCATTTTATCTACTACCATTTATTTGTCTATGAAGAACTTAACGTTTGGCACCATGACAGATCCATGGTAACAAAAGTATTCATGGCACGAGATTGTCAGTCTGTAACATGCTACACATGTCCTTATCATCTTTATTTGCCTGAAGCAAACCACCATCCTGCCATGTTTTACCTGAGGATGGGTGTTTGTGTGACTGCATCTTATTTACTATCTATAATTAGATTGGGCATAGTTATTCATCAGTTCTTCAGACACTTTCTCTTGTCATCACATTCACACTGGTTTCCCTGATATTATTCTACACTTTTATATTTAGACTTTTTAAAATTCAGTTTTACAGGCATAGAAGTGGTGTCAGGACATTATTATGATTTTATTCATTTTATAAATAAAAAAATTAAATAACAATAGCAATAATAGATACTGAAAGCAGTATCAAAGCTCTTCTGTAGGAAATGAAAACTCTGTCTTACAAAAGGAGTACATCTTCAGACCGGGCCATTGTTTTTGGACAATTGTGCATACATTCAGACTACCTGGACAGTTAGTCTGGACAGAGCATGCTGAGAACAGGTTAATGATCAGACTAAAATGGAACCACATTAGCAGAGACAGTACATTTTTCTGAAAGAAATGCTACATATTGAGATGGAGCACTATAAAGGCTAGGTTTTGACAGAGTTGCATGGAATCATTTGCTGTTTATTTCAGACAAAGCAACAATACAGAGAACAGAAGGGACAACAAAAACAAGTGCCTGGATAAGGACTAACTAACAAGAAAAAATGGCTGAGAACCGCATTAACACACACAAGACTTTGCAAAGTCTTGTGTGACACAAAGGAGTATATCACTGGCTTGGATTACATGCCAAGACACAGGTGAAACTCATGAACCATAGCAACAGATTCCTTGGAGACAAGAACTGCTGGTGAAATGTGGATGGCTATTGGGGTCAACATGTCTGAGTCAGAGTGAACCTGCCCTCACTAGAGGCATCAGATGTACACAATTATACAACAAATTTTGAAGATAACCGGGCTGAACCTGTGGTGCATGTCAGCACATCAGGGCCATCAGGAACACAGTTTGAGACTGCAGGGTCATAAGGCTGGTTGTAAAAGGAAGACACTACAAGAGACCCCACCTAGACAGGTGAACCATGAGCCAATAATATCTTACTTGCCTCTAAGACAAGGCCATGGAGGTCCACAATGCATTCCTCAGACAGACCGTGTTCATTTGCTGAGATAGTAATTTGTATCCCAGCAAATGGACAGGGTCTTTGGAGGACAGAGCAGTGTGACCTGGGTTAATGATAAAGGGTGTTATGGAGAATAGTGATTAACAAGCTTTTGTGAGAGATGCAGGTCCATTGGTAGGCAGTGCCAGAGCAGAGTGGCCAGGACCACAGACTGAGGCACGAAACTATTGCACAGACCGGGCAATAGTTTGAGGCACCTGGCACTAACTTGGTCTTTAGTATGGGGGTCATGAGAAAATACTGCAGACAAGGGAAAAACCCAATCCAAAGTAATCCACTGGTTGAAGTCCACAAGATAAATCCTCCTTATTGGTTCTGGGCCAGACTGTGCATGCCGAAGAGCTGTGTCCCCTTCCACCATCTGGCAATTGGGTTTTTCATATTTATGCATAAAATGATGTTCTCTTTTGGAGGGAAGATAAAAAAAGAAGACAAGATGAAAGAGAGAGAACAAGGAGGGGATGGCAATTTCAAACATCTGAACTGAGCTGAAGGCTGAGACTCTGCAAAAAAATGTTGACATGCCTCTGGGAGATAGTTGCTGGTATAGGAGGTTGCAGAATATGGTTATCTGGGGTTAATGATAAAGCAGGTATTATGTAGAATGGTGATTGATAAGCTATTGTGGAGGATGCTGGCACTGGTAGGCAGTGCCAGAACATAGTGATGAGGGCCACACAGCTGAGGCACCAAAGAGGCTGGGGAAGCAGGTTGAGGCACCAGACACTAACTTAAATCTGTGGGTTATTCTACTGGTTCAAACTGAGCATGTAGAAGAGCCATCTTCCCCTTCCACTGTCTGAGACTTGGGTTTTTCCTCTATAGTTAGAGTCCTTATCTTGGTGTCCAAGTGACACAATGATAAAGTGATAACCCTGTTGTTACACAATTGTCCCTGCACTCTGGGTGGCAAGGATGGCATTTCATCTCTGTCTATCAGAATGATACTAGCCAGAATACAGGTAGTGCTGTCTTTCAAACTTGCTCAACTGTCCATTGATGTTACATGAGCAACAGTTCATTAAGATGCACTGGCTGGCTTCACATGGCTCACGATGCAGGTTTTATAATTTATCTTCCCAGAATACAAGCTGTCCTGTGAAAGGAGGGAACTAGCAGTGACTAAATTGGGAGACAAATGGGGTCTCTGTCACTTCGCCAGCTCTCTTATGAAAGGGTTCATCTTATCATAACAAGTGCTGTATGCACTGAGCATCCCTTGTTGGTGTTTACTCTTTCTTTGCTCATCAATATTGGAGCCACTGTGTTTAACAATGTCTTCGTTTACGACAAGGACTGATTTTTTTTTAACATTGTAAAGTTTTCCTGCACTCTTCTAACAGCTCATTTGAATGAGAGAACTCAGCATATAAGGAGGCCATCCCAGCTTTGTTAGCTATCATTAAAGGAATGTTTTTTCTAGAGATGCACCTATTGCAATTTTTTTGGCCGATTCCGAGTTCCGATTTTTTTGTAAGTGTGACCTACTGATACCGATTTTTGCCGATTCCGATTTTCTTTCTAAGAACTATAATTGACAGCATATACAAACAAAAATCTACTTTTCTTCAATGCAAAATTTTACTTTCATAATAAAAGAATTATTAAACATTACAATTTCCCCCAAACTGCACTTACAGGATCTTCTCTCACTTAAACAACTCTCAAAATAAAGTGCCCTGTGACTGGAAAGAGGTAGAAATAACAATTAACTGAAAATGAGTTGCTTTATATAACAAAACAGATATCATTTTCCACTATGTTTATAAATTGACCCTTTTCTCTTTTTTACTCGTCTCACAAAAGTCCAAAGATTACAAGCCTATGAACAAAACTGAAGTGTACAATACTCTTCCAAATATTAATAGGTGCAGTGGCTAATAATTAAATAAGTGTAACAAGTAGAATTAGTTACTGCTCCTTTAAGGCGGAAGCTCTCTCTTACTCCCTCACTGATGAGTGCGAGCATGAGACGGAGCGCGAGCTATGACCATCGCATATATGTATGTAAAGCCTGGTTATATTTCTGTTGCTCTTTGCCCTGTTTTATTTATGTTCAGTAACGCAGTTGTTGGTGGAGTGTTTTGCAAACTGCCCCATGTGTGCGGGGGATAGACAACGCTGATAATAAACCACTATGAAATATCAGATACGTGAGTTTTGCTTACACCTGGCTACAACCATTCAGGCTATTTGGCCTCTCTGTGTAAAGTGTTACACAAGGCACCTTTTCTTTGTTGCCAACATATGTATACTTGAGCATTAATGGCAAGTTTTTCTTCACAAACAGAAGCATCTCTGCCTTGTCACCTGATAATCGGTTTCTCCTTTCATCTATCACATGTCCAGCCAAGCTAAACAAGCGACCACTTTCAACGCTTGTACATGGAGCAGAGAGGTATAGGTTCGGGCAAGTGGAGCAAGCGCAGGGAAACGATCTTTGTTGATCCTCCAGTACGTCAATGGGCTTTCGCGTTTTTACCTACCACATGTTTTCATGCGGCTGTGAGCGTGGCTGTGACGTTATTGCCTGTGCCGCTGGCAACAACACGAGCATGAGGAAAATCGTCCGATTCCGGTCCCTGGCCGGTCGATCGGTGCATCTCTAGTTTTTTCAGCATTCAAGGTGTTCAGTGGGGTTGAAGTTCTTCCAACCCACCCTGGGCAAACCATGCTATGGACCATGCTTCGTTAAGGCATTGTTAAGGCTAGGCCCCTTAGCACCATTCTTAATGATAAAGCATACACAGACATTCTAGACAATTGTGTGCTTTAAACTTTGTGGCAAGAGTTTAAGGGGAATAGTTTGAGCACACATATGCGTGTGATTAGGGCTGGGCGGTATGACGGTATATACCATTACCGCGGAATAAAATGTCTACCGTTACAAATTTTTCTATTCCGTGTATACCGCGAAATGTAAATAAGTGGGCGTGGTTAACTTTGTGCGTAGCGCTCCTGCACGTGAGAACGATCGAGAAGCTGTACATAAGAGTAGTTGTGAGAGGAAAAACATGAAGAAAGATAAGCAAGCTGGTGAAGAAGTCCCACAAACCAATCCTGAGCAAGAGGAGGAACTTGTTATGAAAAGAGGCGCGACATCGGTTGTATGGACGTGGTTCGGGTTTACAAAATCTGACAAAGAGCAGAAGAATGTTATTTGCAAACTGTCGCGCGAATGTTCCCGCTAGCAGCGGTAGCACAAGTAACCTGTTTTATCATCTTAAAATGAAGCATGTCAAAGCATACAATTGATTTACAGTTGATTTACCAGAATGACTATTTTATTTACGTGAGATATATCGTTACCGTGAAATAAAATGACTCATTCCGTGAAATAGATTTTTGGTCATACTGCCCACCCCTAGGTGTGATGATCAGGTGAACACACACTTTTGACCATATAGTGTGTGAAGTAAAAATGCACACTTGCATTTTTTTTTCTGGACACAGGCTATTTGCCCCAAAGCGTTCCATACCTTCATCAAAGTGTGATAGCTGTTTTCAAGCCAGGGAGCAGTCCAGACAACCGATCCCTGGTCCTCTTGAAAATGGTGGTCTGGGGCTTGCTTCCACCAAATTCTGTTGCAGTCTACCTTGTGTATGAAAGCTATCTGCTCTCATTTCTGCATGTCGTGTAGCATGATTGATTCAACTTGTCATGTTACTTCCTGTTTCACATTTCATGATGGTGGGGAACAGGTTATTATGGTCAGCAGAGGAGATTGAATGCCTTATCGAAATATTAAAACCAGGTGTTCATAGATCTGGAGAACTATAATTAGCTTATCTGTTCTTCACTGCTTCGATGGTGGTAAAAAAGGACAATTAAAAAAAAAAAAAAGAAAACAGATTTTCTGCCAATTTGCAAACCTGCCATATGGAATTGCACATATCCATGGTTTGGAACCTGCGATTATTAGTTCCTCTCCCATACAAGCCCAGAATCGGTTCTAGTAGGGCTCAAGTATCCTGGCAAAATGTGAAAACGAAAAAAAAACCAAACTGTTGTGAAAGAGCTTTGAATGCCTGTTCTATATTCGCCTGTCATAATATTTTCTGTTAATCAGCCTCAGGCACCAGAGCTTCAAAGAGATGACATGTTTTCATGTGGATGTCATGCTTAAGGCCTGTCTTGACAGCAACCAAAGGGGAGACATTAATGTCATACACGTAGATTCAATACAAATGAATATGGTCTTAGATATAATGTAATTGATCATGTGATCAAAGATGTCCCAGGTCATAATTAAATATAAAATCACGGTCTGTCTTGGAGGAAAAACGATAAAGAAACAACAGAGGGACAAGGAGGGGGTGGCAGGTTCATACATCTGCCTTGAATAGTGCTCTGAGGAACAACAGGGTGAGACTCTGCAGAGCTGTTGACATTCTTTTGGAGGATATTGAGGGGAAAGAGCAAGCAAATAGTCCTCTGTCAAGATTTGGATCAGTATTTTGTCATATTTTTATTTTTTGCTTTTTCATTTAATTTACATTGTCCTTGTCATTTCTTTGTTCATGTTCATTTTCTTTGTTCAGGAATAATCTATGCATCATAAAATCTGTTTATAAACTTGGATAAGGATAATTTTGGCCTGATTGTACTGTTTATTTTTAGGAGCACTCAACAATTCCTACAGGTAGTAATCACTGCTTGTGTTTTCGTTATGCCTAGCATCCACATTGTCAGTGAAAAAAAAAAAAAAAAACTGTGGTAGAGAAAAGCCATGCCTTGCAGTATTTGATGTAGAGAGCAGCATTGTTATGGTTACAGTGTATAACCACTCAGACACCACACAGATTTGTACCTCAGATATGCAGATTAATCCTATTTTCCTCCAGAAGCGAAACCGCACACAGTACCACTCCTCTTTTCCTTTTTCACTGCTCTTGAGCATAAAAAGTTTTATTTACTGGTTTACTAAACATAACCTGCAAATATTTGTACTGACAGCTTTGTCACTGTGATGACATATAGTTCATTAATCCAGTGAGACTCCTGTGCTGTCTGAAAGTTAGAAGTTTAATTTGAACAGACGTCAGATCGTGTGCTTCTACAGCAGGATTGCAGACTGAAATATTGAGCTGACATTAAGTAAAGCTGCCATTCTTAGTGAATACTTAAAGAATGCATTACAATGATTGACAGCTAAATATGTGCACAAGTATATAGAAGTCGCTTGCAAATTAACCTTATGATATATCACTAATGATTTTTATGCTTGCACCTGATCCAAGCATGCTTGTCTTCATTTCACAATTCTTCGACAGGTTAGTCAAGACTGGCTCCCAGCAGAAGCTTGAATGATGAATGATGTAGTGAAATGGAGTTGAAGATGAAGTTAGTCATCTTCTAATGAGCCATTAGAAATGTCTGCCTGCTCCTCAGAGCTTGAATCATCTGAGTAACTTCTTATTCTTTTCAACAAGTTCTGAAAATAGCAGCGATTAGATAAGTAACATTTTATGCACTGAAGGTGCTTGTGAAACCCACTCATGATGATATGGGCTCATTTGGAGTTCTGGCATAGAAACTTTTTTTTTTAATCAGATTTGAGTTTCTTGTTCTCTGCGCAGTACAGTATCTCAGCGATGTGGGCTGACAGTGTGAAAGTGTGTGTGTGTGGGAGAGGCTAGCATGACTCAGATCTACCTCTTCAGAGACTTCGGGTGCAAGCTATGCACATGTGACAGGACTGACCTGTGTTGCTTTAAGGTAGCGTGGGTGATGGCTGCCTTGAAAAACCCTGCTCTTTGATTCGAACAGCACTCTAGAAATAGCTCGTTCACAGTCAGTTTATTGCCTCCTTCTCCTTTCGTTATTTAGATTACAAAGCGAAGATAAGACCCTGGACCACACTTGCAGCACGTTATTTATATATTTTCTTGTTTTTGCACACAATTAGAGAGAAAAGGTTTCCTGAGCCATATGGAAAAGTTTAGAAATTTTACATGTCGGAAATGATTTTCCTTTTTTTGTTTACTCCACCTGACCCACAGAAACCCTTTTGGTGGTGTTTGTGCTTGCATTTCTTCCCTGTTCAAGACGACCGGTCAATTTCATTTCATCCACAAAATGAATTCAGTGCATGATGTCATGGTGCATTCAATCATGAAAATATGTGCAGGAAAAAAAGAAGTTCCTTTGAACAAGCCAAACTCAAGAAAATTTTTTTTCTTTGCTCTTCCCATGCAAATTTTAGCTTTCAGCCTTTCATAATTCATGTTGCTGCTAATATTTCATGGAAGAAACAGGAGAAAAGAAAGCAGGGTAGAGTGAAAGCCTTCCTTCTTGCCTGAAATCTACTAGTTGACTTTACATATCAGAAATACTGTGATAAAATGAAAAATACTATATAATATAATTATAAATATACAGTATGTTAATATGTACATTTTCCTAATGTATTTTAAATCTGTGTGGTGTAAGAAAATTGACTTTTTCATTCTTGCCTGGACTTTCTTCAAAGATCACCATTTTATCAAACTCGGCTGTAAAAACGGTCAGTCTGCAGAAAGATGTTTGCTAACTAATAGAGGCAGAAGTAATAGTAATAACGATAATAATAATAATCTGCACGCAGCGTTTTCAGGGACCAAGCACCCAGACTTGGCGAGCCACACATTCATAGACAATAGACATTCATCGACATGCATAAGCAATCACAGGAAAACAGAGCCATAACTATAGGCAAAAGGATTCAAGAATGATTTGCAGTTTCACGCATTTGCCAGTCTGTTATTGGAGAATGGTTTTGAATATCAGAGTCAGTATCAGAGGCACAAAATGTGTTGCATAGCCTCAGGTCATGGTCCTGAAGATATCTACTAAGTTTTGTGTCAGTGCACAAAGTCGTTACAGACTCACTTCCTGTTTGGCGGCTTCACAGTCAGATTTATTGGCCCATTATGGGCAAACCATTTGGAGTATTAAAAATTCTTTTGATAACTTTTGTGAGGCTTATTTTGAAGATGACGTGTGCCAAATTTGGTGATGATTGGACAAAATTTGTAGGAGGAGTAGTGAAAATGTTTTTGTTGAGAAAATCCAAGATGACAGAAAATCTAATTAGGTGGAAATTGATGTCATAGGGTGCATTGAACTCGTCTCGACCCAGGGAATTGCCTTTTAAATTTTGGACACACAGTTAAAAAATTATGACCATGAATGCACTTCCATATTAGGCCCAAATTTGATCCGATGGTGGCTCTAGAGCATTGACACACTCCCCAGTGTGCTACGTTTACCAGACCATTGCCATAGACACCCTAGCCTGAAGAAGAAGAAGTAGAAGAAGAAGAATAAGAAAAGGAAGAATAACAATAGGGTGCCTATGCACCTTTGGTTCTTGGCCCCCTAATAATAATAATAATAATAATAATAATGTGTCAGTTACAGGAACACAGGTACAGTGGGTATAGAAAAGAATCACCCTCCCTTTAAAATAATCACATTTTGTTGCTTTACAGCCTGAAATGAAGATGGACACAGTTTTTTGTTTTATCCAGCTGTATTTACTATTTACTGTATTAACATCCAAGTGAAAGATATTACACCAACATGTCAGAAAAAAAAAGAAAAAAAAAAAACAAAAAACCCATAATCACTGAGTTGGAAAAAGGATCACCCCCCTCCTAAAAATGACTTGTAAAGTCAATCAGGTGTAGCTAATCACCTTCTCAATGGCACACAAAGTCATCTGACTTTCAACTGTGATCAGCTGTGGTCATTTTGATTAGCTCAGCATGAAAAGAGCTTTCCTGGAGCATTTTGTAGTGCAGCTGAAGCAAACAATCAACTATGGGTGGCAAGGCACTGTCAGAAGATCTTCAGGATAAAGTTGTGGACAGGCACAAGTACAAGCACAAGTTTTTTTGGATACAAAAAAAATTCAAAGGCTTTATCAATGCCTAGAAGCACAGTGAAATCTATTATTAAGAAGTGGAAGGTATTTGGTACAACACAGACCCTCCCTGGATCAGGACGTCGCTCCAAACTGGATGAGAGAGCCAGGAGGAAACTGGTCAGAGAGGCTACCATGCCTACAGCAACTCTGAAGCAGTTGCAGGAATTTATGACAAAGAGTGGTCATTGTGTGCATGCGACAACAATATCACAAATTCTCCACAAATGTGGCTTGTATGGGAGGGTTGCAAGAAAAAAGCCACCCATGACTGAGCTTTGCCAAAACACACCTTGAAGATTCTGGGGCCACATGGAAAAAGGTGTTATGGTCAGATGAATTATTTGGCCTCAACACCAAACGATATGTCTGCTGGAAATCCAATACAGCTCACCTTCCAAATAACACCATTCCTACAGTAAAGCATGGATCCTGTTATGGGGTTGTTTCTCTGCAGCAGGGACTGGAGCACTTGTCAGGATAGAAAATCTGCTGCCCTCTGCGAGAAAGTTGTCAATGGGAAGAAGGTTTACCTTCCAACATGACAATGACCCAAAGCACACAGCAAAACTGACCACACAGTGGTTGAAGGAGAAAAAGGTGAATGTCCTTGCATGGCCTAGTCAGAGCCCAGACTTAAACCCCATTGAAAATCTATGGAATGACTTGAAGACTGCAGTCCATAAGCGGTCACCATCAAATTTAACTGAACTTGAGCAGTTCAGTCTGCAAAGAAGAGTGGGCAAATATTGCAAAGTCTAGATGTGCAAAGTTAGTAGAGACATTTCCCAACAGACTAAAGGCTGTAATTAAAAAAATAAGGCAAATTAATGCAAGGGGGTGATCCTTTTTCCAACTTGGAAATGTTGGTGTTACATCTTTCACTTGGATGTTATAAGTTGCACTGAGTAAATACAGCTGGATAAAACAAAAACTGTGTCTGTCTTCATTTCAGGCTGAAAAGCAACAAAATGTGATTATTTTAAAGGGGGGTGATTCTTTTCTATACCCACTGTAGCTGTCATATAACCTTCCTCCTAGCACAACACATTCATCTCACAGCATCATTTCTTTTATGTAAACACAATACGCTAATTCAGACCTCTGACTTGTTTGTGTCTGTATCAATGCACTTATCTAGCCAACTGGCTTGTTAGCTAACATCATGTTAGCTCCTATTTTTAGTCAGTTAGTCGCCAATTTATAATTTGTCCACCCATGAGAATGATATCCTTGTCTACCACTGATCATGAGGTTAGACATTGGTGCTATCCAATTGCATCATCCTGTCATCCAGTCCTACTACATGCACTCTCATTGACTTGTCATCCTGCCACTCTCATCATTTGCAATTCCCTACAGGCATGTTTAATGGTGCATTCCCACAGCAGCGCTTTGGGAAAAACTGGCGATCATCGTAGCACTTTGTTTCGAGAGCCTGCTGGGAATTTCATCTTGTAACAGTTGAGAAAGCAGGTACTGCTGAGAGGCAGAAGATGCTTCAAATGAAGGTGTAAACATTCATTTCCCCAGCATGATTGGAAAGGATTGAATGGCTGCTGATTATTGCTGACATGGGAACCCGAACCACTGGCTTGGTGCATCACTACAACGTTTTTACCTGCATTTGCATTGCATTGTATTGTATGGTATGGTCATTACAATAAACAAAGCCTATTGATTAAAATGTAAGAAATCACATACAGCCTACAGTGGATATAAATCCATGGTCAAATCCTGGTTGCCTAAGTGTGCAAACCCCTATAACTAATACTTTGTTAAACCACTTTTTGCTTGTAATACAGCATGCAGTGTTTTTGGGTAAGAGTCTACCAAATTAGCACATCTTGATTTGGATTTACTGTCTTAAAAATAAATAAATAAAAATCAATTAGGAGAGTAAAAATACAGAGTATTGTATCATGTCAAACTATCGTTACACCCCTAAAAACAATATCAAAACAATATATAAATATATATTTAGCTATTCAGGGAAATTATATAAATAGATCAGATACTTTCTTCTGGATTGCTGTGTCTATGTTGAACAATTTATCAAGTGAAATGGCTTCCTGTTCCTTTTACACTCTGCACTTTTACAGCTGTGACTCTACAGACGGCACACGGCAGATTCAGAAGTTCTCTTGTGACAGATTATTAAAACAAAGTAATTTCTAAGCATTGTACATAAATAAATGATGGAAACAAATGTTTTGAGGGTTATGCTGAACATTTATATTTGGATTGTGGGCAATTTGTCAAGCAGTGACAATCGTGACAATGCTAATGATGCATTTAATGTTGCATTACATGTTTCCTGAGTAATGAAAAGAAGAAGAATGGATGTGAATATACCCGTAAAAATAGTTTCTTGCAAATTTCCTAAATAGGGTCAAATAAGGATCTGTATTCTTGAAGTAAGTGATTATTGCCCTCTAGTACACTATAGTTTGTTTAATTGTCTTGCAGAGTAGCATGACACTCATAATTTATGTTTTTTGTATAGCATGTAACGAATCAATCATTACTAGCATTATTCTTTTCCACCAGAATAATGTAATGGATCAACTTTAAACGTGAAAAACGAAACAGAAGCGCACGCTTGGATCCAAAGCACCTTTTTAAAGGAGACGAGTTTTAAAGCGTGCCCGCATTATCTACCAGAACGTGTAGTAAATCGGATGAATCTGCAACGTTTAAAAATATTCTCCACCAGTTACAATTTATGTAACGAATTAAAAGATGTTTAACACGTTTAAATGTATTCTCCAATTTATATAAGGAATTAGCTCGGATGGCGTGAAATATATCTATATATCTAATCAACGCGTGTTGTGACCAGTTATAAATATACATCAGCCATGAAAGGGAATTAATGTATGTGCACATATACATATAGATAATTAACTACAACGGATTATAATTAATTATGACTATGTATGTGGTCTAGATCAGCTTTAGGTTTAGCTGTAGTCTAGTTTAGAATTATGAACTCTAAAGAGGGAGTTTATCCTTCTGGCCAGGAAGGATTAACAAAGGAAGTTTGTTATTAAAGCGGGTAACGAGATCTTATGCAGTGCAGATTTGACTCTATCATGTGACCAAAAACGGACAATCAAGCATGGGATAATAGATTTTAATAACTAAGTGTAACTATGGATACACACGACTAACTCTAAGCAAACCATACATATGTACATCTATATACAAGAAGAGAGAGAGATTAGAGAGAAAATAATGAAATGAAAAGGGTAGCAGACAAAAAGAACAATTAATTAGCCTTTCTCAAAACCAGCAACGAACTTAAATCTCCTGTAAACAGGGGTACAATCTTAAACGCAGATATAGATCCATTAACTATACTTGCATGGCTTCAGTTTGAAAGTTCGCTGGTTCGTCATGCCGTTTGAAAAGGCGTGGGCCGTGAGGCGGTCGCATCTTTTTGTCCGGGAGAAAGAGATCCTGGCTTCCTCTTCCCGGGGCACGTGGCCCCGGGGGAGAGAAACCGGAAGAGTGTTGAAGTGAAGTTGAAGTAAGTGAAGCTGAAGAGAGAGAAGTTTCAAAGCGTGGTGTTGTTTTAACAACTTTGGGCTATGGGCCAATCAGGAAGTTGGATTTGTTGGCGGGATGAACTCTCTTTGTCTGGTCTCAGACCTGGATTTGCATGTCCAGGGAGGAGCTGGTTTATACCGTATTATATATGAAATTAAGAGAAAGCATTAAATAATGTATCCCATTGCAATGTGATATGCATAATCAATCAGGGTATCGCAAGACGATTAACTCCATACCAAAATCGATGGACTTATAAAGAATATTAAAAAGTGAAACATGGTTACAGACATTTAAAATAATATCCTAAGTTAAGCTATCTAAAATCATTATAGTTATGTTACATAAACACACAATATATGCAAACAAGAAAACATCACACTATTTGGACATCGAATAATTACATATAATTACATGTTACTTTCAAAAGAGATTTTCCATGGTGTGTGTGTGCGTGTGCACGTGCGCGCGCATGTGTAGGTAAGCTTTGTGTGTGTGCGCGTGTGTGCTTTATGTGTTTGTGTGTGTGTGTGTGTGTGTGTGTGTGTCTGAAGAGGGGGGTCGTGTCCTCTTCGCATTCCGATGGGATCTGGTGCAGACCAGAGGGGGGTTACAGATAAGGATTCATGGCTCAAAGACACAGAGAAACTTCTTTGCTAGATCCAGGCTGATTCAGAAATCAGTTTGATACGTTCAGACGTTACAAGCATTTCTAAAGACAATAGTAGCTCTGGGCTGGTGTGATTTGGTAGCATTTTAGGATCGGCCAAACTATATATCAGTCGGGTCTTAGGTCTCTGTTTCCCAATGTTTGGAATTTAGTAAAACATTATTATTAGTAAAACACAAAATTATGTTTTTAAGTATTTTTCTGTAATATGTGTACACACTCCAGTACTGTTTTTCCATGAACCGAACACAAAGAGCTTCTTGACGTTGGTACTAATACCCACAAGCCACTAATCTTTCAAGTGTATTTTGCATACAATGTTAATATAATATCATAGTGGCGTTCCTTAGGGAACACCACAATAGTATATTACCATTCAATATACAGTACATGATGGTGTAAAACAGTGGGGGGAAAAAAGTATTTGATCCCCTGCTGATTTTGTATGTTTGCCCACTGACAAAGAAATGATCAGTCTATAATTTTAATGGTAGGCGTATTTTAACAGTGAGAGACAGAATAACAACAAAAAAAATCCAGAAAAACGCATTTCAAAAAAGTTATAAATTGATTTGCATTTTAATGAGGGAAATAAGTATTTGATCTCCTATCAATCAGCAAGATTTCTGGCTCCCAGGTGTCTTTTACAAAGGTAACTACGAGCAGTTTGTCAATGCGAGGCATTGGATATGCGTCGAATTTAGACACTGCGTCTAAAGTCCACACAAAACCGGACCATCCCGTCGGCCTTGGGAACCAAGACCACCGGGCTACTCCAGTCACTGTGGGACTCCTCGATTACTCCCATTTTGAGCATGGCCTTAAGTTCATCCCGGACAACATTTTTTTTGTGTTTGGGGAGCCGATAGGGGCGGCTGCGAACCACCACCCCTGGGGCTGTCTCAATGTGGTGCTCTATGAGGTTAGTGCGGCCGGGGAGAGGCGAGAACATGTCAGAAAACTCTGCCTGTAGGTTTTTAATGTTTGTAATTTGGGCTGGGGAGAGGTGGTCCCCGCACGGCACCGGAGGGGATTGACTCGCCAATTTTACATCTACCTCCGGTCCTAGCTCCTCTCTTTCAGGAACTACCGTTGCCAACGCTGCCAACGCCGTCTCCCTCCATAGTTTTAGCAGGTTGAGATGATAAATCTGCCGCGCCCCGCCCCTATCCGTTCGCCTTACCTCATAGTCGACATCCCCGACTCTCCATGTGACCTCAAAGGGTCCTTGCCACTTGGCGAGTAATTTGGAGCTCGACGTGGGTAGTAACACGAGCACTTTATCTCCCGGCGTGAACTCGCGTAGCCATGCACCCCTGTTATACAGCCGGGATTGACGTTCTTGTGCCTGTAGCAAATTCTCCTGCGTTAGGTGACTTAATGTGTGGAGTTTTGCTCTCAGGTCCAAAACCTACTGAATTTCATTCTTGCTGGTTGAAGGCCCCTCCTCCCAATTTTCCCATATGACGTCAAGTACGCCGTGCGGCTTGCTTCCATACAATAATTCAAATGGAGAGAACCCCATGGAGGCTTGCGGGACCTCTTGTACTGCAAATAACAGGGGCTCTAGCCACTTATCCCAATTCCGTGTATCTTCCTGCACAAACTTACGAATCATATTTTTAAGCGTTTGATTAAAGCGCTCCACCAGCCCATCCGTTTGCGGATGATAAATGCTGGTGTGAATCGCTTTAACCCCCAACAATTCGTACAGCTCGCACAGGGTGCGTGACAAAAAGATGTGCCCTGATCAGTTAGGATCTCTTTCGGGATCCCAACCCAGGAGATAACACGGAAGAGTGCATCCGTAACATTCCTCGCAGAGATATTGCGTAGAGGCACCGCTTCCAGGTATCGTGTTGCATAGTCCACTAATACTAACACAAAGCGATACCCCCATGCAGATCGGTCTAATGCCCAGACGAGGTCCATGCCAATTCTCTCGAAGGGGACCTCGATTAATGGGAGTGGGTGCATCAACGCTTTTGGGGTGGCCGGTGGATTCACCAGCTGGCACGCCGCGAACGTCGCCAAGAATGCCCGGCCAATAGAAGCGAGCCAAGAGCCGACCTAATGTTTTCGCCTGCTCCAAGGGAAAATCCCCGAGGGGAACCCCTGCTAAGAGGGGGGGGCGGCACTCCCCCCGCTCTCGTTGTCACGCTGACGTGGAGCTGTCGTCGACAGCCCTGGCACCGCCTCTCCCGCCAAGGCTGCGCACATTCCACACCGCCTCTCCCTAATGCAGGACCCATCCACAAACATTTCTCTCGCTAATAAATGAAACCCCGGCCAATTAGTTCCCAAAATTAGTGGATGGGTAAGATGGGGACTAACCGCCGCCTCCACTATATTTTTTTTCCCTCGAAATTTGATGACAACGGGCACTAGTGGGTACTCGTGAATATCCCCGTGCACACACCTCACCTTCACCAAACGTGCATTTTCCAATGCCTCCCCTTGAACTAAGCCTTGGTGAATTGAGGTTTGATTGCATCCTGAATCCACCAAGGCTTGGTATGTACCCCCTTGAACACTCACCGGAATACACTCACGTACGTCCCTGCTTGATTGGGGGTGGCCTGCGGCGCGTCGGGGAGCCGGACCATCGCTCCCACATCCATGACGGGGCACTGGTCCTGGAAATGCCCCGGCTCCCTGCAACGCCAGCATGCCGACCCAGGCATTCCTCCTGCACCAGCAGCTCTGGATTCACCCACCTGAGGAGCATAAGAGACAGAAACGGAGAGCGGAGGGAGTGGGAAGGGGAGGGGGAAAGGGACGGGTGCGTGGCATGGGTCGGGGTGGACCCAGCCCGCGTCTCCGGGGGGTAGGGACAGGAAAAGGATGAGGCACGAGGTTGAGAGAGAGAGAGAGAGAGAGAGAGAGGAAGAAGGGTGGGGCTCGCCTGCCCCTGGATACGCCGCCAGGCGATCCTCTGCCAGCTGAACCGCCTCATTCAGCGACGCGGGACGATAGCACTGGACCCACTCCGCTGTCCTGTCGGGTGATGAACTGCTCCAGCACCACCAGGTCGATCACTGTTCCTGTTTTTAATGCAGTGCCGCCTGAGGGCCCGAAGATCACGGGCATGCAATAATGATTTTCACACTTGTACCTTGTGCACAGGATTTTCTCCAAGTTCTTGAAATCTTTTTATGATATTATGTACTGTAGATGATGAGATATTCAAAGTCTTCTCAATTTTACGTTGAGGAACATTATTCTGATTCAGTTTTTCGCAGATTGGTGAACCTCTGCCCATCTTTACTTCTGAAAGACTCTGCCTGTCTAAGATACTCTTTTTATACCCAATCATGTTACTGACCTGTTGCCAATTAACCTCCAGCTGTTTCTTTTTAGTAACACTTACTTTTCCAGCCTTTTGTTGCCCCCATCCCAACTTTTTTGAGATGTGTTGCAGCCATCAAATTCAAAATTAACTTATTTTTTTCTTAAAATGGTACATTTACTCAGTTTAAACATTTGATATGTTTTCTGTGTTCTATTGTGAATAACATATGGGTTTATGAGACTTGCAAATCATTGCATTCTGCAAAATATAACATATAATAAACAATATATTTATTTGGGGAAATATTGATGTGCAGTATACTGACATACAGTATAGTAGTAAATATATTGCATGGTATTTTTTAATAAATCAAAATATATTTATGTTCCATAAGAGTGAATCTGTTTTAGTCACTGTGGGTAGTGTGTATGTGTGTGTGTGTGTGTGTGTGTGTGTGTGTGTGTGTGTGTTATTGAGCGATACCCCTTAAGGAAAAATACCACACTACTGTAAGTTAGACATTATCTAAAGTGATTGATGGCACCAGTGGAGGTGTCGCTGTTCTACAGCTTGCTCTATTTTTGCAAATCTGAGGAATCACACTGCATTTGTTGCAAATTCCGCAAAGACAGTGGTTCAGATTTTTTTGTGTATCTTTATCCCATGCTTGTGCTCAAATGCATTTGAATATAAATAGCCTAAAGCATGTGACTCTTTCCTGTAGGAGTTTTGCTCTAATAAAAAGCCAGTGGATGACTAGCCACTAATAGCATATGTTAGTTCAACTTTGTGCATTTTTAAGCAATGCATTCCTTTAAAATCATACATAGTTAATTAGTTCTGTAGTCCATTAAGTAAGCAGGTATAGACAAATGTTAAATATATTAGTAACTATACAAGCTCCAGTGTGTTTCCCAGTCGCATATTGCGGTTTCCTGGAATCCTGAACCTTGCTAAAAAGTGGTAGCGAACAAAATATAATAACATATAGCCAGCTAGTTAGCTAGCACTAAAGGAAATGAATGAGTATACAAATTCCTGGAAGGAGGGACAGCTGAAGACTGGGAAAAAACATCACATGGTATTTGTTAATCTTCAGCTGTTCAGTTTTGGTGAACCTGTGCCTGATGTAGCCTAAGATTTCTATTCTTGGCTGACAGGAGAGAAACCCAGTGTGGTCTTCTGCTGTTGTATCCCATACGCCTCAAGGTTCGACATGTTGTGCATTCTGAGATGCTTTCAGACTACACGGGAGGTAAAATTTAAAAATGTAAAATGCAGCAATGAAATGTTTACCAAAGTGTCTATATTATTCAGCAATCTTGGTGGAATTCTATAGTTTAGCAAATCAAATGATCGAGTATCTCACTGCAATAATGAGCTGTTCATTTTTGCATTGCTCATTTATTATTTAATTATTTATTAAAGTGCATTTAAGTAAGTAAGTAAGTATAGTCATCCCTGAGTACATCCGCATAACCTGAGCTTAGTTTGAGCTTTAACAGGAACGGGAAATGAAAGGAAGAGAGAAACATATGGATGTGAATAAATGCAGTCTTTTCACAGACTGTTTATAGCCGCTCTGGCAAACAAATCACATTCGTTGGCAGACGATTACTCATTAGCAGAGTCAGTTTTCATTAGTGTGACAGGATTTTCTTTGACTGATCGAGTCCAAACTGGTGAACTACTAAGAAAAAGGTTGTGATGACTTCTGCTTTGGCATGACATAAATTGCAGCTCTGTTGCTGTATCTGAAGGTTCACAAGAAAAGCTGCTGTAATCACTGACAGGTAACTGACAGTTCAGGGTGTTTCTAGATAGACAGCAACAGGATGTAATGTTCAAGGTGTATGTATCTGTTTTCTACACTCCTGAATCGGTGGGCTACATGTGAAATTGGGGCCAACGCGCAATTAAAAAACAGCATTTTGGGGACAGATGGTGGCTCAGTATTTCTGAATAACTAGTTCCAAGTTTTATATAATCAAAATGAGTTCCACTTTTTAAGCCCATGCTTGATATATAGCAGTGATCCGTTATATGATGTTTTGTGATGTTCTTCATGTAGGATATTGTAGTTGTGGACATATGAAAACCATGATAAATGGTTAGATGATTATTATTAAAATTAACACTGACGAATACCTAGTTACTGTTCCCTAAATGCCATATCTGTAATACATTTGCACAACCAATCTAATGCTTGATCACTCGGCAGACTGTGCGGTTCTCAGAAAATAATCCACACTGGGATGGTGTGATGCAGCACCAAGCAAAGTCAAAGTGGATTATTTTTATATAACCACACAGTCTGGAGTGTTATTCCACTTTTACCACAGCGATTTGCTAAAAATTACTATGTTTAATTTGTTAATGAATGACATTTCACACCAGTCTCTCTCTCTCTCTCTCTCTCTCTCTCTCTCTCTCTCTCTCTCTCTCTCTCTGACTCTCTGTATCTCAAAAAATTGTCATTTTAACGAGAAACAGGAAAATGTAAACTCCCCTGTTCTGAAGACTTTCCTGTGCTGGGAAGCATTGAAAAGCAGCATGGATATTAAAAAAAAAAAACGCTGACACCTGAGACCATAAATGTTAAATAAGTATCTCTAGGGCTGTCACTATCTATTTTTTTTGATAATTGATTAGTTGACCTTTTCCTTAGATTAATAATTGAGTAGTCAATATCATATGGCATCTTAAAACCTACTTCTTTTTTTTTTAGATAAATGCTACATATTTATAAGTGCGATATAAATATACTTTGTTATATCCTAAAAACATTACTGTTTCCTGCTGTAAGGGAGACAAGAAACAGAAATGAAAGAACTTTATTAAATCCTTTAAATAATCTGATTGATTTGTTATAGCTAAGTGAAGTCAAACTAATTCATTAAATATTACAATGGTTTAATTGGTCACATTTGCCTCACATCTCCAGGGTTGGGGGTTCGAATCCCACCTGTGTGCGTGGAGTTTGCATGTACTCCCCATGTGCCGGTACTCCGGTTTCCTCCCCCAGTCCAAAGACATGCGTTGTAGGCTGACTGGCATTTCCAAATTGTCCGTAGTGTGTGAATGGGTGTGTGGGTGTGTGTGCGATTGTGCTCTGCGACGGGTTGGCACCCTGTCCGGGGTGTCCCCTACCTCATGCCAACAGTTGCCTGGGATATGCTCCAGCCTAAATCTGGTTTATTGGTATAGATTATGTGGAGTGGCCACCGTACAAGTCCGTGAAAATGAACTATAGAAACAATAAAGTATTATAACGGAAGCATTAATATTAACTGATCATTTATTTTACAGCTGGAACTACATCAAAAATACACCCCTTCAAACCAGTCAGTTTGGAGAATTCACCCGTGCTGTGGTATAAAAACCTTTTTGTCCTGTGCCCAATTGAACCCTGGGATGTTTTCCCTCTTTGTATAGGCTGTTTAGGCAGGTAAGAATACAGTAATCACACTAGGGTGTGGACCAGTACAGCCAGTCTTTGTGAAGTGGTTTCAATCTGCTTCCGAGTGAACTCTACTGCAGGGAGAAAGCAGTTCGACACAACTGCAGGAAGTGAAACAAACAGGCTGTATATTATTTGTTGTGCAGCATTTTTGTAGATGTGATCGGCTAAATAAAGTGAGGCATGGGTATGTCCAGAGAACTTTGTTGTTATGGATTTAGGGTGGCACACAACCTTCATTTTGGCTGCAGAAGATTAACTGAATGGAGTCTGAAGGGCTGTGTTCAAGGGTGGTGTACAGCCTGATAATTAGCTGTGTTCTCAGGGCGGCATGTAGCCATGCAGGTCCTGTCGATATTCACAGCACCTTTTGCCTTTTTGCATTAAAAGTCAAGGAAGACTAACTTGCAGTAGGGTGCCCTTAAGCTTGGGTCATCGATTACTTCAACAGGTAATGGCACAGCAAAGCAGAGCACACTTCTCAGAGGACACTCACATACACACACACACACAAAGGAAACATCCCACGAGCTCCTTTCTATTCTCCCTTTATTTAGCGTAATGTTTTTGCAGTACTTTACCAGTATTAGGCAGATATAGAAAATAAACATTATTAGTGACCAGGCTAGTTAGATGCTGTAAAGCATTGATTGTCATAAAGATCTAAGTTCAAATGGTTCTTCTGAGAAAAGCCCATGGATTTCCTTTTAAGTGTTATTAGTCCTAAAAAAAAAAAAGCTTTACCATCTGATGCAGATTTATAGTTCAACAACCTCTTCTGTAACAAAATGCACATGTGCTGTATGACAGCTGCTCCTCGGTTGGCTCCTTAACCAGGTTTTAGATTGAGTTATTTTTCAACGCAGCTGTGTACCATATCATTGCACTGCAATCTGGCAGGAAGTGCCTGTACTAAAATGCTAGCGATGTGTTAGGTGAAAGATAAACTATTCCCGAATGAAGCTTGCCCATAAATTTGTGTTAATTTTATGAATTAGTATTAATTACATACTTTGATGAACAGATTAATTAATGGGATGGATTGGCATCCCGTCAAAGGTGTATTCCCACCTCATCCACAGTGTTCCAGGGATAGGCTCTAGACCTTGACCAGGATTAAGTGGTTATCCAAGATGAATGAACGAATGAGTGAATGAATGAATTAGGAGTTGTTCCAGTGTACTGCTGTTGAATGCTCGATTCTGACTGGTCAGGAGGCAGCAGCGAGTGATTTTCAAGTGAAGCAGGATGGGACCGAAAGGCAGGCATCTCATGACGGCAGAGTGCAAGCAGGGACTCCGACAAGACTAACTATGACAGCATAACTAAAAGGTAGAGCCAGAAAGTAACACAGGGTGCCCTGGGACACAAAGAGACAAATGTTGACAAACCTGAGTGTACGTATGAGAGTGGGAGGACCACAGCATCCAAACATCCCAGTTTACCAAAACATTATATGGCCATGAACCCTACAGATCTTCTTCTTTATCTAAGAGAAAAATATTAACAAAAGGCTTGACTAAACAAATAAGGTTTCAGCCTAGTCTTAAAGATTGAGACTGTGTCTGAGTCATAAACACTAGTTGGAAGGCTCTTCCATAACTGTGGGGCTTTGTAAGAAAAAGCTCTACCCCCTGCTGTAGTCTTTGTTATTCTAGGTACCAATAAAGAGCCTGCACAATTTGATTGAAGCAGGTGTATTTTAGGCTATTTGTAACATTTAGATGAAACATACCACTGTATAAGCATTGTCTTATAGATAATGCCATGTTGCCTTCTGCTATGTTTATTCTGCGAAACGTTGCTTTGTTGGATGTGGCATGGAGATACTGTAGCTCTGGAAATTCATACATACTTCATGACGTACAGTGTGCTACATACTGTGGTGTTTTGCAGAAATCTTAGCATAACGCTTATTATTAGTAAAAGCATTGCATGATAAATCATATGGTAATAAAATGGATTAGATTAAATATTGTTATACAATGAATTTTTAGTACAGATTGACTTGCATAACCATCTTTTGCAGGCCTGAATGAGTGATTAGCATAAGGACCATAGTAAAGGCTTTAGCTCAGAAAATAATGCAGCACTGAACTAACTGAGCTGGACCAGACTAGTCCAGATTAGTAGATATAGATAAAGTGACATTTTGGAAGTAGTGTGTAATTATGTAAAATAAAATGGCTGACATGTATTCTCTTCATACATTAAAGTGACATATAATCATGTTTTTTAACCAGACAGAATGTATGGACTGCTTAGATAAGTAGTACAGTTGGTGGGTGAGAGACTGAGGCTATATTTTGGAACATATCTGTCTATTTCTTTCATTTCTAAAATCACCCCTTTGCTTGTACTTTCCAGCTCCATCCAGCAGAATGAGTCATCTTTAGCCATGCTAAACTGGGGATGACTTTGAATCATGTCACGTCTCATCACATTAAGCGCTTATACATGGCAGCTTTAGAGGGAGTATGTTTGAGGAGCCCCTCCATCATAAATCTGAATAACATGCAGGATTTGGGCTCTTGGTTTTAGCAGCTCTCTTGGATCCTCTCTCTCATACTGTTGTGGGTAGAGAACAGCCAGAACGTGCTAATGAGTCCGGCAGGTATTACATTAATGCAGGCTGTCAGGTGGTGACTTTACCACAAGCAAGAGGAAGCGCTCAATACTCTTAACTCTGCTATAGACAAGAGATGGCTTTATTCACGTGGGGATAGCTTTCTCTCTTTCTCACACTCCCAAAATATAACATTGTAAAGCAGGGATCGCTAACTGGTGCTCTGAGGTCCCGATGCAAACACAGCAGTGTATTTCATCGGCAGAGTCGATCAGTGTATACTATAAACAATTGGCTGTAGTTTAATGACTCTAATATTTTAAGCTTTTCTGATCACATGCGTTTATGTCAGTTATATAGCTGAAGGCAGAGAGAGCTAGAGGGGTCAGAAAGAGAAGTTTTGATGAGCTGTAAACAGAATGGACAGGGATGTATGTGTGGTCTCAGGGTAGAGGTGTGCATTGGGAGTGGGTGGTTTTAATTTAATACACGCTATCAGGTAAGAAACTTGATGGACAAAGAGAGGCCATGTTCATTAACATGGGAATGTGCAGGTTGTCACAGTGGTTTAAAGCAACTAATTTGTGTATATTTTGGGAAATATACGCAACTAAGTTTGTTAGAAAATATCACAGGTACATACAACAAAAAATAATACCTGTGAATGGGATTGGTCAAACTTTCTGTGGGAATGGGGTTGAGTGGGACGCATGCACACCTCTATTTCAGTCCATGGTGCTAGTCAAAAGTGGTACTATGAAGTACTAGTGCAACACAAAACATAACCACTTTGAATTGTCTTATTTATATAGCCATGAACTAATCATTAATGGTTAAACATTAAGAGGTAACTGTAACTATCAATTCAGTCATGTTGTTTGCTTGTTGGACAAAATTTTCAGTAACTGAAACTTCACAAGTTTTAGTTGATTAACACAGTTATATGGTGTTGTGTTTTGTTCATAGACGTTACGTGGGCATCATTCTTCATTCATAATGAGTGAGAGTTACACAGAACTGTCCTCCAACAGAAGTCTCACTTTGATGATGTTAGAACCTGGCAATGGACAGATGGTTGAAGTTAATGGGGTTAGTATGGCACCACCTGGCTGGGAGCTCCATCTCTCTTTGAATAATATATGTAGTTAGAGAAGCACATAAAATTGCTAAGCACCTTTATTACCTGTTTCCTCCTTGATCTTGCTAGTCTGCTGAGTTGCAGAGAATTTAGTTTGTCGGATCGGAACATTTTGATGTATTTTGGTGAAATGTTGCCAATTTTGAAGCCACAGATTTTGTCTTAGTGTGTGTGTAGGGCTGAAAACATGAAACATGATGACAGAAAAAGGTAAACAAACCTTTACCACTGCGTTTGACTTACCTTGGAAGCGGAAAGTTGGAACTGGGAATAAAATTTTCGACCTCAGTGCATCTGAGCTAAAAAGTGTGAAAAATATGGACACCTCTATGGTCATCTTTTGTTAGCAATAATCTAGCTAGATAACTGTGATGAGTGAACTGTAAAGTCAGTGTTTTTAGTAGATACAGCACAACTCATTTAAATGTAGAAGTGCTACGTTGTTTACTGTTCATGCTATGAACAGTCATGTTGATTTGATGTCACTTGCTGAACTCGAGGTTGAGGAGTCCATCCCAAGGTTTTGAATAGAAATTCAGAGTTTTGTTTTTTCGTAGTAGGAGGTTGGAATGCTGCATTAGTGTGCATAGAAATCATTAAAAAATCACTCAAGCACAGAGAACACAGAGCTGGCGCTAAGTAAATTACTAGGCTGTACCAAGTCTAAAGAAGAGATATTTCCACGGCACCTCAACTATGTTCTTTAGCTCAAGGCTCAGTTAAGCAGCTCACATCTACAGAAGAATCTTGCCAGCAACCCAAAAACCATGGAATGGTTGGTTCACTTCATGCAAGTTGGATCAAATGCAATCATCAATGCAGTTTTGTAGATAATACTAGAGATGCACCGATCGACCGGCCAGGGACCGGAATCGGCCGATTTTCCTCATGCTCGGCCTGGACCGGTGACCGGCCGGTCAGTGTCATGTCTTTCCGATTCCGAGCCGGTCCGTGTTGTTGCCAGCGGCACAGGCAATAACGTCACAGCCATGCTCACAGCCGCATGAAAACATGTCGTAGGCAAAAACGTGAAAACCCATTGACCTACTGGAGGATCAACAAGGATCGTTTCCCTGCGCTTGCTCCACTTGCCCGAGCCTATACCTCTCTGCTCCATGTACAAGCGTTGAAAGTGGTCGCTTGTTTAGCTTGGCTGGACATGTGATAGATGAAAGGAGAAACCGATTATCAGGTGACAAGGCAGAGATGCTTCTGTTTGTGAAGAAAAACTTGCCATTAATGCTCAAGTATACATATGTTGGCAACAAAGAAAAGGTGCCTTGTGTAACGCTTTACACAGAGAGGCCGGATAGCCTGAATGGTTGTAGCCAGGTGTAAGCAAAACTCACGTATCTGATATTTCACAGTGGTTTATTATCAGCGTTGTCGATCCCCCGCACACATGGGGCAGTTTGCAAAACACTCCACCAACAACTGCGTTACTGAACATAAATAAAACAGGGCAAAGAGCAACAGAAATATAACCAGGCTTTACATGCATACATGCGATGATCATAGCTCGCGCTCCGTCTACCGACTGCCCAAGAGAGAGCGATCCGCCTTAAAGGAGCAGTAACTAATTCTACTTGTTACACTTATTTAATTATTAGCCACTGCACCCATTAATATTTGGAAGAGTATTGTACACTTCAGTTTTGTTCATAGGCTTGTAATCTTTGGACTTTTCTGAGACGAGTAAAAAAGAGAAAAAGGTCAAGTTATAAACATAGTGGAAAATGATATCTGTTTTGTTATATAAAGCAACTCATTTTCAGTTAATTGTTATTTCTACCTCTTTCCAGTCACAGAGCACTTTATTTTGAGAGTTGTTTAAGTGAGAGAAGATCCTGTAACTGCAGTTTGGGGGAAATTGTAATGTTTAATAATTCTTTTATTATGAAAATAAAATTTTGCATTGAAGAAAAGTAGATTTTTGTTTGTATATGCTGTCAATTATAGTTCTTAGAAAGAAAATCGGAATCGGCAAAAATCGGTATCGGCAGGTCACACTTACAAAAAAATCGGAAATCGGAATCGGCCAAAAAAATTGCAGTCGGTGCATCTCTAGATAATACTGTGATGTATCTGTGTTCTTGATGCATTTTTAAATTTTAACAACAGATATACTGCAGATATAATCTAATTATATAACAGAGTTGTAGCCTATCAGTGTACCTACTGAGCTGTAAATGGGGCTAAGTGCTACAGATCTGTTTTTAACTTAACACCTTAGTTTCAGGTTACAAGTTTTTAATATTGGACTGTAGCTTCTTGACCGATAGCTCTACCTTTGATAAGTGATGAGAGTAAATGTGTCATATGCAGCAAGTAAGAAGATACTAACACACGTTATGATTTAAATGCCAGTACATTTGCCTTTTTCTGTCCAGTTTAACTTTGACGAAATACCCTTTAACTGTGAAATGAAATGTAGAGCAATTAATATATTTTATGCCACAGCATCTCTTATAGGATGCACCGAGTTGAAATATGGGTACAGGAGAAGCGTAATGGACTTGACAAAGCACAAAGTGAACTCATATTTCAGCACTGACCTCAGCAGAATACCTGGGAAGCTAACAGGCCCCTAAGCACCAGGATATTTTGTCTTGGTAAGACAACAGCAGAGCAATTGAATGCTACCATCCCATTAGACATCTTGCACCACTGACGCGATACAGTACTGTGCAAAAGTTTTAGGCACCTTTTTTTTTTGTACATATAGATTTTTTATTTAATGACTTCTACATTATCAAGTCAGTACAAAAAAACATTTTTAGATTCCCCAAACATTAGTTTTTTAGCACAAATTAAATGTTACAGAAAAATGTTTGTATGTCATTAAAGAAAGCAGCATATTACATAAGAGACCATTTTTCAGACAAAAAAAACACAATGAAGGCTGCTGGGTTTTGCTGCAAAAATAAGAAGCAAGTACGAAAGTCAAACTCTCCAGAAGAACTGTGGCTGGTTCTGCAAGATGCTCAATAAAACTTACCAGCTCATTTCCTAATAAAACTGCACAAATTGTACCAGAGACTACTATTTTTATTTTTTTGTCACACCAAATATTGACTTTGTTCCATTTACTGTTTACTGTTCTATACGGTATTTTTTTTAAAATGTAGAAACATTTAATTTCATTATTTTGAAGGCATCTTTGCTCTACAGCATTTCTTTGCATGTGACTAAAACTTTTGCACAGTGTTGTAGAGTTGTAGAGTTTAGCATGTTGTAGAGTTTAGCAAAATTAGCCTAGCTTCAGTTTGTTTCTCTCAGTTCGGCATGGAAATTCATTCAGTTTAATTGAGAAGAGCCTACTTCAGTTGGAATAAGAATTCTGGACTCATGTCTGTTAAATAATGCTGCCAGATGACCTCTATAGTAATTATGATTGATTTGCATGGGGCAGGTGATTTCTGTATAAATCACAGGGATGGGAGTGTCACAAGTACACAACTGGAACTTGATCATTAGTAGGTCACATGACCATAACATGTGTAGGCTGTACCTGTGCTCTAAACCCTCTGGAAACATTGTCTATTTGCATCTATATGCATAATATAGTAACTATAGCAACTAACAGACTCCTCTTTGTCAAGATGAAATTCCAAATCGGAAAAAGATAGATATACAAGATGATTTGTAAAATTTTCTGTTTATAAAAAAAAAGATTTCAGTGTAAAAAGAAAAAAAAGTTCGGTAGAAGCCACTGAGCAGACAGGAAGCACAGGGAGTAGCAGTCATGCCTCGTCAATCTCGACTTGACAAACACTCCAGCTGTCACTGGGAGCTTGCGTAAAGATGAAAAGCACAGAGGGAGAGCCAGTGGGACAGGCTATAGGCAGAACAGCTCGACTGTGTCCTCACACTCAATCACTCAGGAAAGAGGCGGCACAGAAGAGTATAAAAGTCACATCAGCTGCCCAAACTCCCAAACCAATTACTCCAACAACAAGTGAAAATAGGAGTGACTGTATTACTCCTCTGACTCCTTACGTGTAGCTGGAGAACTGGCTAATGTATTGAAATGAGGTGTTTATTGAGGCTTATATTCCATAGCAAAGGTCTGTGGAACAGGCACACATGGTTAACACAAGCAGATTAATTAGCAGGTTCAATATTCAGGGAAAGAAATCAAAAATACCAGAAACATGACTAAGCCTACCCTAACCCTCACACTACCAAGTGACAAGTTGTTCAAGTTACTTGTGAGTGGTTGGAGGTTCTCGCACCTTTGCATCAAGTGTTCCCGGGAAAGGCTCCTGATCCACTGTGACCCTAACCAGGACACAGTGCTTACTGAAGCCTGAAGGATTGTATTCAGTGTCATCTTAGAATATCAAGATCTGGCTACAATAAGGAAACAGCCTAACTGAAAAACTCTAACTGTAAACACTTCACATTTTGAGTTGCTTAAAAAGATATCACATTGATTTATTACAAAAAAAAAAAAAACATTAAAAAAACAGCAATTGTGAAATCACTTTCATTCACATTTTAATACATAAAAATTTGATTATAAAACCAATATGACCTGGATCCCTGGCAACATAATGGAGGCTTTATAGAATCAGAAATTCACCATTATTAAGCCAAACTGGATCTGTAATGAACATCTGTAATGATGTGAAGACTACTATAAAAAGAAGATGAAGTAGGGAACGTAGTTCACACCTTATTTTGAGGGGAAAGTTGACAAGGTTATGTTCTTCTATCAACAGCATTAATTTAACAATATGGCTTCCACCCTCATTATTCAGCAGCTTATAAAATAGCACTTGATCCAGCACTTCCTATTGTTTTACATTTTATATCTTTATACTATGCCTTGCCAATTAATTGTGTGCACAACTTAATGAAACAAGAGGTCATGAAATCATAACTTGCTCAGGATGTAAGCTATTTCATTACACCTATAGTTCACTATTTTGAGTTGTCAAACTAATAAAATAATGACACTGTTTTTGTTAATGTGTTTTATTAGTGTCATATTTGTGTATTTAATTGAATTGGACTCAAATGGAATACTATGTATGCATTTATTTATTTTTTTAAAAAGGATGTGTATATATTTTTTAATCCAGTCCATATACCACTAAGGAATGTAACTGAAGCTAGAGGCTCTGAAAGACCAAAGTCTGCCATCTGTTTAATTTTTCTCTATTTTATAATGCTAAGAATAAGCCTGCACCTTATAATTATAATTGGTATTTGACTATGCTATTTGAATTAACTGCCATTCAGGAACTGCAGGCAAGTCTATAGTTCTGACTGAACAGACCTCCAAGCTCTCTCTCTTTCTGAAAGAGTGATCATGCTTTCTGAGTACTCCCTTTCTGAAACACAGAACAGACTGTCTACCATACCATAGTGTTAGTCTGCTGCATTGATTTTTTTTTTTTTTGCTCCATTTTCTCCTCATTCCTGGCCAGAAGTAGACCTGTCTGATCCAGGATGGTGCCTCCAGCCTGTCATTTCCTGGCTTGTTCTTCACCGGAGTCTGCTTGTTAACTCATGAGCGGTATTGCTGAAGTCAGCCAGAACTACCAGGAAAGGGGGCTCAGGTGTTCATCTTACTCATGCCTGAAATCTATAACGTTAACAGGGCTATGATTATACATATGCAAGTGTAATTAAGCTGGATCTTGAGGAATCAGCAATTAAGGCTAATTATAGTAATTAAGAAGCTGATTACAAACAGCAAAGTCTCACAATTCCAGTTTTTATAGGAAGCAGTTATAGTAGGTTATAAAAGAGTTAATGATGATTAATGTAAGGACTAAGAACAGGTTAGGGTTTAATAAAATATTAGTGAAATCATTGAGACTGTCAATCTGATTTTACAGTGAGATCAGGGAAAATGATCTCATTTAAAATGTTTAAACACTGTCATGAATTCCCCCTTACTGTGGGTGACGTATTATTGTATGTCCCAGTGCGGTGAGCACTACATGCACTTTTATTTATGCTTTGGTTTTGGCTTCAGTCCTGTCCCCACCCCTAGGATGTGAGCACCTGCTGGACAGACAAGCATCTCAGAAATTCTCCATCAATCACACTTTTATAGTAGAGTAGCTAGATGGAAGCCAATCCTGAGTAAAAGGCATGTGGCAGGCACTTCAAGGATTCTGAGAGCATGAGGAAAAGGATTCCCTGGTCTTATGAAATCTTTTTGGGCTGAAGTCCAAGTGTGAAATCTGGTGAAAAACCTTGTACTGCTCATCAACTGGTTAATACATTATGCTGAAGCATGGTGGTGGCAGCATCATGCTGTGGGGTGATTGTCAGTGTCAGGGATGGGGAGAGGATAGGATGAATGCAGCCAAATACAGAGAGGTGCTTGAAGAAAGCCTGTGACCTCAGACTCGGTTTCTTCTGTGCAAGTCTCTGAGTCTTCTTGAGTGGCCCAACCAAAACCCAGACTTCAACCCCACACTATATATGCCTGTTTACTTCCAGCTTATCAGAATTCATTCAGCCTATGCATTCTCTTTATACTCTGTACTGGCAATGCTGCTAGATTATTTTATCCTCACATTGCTTACTCTGTGAGATTCTGAAGCTCAGAGACATTTGCAGATCCAAATGAATAATTGAACACAATTGACTAAAACATTTGTGTATTTACTGTTTTTAATTAGAGGAGAAAATGGTTTGAGTGCATTATCTGAGCAATTAAAAGTCGCTTTCTAAAACCTGAACATGCAGTGAGAAGACAGTGACTTCCATTAGATAGTGATTTATGGTATTTAAATTATTAGTGTAGATTAATTTTTTGATATGTGAAACTCCTCACGAAGAATAATGTTTAAGCAAATTTGAATTCAAGCAGAAAACAAATACAATATGGACACCAGAACTGTACTACAGGTATATGCAGTCAGCACCAGAATTATCAACACCCTTTGAAAAAATGTATAGTGTTTATATAAAAATTAATTAGTGTAAAGTCTCCATGGAAATTTGAGATAAATCTAACCTTTAATAGAAGTAAAGTTAGTCTAAGAGAATAAAAAATTGAAATATTGAACAGTACATATATTTAACAAAACCATGTGTCACAATTATTGTCACCCCTACATTCAGTACTTTTTGAAACCTTACTTTTCCCAACATAACAACAGTTCTGCTAGAATGCTTGATGCAGTGAGTGAGGAATCTGAGAGCATTCCAGATCTCCAGATCCTCCAGAGTCCCAGGTCCTCTCTTGTGGACTCTCGTTCAGCACACCATGGTTTCAGAGATGCTTACATTAGGGGACTGGGATGGTGTAAACTTGATTATGTCATCATTGAACCATTTTTGGGTGGATTTGGACATATGTTTTGGATCACTGCCCTTCTGGAAGATCCAACCATGACTCCTGGCAGAGGCAGACAGTTTTTGTACTTCATGGAGTCCATTATACCATGTATGCTATCACGGTTACCAGGGCCTCCATTATACTTAACAGTGGGAGTTAGGTTCTTTTGTGTATACATACCTTCCACATAATTTCCAAATAATCTCCAGCCGTGATCATTGGAGAAATTTATGTGCTTGGGGGCAACATACTCTTCCATCCTCTTCCATACTCTTCAACCTGGTTCATTACTGTTCTGTTTGGTTTACACTGGGTTTATACACTGCATTGCTCTAACAGTAGATAAGGGCATTTTCAAGCATGTAGCTATTTTTAATAGCCTATGAAGTTGAACACAATTTTATCACATTTCATTTGTGTATTCTCTAACTGTCCTTGTTCTGTTGAATTTCTAATGGTCTCCGTGTCACCTCATATTTTCATGAATGGCTGAAAGTAACCATTAAAAAGAAATAAATTGCTCAGTTACATTTTATTCATAAGAATTTCTAGGGTGCCAATAATTGTGCCACAAAATTTTGTACATTTGCCAAGGATTTTTAAATCCTCTTAGAATAAATTGACTTTAAAAAAGGCTGAATGTCTATCAGTTTTTTACTGTAAGATTAAGGTGATCCACAGAGACATTTATTATTGTTATTTTTTCTACCCATCTTTAACAAATAATAAATAGTGCCAGGCTGAGATTCAACATTAATTGGACTCTTCAGGAGGGATTGAGTGTGTTTTGTTCCAATCTTGTTTTAATTATTTTCTCATTAGTGCACATTATATTACCTGCTGGCCTTTGAGATGTCAGGCTTTTAGTCATCACGCTCAGCTGATTAAATGTCAAGCCCTTTCTAATTCCATGAAAGTCACTTGTTTCAGTGAAATCTTTTCATTTTGATCTACTGGATTTAGACATTTATATTGATGAAGGGATATTTCAAAGTGTGCTGAAGGCCCTGATCGCTCTGTCACATGATTGCTTTGTGTAAAAGTCCATTGATTATTACATCTCATGGGAGCACAGTGGCATAGTGATTAGCACATTTGCCTCGCACCTCCAGGGTTGGGGGTTCAATTCCCACCTCAGCCCTGTGTTTGCATGTTCTACCCATTCTTTGGGATCTCCTCTGGGTACTCCAGTTTCCTCCCCCAGTCCAAAGACTGCAGGTTGATTGGCATCTCTAAATTCTCCATAGTGTGTGAGTGTGTCCAGGGTGTCCCCCGCCTTGTGCTGCCGGTTTAGAACCAGTGGACCAGTGGAGATTTTAATCTTAATCTGATCTGCATGAAACACGTTTCATAATTTTTGTAATCATAAGCGAAGAACATGGAAACGAGGGCAAAGAAAACTGAAGCGAATTAAAAGAAAATGAAATTATGAGCAAAAAATTGTAGAGAGAGCAAGCATAATAGTAAGTTAACCAAGGAAAACAATTTTATTTTTAATTCTGATTATTTTGTGTTCTTTTTTGTGATGCCATAATTATGTCTCATCTATTTATCACAAGAATGAATGAAGACATTATTCAGCATAAATACTCTACAGTAAATGAGTTAGAAGTTAGCAGTTAGGTGTGTAACCCAGTGTGCACAATAGCAAGCAATAAAGCACCAGATGACTTTTCATTTTCTACACATGTGCACGTCACAGAGCGGCAATTTCAGACACAGTGGCAAGCAACAAATTAGCAGTGCAACAACAACAACAAGTAACTCTTGAATTGAAATTTTGATTTTCTGAATCTGTTGAGATATGAACTTTGAAAAGGTGAGATTTTACCAAAACAATATCAGATACAGGATTTAAATGTAAATGATATATTATGTAAGGGTACACAGTTCAACAAACAAAACTAATGACAGTAACTTGCAAATGAAAGTTTTGTCTCATTAATATTCCTCTTTGTAATTCATGCATGATGGGCTCATTAGGTGGTGACAGCACTGCCGTGGCCCTCTAATGCCCCTGTGTCTGTCAGTACGGCACCCGGTACATCACACAGGCTGATTTATCTGCCTGTCAGACTCCTCTAACTGATGAGGTCTGTAAGGTGATTAAAACCATTCATGCTTAATTGTTTCCATGATGACTTTAATGCCTTGGTGGGTTTCTTGTTGTCATGCTGGAAAGTGAAATTTTTCTTTATCATCAGCTGACTAACAGAAGACTGCAGGTTTTTTGCCAAAATAGATTGTTATTTGGATCTATCCATGATTCCTCTATCTTGACTAGAGCCCCAGTCCCAGCTGAAGAGAAGCAGCCCCATAACACGATGCTGCCACCACCATGCTTCACTGTGGGTATGATGTACTTTGTGTAATAAGCTGTCTTGGCTTTGCACCAAAAATATGTTTTAGAATTATGCCCAAAAAGTTCTACCTTGGTCTCATCAGACCATAACACATTTTGCCACATGTTTGGAGTGATTTAGGTGGGCTTGGATGTTTTTTTTTTGTTGTTTTTTTTTGGGAGAAAGGGCTTCCGCCTAGCCTTCCCACCTCATAGCCCAGACATGTGAAGAATATGAGAGACTGTATTCACATGCAGAGAGTAATCAGTACTTGTCAGATATTCCTGTAGCATCCCTGATAAGTTTTTGGCCTTTTGTCAATTTTGTCTTGTCCTTTTGTCAAAATTGAAGAGACGTCCTGACCTTGGTAATGTCACTGTGGTACCCCATTTTCTCTACTTGTTGATGATGGCCTCAGTCCTACAGAAACAGCTTATTTTAATTTTTTTAATTTAAATTTTCCCATATCATATCATTTTTCATGAGGGGCCAATAGGACAGTTTTTTTTACTCCTGTTCGTGAAGGAATTCTGACCAATCCTGCCTGCTATAGGTTGCTTGCATTCAGGGCTGAAACATATTTGGTTTTATTTCCCAAGTTATGACCAGATTAAAGCAGTTACTGAAGATGAATAAATAAACATGGTAAGCACATTGCGCAGTGTGAGCACCCAGTACATTTCACTTGTTAACAAATGTGTCCTTGCTTTGTTATGCAAGTTTCAAGTGTGACTTCCTGCACCGGCCCGCATGAAAGTAAAACAACTACCAACTATTTTTGGGACCCCAGTTCCCATGCACAACTATACTTTATAATGAGCCAAACAACATTAGAGCTATGGTAGCCTCACAGAGTGATATGTTTTATAAATAAATGTGGCCAAGAAATGCCTACTTTCACAGAAAGGGGTCGTTTGAGAGAAATGGCAGATGACCCACCAAAGATATATGTATGTATATATATACAGTATCTCACAAAAGTGAGTACATCCCTCACATATTTGTAAATATTTTATTATATCTTTTCATGGGACAACACTGACGAAATGACACTTTGCTACAATGTAAAGTAGTGAGTGTACAGCTTGTATAACAGTGTAAATTTGCTGTCCCCACAAAATAACTCAACACACAGCCATTAATGTCTAAACCGCTGGCAACAAAAGTAAGTACACCCTTAAGTAATAATGTCCAAATTGGGCCCAATTAGCCATTTTCCCTCCCTGGTGTCATATGACCCGTTAAAGTTACAAGGTCTCAGGTGTGAATGGGGAGCAGGTGTGTTAAGTTTGGTGTTATTGTTCTCACACTCTCTCATACTGGTCACTGGAAGTTCAACATAGCACCTCATGGCAAAGAACTCTCTGAGGATCTGAAAAAAAGAATTGTTGCTCTGCATAAAGATGGCCTAGGCTATAAGAAGATTGCCAACACCCTGAAACTGAGCTGCAGCACGGTGGCCAAGACCATACAGCGGTTTAACAGGACAGGTTCCACTCAGAACAGGCCTCGCCATGGTCGACCAAAGAAGCTGAGTGCACGTGCTCAGCATCATATCCAGAGGTTGGCTTTGCAGAATAGACGTATGAGTGCTGCCAGCATTGCTGCTGAGGTTGAAGGGGTGGGGGGTCAGCCTGTCAATGCTCAGACCATACGCCGCACACTGCATCAAATTGGTCTGCATATCTGTCGTCCCAGAAGGAAGCCTCTTCTAAAGATGATGCACAAGAAAGCCTGCAAACAGTTTGCTGAAGACAAGCAGAATAAGAACATGGGTTACTGGAACCATGTCCTGTGGTCTGATGAGACCAAGATAAACTTATTTGGTTCAGATGGTGTCAAGTGTGTGTGGCGGCAACCAGGTGAGGAGTACAAAGACAAGTGTGTCTTGCCTACAGTCAAGCATGGTGGGGGGAGAGTCATGGTCTGGGGCTGCATGAGTGCTGCTGGCACTGGGGAGTGTACTGTGACATGTACTGTGACATACTGAAGCAGAGCATGATCCCCTCCCTTCGGAAACTGGGCCGCAGGGCAGTATTCCAACATGATAATGACCCCAAACACACCTCCAAGATGACCACTGCCTTGCTAAAGAAGCTGAGGGTAAAGGTGATGGACTGGCCAAGCATGTCTCCAGACCTAAACCCTATTGAGCATTTGTGGGGCATCCTCAAACGGAAGGTGGAGGAGCGCAATGTCTCTAACATCCACCAGCTCTGTCATGTCGTCATGGAGGAGTGGAAGAGGACTCCATTGGCAACCTGTGAAGCTCTGGTGAACTCCATGCCCAACAGGTTTAAGGCAGTGCTGGAAAATAATGGTGGCCACACAAAATATTGACACTTTGGGCCAAATTTGGACATTTTCACTTAGGGGTGTACTCACTTTTGTTGCCAGTGGTTTAGACATTAATGGCTGTGTGTTGAGTTATTTTGAGGGGACAGCAAATTTACACTGTTATACAAGCTGTACACTCACTACTTTACATTGTAGCAAAGTGTCATTTCTTCAGTGTTGTCCCATGAAAAGATATAATAAAATATTTACAAAAATGTGTGGGGTGTACTCACTTTTGTGAGATACTATATATATATATATATATATATATATATATATATATATATATATATATATATATATATATATATATATATGTATATGTGTGTGTGTGTGTGTGTATATATATATATATATATATATATATATATATATATATATATATATATATATATATATATATATATATATATGTATGTGTGTATGTATATGTATATATGTATACTTGGTGTGACAATAAAATAAAAATAGTAGTCTCCGGTATAATTTGTGCAGTTTTATAAGAAATGAGCTGGTAAGTTTTATTGAGCATCTTGCAGAACCAGCCACAGTTCTTCTGGAGACTTTGACTTTCGCATTTGCTTTTTATTTTTGCAGAAAAACCCAGCAGCCTTCACTGTGTTTTTTGTCTGAAAAGTGGTCTCTTATGTAATATGCTGCTTTCTTTAATGACATACAAACATTTTTCTGTAACATTTAATTTTGTGCTAGAAAACTAATGTTTGGGAATCTAAAATGTTTTTTGTACTGATTTGATAATGTAGAAGTCATAAAATAAAAAAGGTGCAGAAGTTAGTTACGTCTTGGGGTCAGAAAGTCTCCAAAACTACAATACGAAGTCACCTACATCACCACAAGTTGTTTGGAAGGGTTTCAAGAAAAAAGCCTCTACTCTCATCCAAAACAAACTCAAGCGTCTTCAGTTTGCCAGACACTACTGGAACTTCAAATGGGATCGGGTTCTATGGTCAGATGAAACCAAAATAGAGCTTTTTGGCAGTAAACACCAGAGGTGGTTTTGGTGCACACAGAGGGGTAGCCACATGGAAAAGTACCTCATACGCACGGTTAAATATGGTGGTGGCTCTTTAATGTTTTGGGGCTGTTTTTCTGCCAGAGGACCTGGACGTTTTGTTAGGATACATGGCAGACAGCTTAAAATGGGCCATGGTTGGATCTTCCATCAGGACAATGATCCAAAACATACATCAAAATCAACACAATGGTTTACTGACCACAAAATCAAGGTCCTGCCATGGCCAACCCAGTCCCCTGAGTGAAGAGGAGAGTCCACCAGCGTGGACCTCAAAATTTAAAGGATCTGGAGAGATTCTGTATGGAGGAATGGTCTCAGATCCCTTACCATGCATTCTCCAACCTCATCAGGCATTATAGGAGAAGACCTCCAAAGGGAGGTAGCACAAAGTATTGACTGAAAGGATGCCAATAATTGTTGCACACCTATATTTAACAAAGATGATTTTTTAAATAAACATGTGTTTTGTTTGCAATTGTTTGATATCCATGAGAGCAGAGTATTTTGTGATTTTTTTAAAACAAAAGATCAAAAGGTTAAACAAAGACAATTTTTCACAGCTTTCTTTGCTCATATTTACCAAGGGTGCCAATATTAGTGGAGGGCACTGTATATCTCAGTGTATATATATCAGTATATATTTTCTGACAATCATTTTTGTTTCCATTAAATTTCAGTTGTAGTTTTCAATATTTTATTGAAAACATAGATTTAAGCAATATCACACAAGCAAGAGTGCGGTTATACTGAATATCGGCACGGCTGTGATTTGGTCTACTGGCCCTGCCGATAATCAGTATACCCACATGATTGGGAGAGTGATATGGCTTTTCTACCACAGTTCTATGAACAGGAATTTAATATTGAGCAAGTGACATGTCAGAAGCAATATGATCAAATGTTCTGTTTATTTTTGCTCCGCTAGCAGAAATAGATCCCGAAGCTACCGTCACGAAGAAGCTACCCTCACTTTTTAGCCCGTCGGGTAGCTAGCTCACATTGATATGTACATTCCTGTTAAAGGTAAAAATGGCGTCCCTTCTTCCTTTTCATCTTCAGCTTTCAAAAAAGTCAAAAGTCATATTCTTGAAAATATCATTTGCCATGTCTGCTGATGATATTGCTAACACTACTGTAGTAACCGGTTCAAACTAGAAAATGGAATTTTATGTGGCAAACACAGATGAGAGGAATGATACACTCAGTGAAATTTCCCAGTACAGTTACAAGAAATATAAGCACTCTTGGAATGCAACTCGACCAATCAAATTAGTGGACTGGAACTAACTGTTGTATAATATTGTATTTGTAACAGTCCCAATTTTCCACAAGCACTGAACGCTGAAGGGAAATAAAAAGTGGAAACTTTTAAGAACTATATTCTACTATTATTTGACCAACATAACATAACAGCAAAGTTAAAAAAGGAAAAAAAAAAACCTAGTAGAAATGCTACTTGAGCAATACATCACCTCCGTGAATGTTAGTATCTAAAACATATAATCATATAATGACACGCCTGGTTTGTATTCAGAGTAATCCCAAAATGGTATCTGTTTTTTTACCACTTCAATTTAGTTTGTAGCTTTTTATCATAACTTTGAAAATCATTGGCTAAGTTGCTGAGAATATTTTCACTGCTAGTTACAGCTATACATCTGTATATGTTTGTTACATCATAAGAGTGCTCCTGAAAATATGTGCACAATGAGCACATGTACTATATAGAGTCTTGTAGGTGACAGCAGAAAGGCAGGAAGTTCAAGCTCAATGCCTCCCACTAAAGGAGTTGCATAATGACCATCAGCTCCAAGTGAGGGAGTTGGAGGAGAAATTCTCTTGGCAGTTTGTTTTATGTAAACGCATCTCTGCATTTTCCCTTATGTGTTAAGGAGCACAGATAAGGCTAGAAATGGAAAGAAAAGTTTTTGCTAACTTTTTCAGTGTCTCAGAGCATAGCCTCTAATCTAAACTGAATTGAATTCCACTAAAAGCTGTATGCATGTGGACAAGCTTGTTTGATTTACTGCTGATAAACCTAAGGGGTTTTGTACAGTGTTGCTAGCTCTTTTCAGGGAATAGCAGCAAATGCATTCTCAGAAATCACCAGAGGTCCCCTGGTGATGTCATCAAATAAATTGGCATATTTATTGAAATGTCACGATCATTTGCATAATCATAATCATCAAAATGCGTTACATGAAGGAATATTGTCTGAGAACACCTACCATAGGATAGAGTTTTATTAGAATTATAGATTATATAACACATTTCTTATAGAAGGATGTCTTCTTCTTGGTAATCAGTGATTGGTTGTTGTGAACAATGGTGATCAGTGATTGACCTTTGGGAACAATGGTGTTCAGTGATGGTCATTGGGAACAGTGGTAATCAGTGATTGGCTGTTAGGAAGAATGGTGATCAGTGGTTGGTCATTGGGAACAATGATGATCAGAGATGGTGAGTCCACCATTGAGACAGAACCTGCTCTCTCAATTCGTATAACCAGCAGCTGTGATGTGAACTGTGAGAGCTGTATTGAGTGAAGGACAGTTTGCAAATTTCTGCTCAAAAATTCGGTAGATTTGTCGCTAGGTTCTTTTTTGAAATGAAGTCGATAAAGGGGAAAAAAACACCTGATCTAGAGACAACGTCGGTAAGTTGGTAGCATTGGTTTTGTGTGCGTGTGTGTGAGAGAGAGAGAGAGAGAGAGAGAGAGAGAGAGATTGAGATTGATTATATTTGGCCTTTTCCATACAGTGTGCATGCTGGTAGGAAAGGAGTTTAAGCATTTCATTCTCATATCTGCACACTGTTTTTTACCCCACCAATTCTGAAAAAGAGCTTTTGGCCATTTCCTTTGAAATTACACTATTACTATTATCAGAGCTTCTATCATAGAAAGAAATATCTCTATATGATATTACCGACCGATGCCTATTATTTAAATCTAGAGTCATTTTACAGCTTGTCTGATTTAACTATCCACTATGATCAGAGTCAGAGTCTGCTGAGCTGGCCCTGATATGTGAGCATTATTAAACAGAAATGTGGTCACTCTATGCCAGGGGTATTCGACTAAAATCTGTGAAAACTAACATGACTGAACAATGACACCATGCTTAATGATTAGTGATTACTTCATACCGGTGAATAAGACACATCAATATGATGTGTTTATGTTTCGAGCCACTGAAAAACCTTGCTGGCTCTGCATCTAGACCATGGCCCACCAGTTCACAACCCCTGTCCTACACATTTCCTATGAATTTTGTGTTGTAAAGGCTTATTTTTTTTAAATGGCAAAATTACACGATAAGAATAAACACAATATTGTTGACAATATTGACTGACTATTGTTCTGCTATGTGTTTTTTTTTTTTTTTTTGGTACCCAGTATCAGCATCTTTTCCTTCTCATTTGTGTATATGGAGGATTCATTGGCTGCTGAAGCAAGTGGACTCCATTTTGTGTTTTTATACCTTCACCGCGTTATGATTTTGGGTTGTCCGTCCATTCGATAGTCTCGTTTAGCGCAATATCTCAAGAACCGATGGTTTGTAGGATTTATATGGAATTGTATCATTGTAACCAGCATGTGAAATGATTCGATTTTGGAATTGATCCAAACAGGGTCAAGGTCACAGCAAGGTCAACACAAGGTTTTTCTAGAGGTTTATTGTAAGGGTAGTTCTGGCATATAAATTAGTAACAAGAAGGACTAGACTTTGTGGAAGAGGCATCCCTGTCGACGCCGTTGGTGTCGAGTTTGGCTTTTTTTTTTTGTAGCTTTTCTTTTTATGAGATAACTTCAGTGTTTAGTCACTTACCAGGTCAATGATGTAATGCTTAGTCATGCCATAACTTTAGTTGAACCAGACAGTTTATGAGTTGACAGGAAAGCTACAATAATGCAAATAATAAACAAATAACATTTTATAACCATGATGAGCAGAAAAGCATCTCAGAACGCACAACATGTCAAACCTTGAGGCAGATAGGCTACAAAAGCAGAAGCCAACACTGGTTCTACTCCTGTCAGTCAGGAGCAGGAATCTAAGGTTACAGTGGGCACATACTCACTGATACTGGACCGTTGAAGATTGGAAAAATGTCACCGGGTCTTTTTCCAATTTACATTTACATTTATGGCATTTTGGCCCTTATCCGGAGTGACTTACTCATTTATACAACTGAGCAGTTGAGGGATAAGGGCCTCCAATCTTCACCTGTCCAGTTTAGTTGCAGTTACCACAAGCTAGCCAAGAATTCTGGCCATCAGCACTTCATATATAACACCTTTTTCTGAGCAGTTTGTTATAGCATGAGGCATTGTGTATTACTTGTAGTATTTGCTCAGCTGTCTCGTTTTGATGGACGTTTATAGCACCCCAATAATCGAGCTGTTAGTTCGCAGTGAAAGAGTGTAGATTCTGTTGAGTTATTTCTTTCTCACAGCACTGTTGCCAACACTGTTGTATAGAAATGATAAAATTATTAAGCCAGCTAAAAACAAGATTTTATAAAGCACCAATGTGGTGGTTTCACACTAACCAATGGTCATGTGCAGTTGTCTTTTGTTTTACAGTACAAAGTTTGCTTGCCCTTGGGACAAACTGACAAAATGATTTTACACCAGCAGTATCAGTATTAAAGTTTGAATCATTGAGACAGTTTTTACATTTTCTCCATTTGAACACTCTGCCCACTTGCTTGACTAGTCTTTGTTCATTTTTCTTGCCATCTCTGTTGTAAATCTGCCAAATGTCATACGCTGCCCTTTTCAGGTCTGAAGAGTAAAAGTACTGCTTTGTTAGGGCTTGTTGCAGGACACAGTTGTATCTTCTTTTTAATATTGTAGAAAGAAATTGAAATGGTAGATGGTAGGTAAATTGTAAAACTGAGACATATTTTCCATTCACACATAAACAACATGATGACAATGGTGGAAAATATTCTGCACATATTCTGAACCCAAATTTATTAGTACATGATGACCAAATAACGTCTCATTTTAATTACACAATTTTAATTATATTCCAAACAAAGCACCTTGATGAAACAAAAATTACGGCTGAAGAGTTAGCTAGATTTAAACCAGCTAAAACTAAACTGACTAGGCATGTGCATGTACATGTGCTTTCTTGAGCAGGGGGACCTTGCGGGCGCTGCAGGATTTCAGTCCTTCACGGCGTAGTGTGTTACCAATTGTTTTCTTGGTGACTATGGTCCCAGCTGCCTTGAGATCATTAACAAGATCCTCCCGTGTAGTTCTGGGCTGATTCCTCACCGTTCTAATGATCATTGAAACTCCACGAGGTGAGATCTTGCACGGAGCCCCAGACAGAGAGAGACTGACAGTTTCTTCCATTTGTGAATAATCACACCAACTGTTGTCACCTTCTTACCAAGCTGCTTGGTGATGGTCTTGTAGCCCATTCCAGCCTTGTGTAGGTCTATAATCTTGTCCCTGACATCCTTGGACAGCTCTTTGGTCTTGGCCATGGTGGAGAGTTTAGAATCTGATTGATTGATTGATTGACTCCCTTTAAGAGAGTGCTCCTAATCTCAGCTCGTTACCTGTGTAAAAGACACCTGGGAGCCAGAAATCTTGCTGATAGGGGATCAAATACTTATTTCCCTCATTAAAATGCAAATCAATTAATAACTTTTTTGAAATGAGTTTTTCTGGATTTTTTTGTTGTTATTCTGTCTCTCACTGTTAAAATACACCTACCGTTAAAATTATAGAGTGATCATTTCTTTGTCAGTGGGAAATGTACAAAATCAGCAGGGGATCAAATACTTTTTTCCCACACTGTACATCTAGGACTAGGATTTACTCCTATGCTTTGGATCATTGTCTTGCACTTGTGTTTCAACTTACAGACTGAAGACCGGACATTCTCCTTTAGGATTTTCTGGTAGAGAGCAGAATTCATGTTTCCTTCAGTTAGTGCAAATTGGCCAGGTGCTGAAGCATCAAAGCATCCCCACACCATCACACTCCACCACCATGCTTGACCATAGCTTTGCTGTTCTTTTTGTGGAATTGTGTTTGGTTTATGCCAGATGTAACGGGTCCCCTGTCTTCCAAACAGTTCCACTTTCGACTCATCAATCCACAGAACATTCTTCCAAAAGGTTTGAGGATCATCATGGTGTGTTTTGGCAAAATTCAGACGAGCCTTAATGTTCTTCTGGGTTAGCAGTGGTTTTCACCTCGCCACTCTTCCATGGATGACATTTTTGCCAAGTGTCTTTCTGATAGTGGAGTCATGAACATTGACCTTTACTGATGCAAGAGAGGCCTGTAGGTCCTTTGATGTTGTCCTTGGCTCTTTTGTGACTTGATGGTTGAGTAGTTGCTGTGCTCTTGGAGGAATTTTGGAAGGTTGTCCACTTATGGTAAGGTTCACTACTGTGCCGAGATTTCTATTTGGAGATAATGGCTCTCACTGTGGTCCTTTGGAGTCCCAGAGCCTTTGAAATAACTTTGTAACCCTTCCCAGACTGATGTATTTCAATCACCTTCTTCCTCGTCATTTCTGGAATTTCTTTTAATTTTGGCATAGTGTGTTACTGGGTAAGACCTTTTAACCAACTTCTTGCTGTTGAAAAAGTTCTATGTAAGTGTTGATTTGATTGAACAGGGTCCGCAGTAATCAGGCCTGGTTACGTCTAGTCCAGCTGAACCCCATTATGAATGCAGTTTCATAGATTTGGGGAATTAGTAACTATGGGGGCAAATACATTTTCACACAGGCCCAGTTGGTATTGGAACTTTTTTTGCTTCAATAAATAACATTATCATTTAAAAACTGTATTTTGTGTTTACTCAGGTTGCGTTTGTTTTATCTTAGATTTTGTTTTAATTTCTGAAACAATTAAGTATGAGATATACACAAAACCGACACAAAAGAAATCAGGTGTTATAGTCCTCCTCGGCGCTTCTCGCGAAAGCTAGCGAGTAGCATACTTCCGCATTTCCCGCATTCCATTCACAGACTCTGGTTTTGTTTATGTCACCATGTGCTCCTTTGTTTTGGTTTACGTCATGTCTCCGCCTCTGTATGTTGATTGGTTCTTTGTTTTTGGTTCATGTCATGTCTCCGCCCTTGTTTGTTCATTGGTTTACCGTTTATTGTTTCGTTATTGGTTTCAGGTGTTTTTAGTTACAGCTTGTTTTCGTTTATGTATTTAAACCTTTTCTTTTGTCCGCTTAGACGCGGAGTATTAGATTTAGATAGACATATGTTGTGCATGTCAGTTCTTTGCATTTGCACTCTGCTCGCGTTTCCTGGACTATGGACCCTTACCTCGATATCCGTATGGATTAATGCCCTGCCTTTTTGGATTTATGTTTCGTTCTTCTGTGGATTAACTACCATGTGGATTTACTACCTTGTGGATTATTATTTGTTTTTACCCTGCCTTTGCGTTCCTTTTCCCCCATCCAAATACCTATGGTTCTTTGTGTTTTCCCCTGTCCTTATATTTTTGGTTACTTCTTAATAAACTGACATTTCCCCAGCGCATGCATCCAGCTCCCCTGTGTCCGCTGTAACATCAGGATGGGGAAAATACTTTTTCACAGCACTGTACCAAATGAAAATATTTGTTTTGCAAGTCAAGAGGAAGCAAGGTTTATTTTCTTTCTCTGGAACAGCCTGGACATGAAATCTGCATGACCTGGAATCCTGGGCTTCTGATTCATCCACACCTATACTCAATACAATATGTGTATGCATCAACTCAACTCAAAATTGTAAATAACAAAATGAATATATGAATTGAGCGCAAAATAAGTCTGTATGTGATGAATATACAATAAATGCACATTGGTTACTGGGGAAAAACAGCTCAGGGATAATTTCCCCAAAATCAATTTTATTTGATGCTTAATGACACACTGTACCCGAGAGTGATTTATAAGACATAATTTGTATCCCAGGCATCATATTTCTGTTCATGTAAAACATTCACTGCAGGTGTGGTATTGTGGTCAGGTAAGAGCTGTATTTCTTTATAATAATGTTATATTTACTGTTGAACACTGGGCCTGGTGGTTGAGAAGCTGCTCAGGGTCTCCGAGTGACATTTCTCTCTAATTATCTATAGCTTAGTGGAGAAATGATGGAGTCAGCTGTTTATTTTTGGAGGATGTGTTAATGGTCTTCATTTCCTCTGTGTTAAAGGCCATAGACAGATGTCTGACAGATTCTATATCTGGATATCTGCTCTGCTTGCCACACACACACACACACACACACACACATATATATATATATATATATATATATATATATATATATATATATATATATATATATATATATATATAGTATCTCACAAAAGTGAGTACACCCCTCACATTTTTGTAAATATTTTATTATATCTTTTCATGGGACAACACTGACGAAATGACACTTTGGTACAATGTAAATTAGTGAGTGTACAGCTTGTACAACAGTGTAAATTTGCTGTCCCCTCAAAATAACTCAACACACAGCCATTAATGTCTAAACCACTGGCAACAAAAGTGAGTACACCCCTACGTGAAAATGTCCAAATTGGGCCCAAAGTGTCAATATTTTGTGTGGCCACCATTATTTTCCAGCACTACCTTAACCCTGTTGGGCATGGAGTCCACCAGAGCTTCAGAGGTTGCCACTGGAGTCCTCTTCCACTCCTCCATGATGACATCACAGAGCTGGTGGATGTTAGAGACCTTGCACTCCTCCACCTTCCATTTGAGGATGCCCCACAGATGCTCGATAGGGTTTAGGTCTGGAGACATGCTTGGCCAGTCCATCACCTTTACCCTCAGCTTCTTTAGCAAGGCAGTGGTCATCTTGGAGGTGTGTTTGGGGTCGTTATCATATTGGAATACTGCCCTGCGGCCCAGTTTCCGAAGGGAGGGGATCATGCTCTGCTTCAGTATGTCACAGTACATGTCACAGTACACTCCCCAGTGCCAGCAGCACTCATGCAGCCCCAGACCATGACACTCCCACCACCATGCTTGACTGTAGGCAAGACACACTTGTCTTTGTACTCCTCACCTGGTTGCCGCCACACACGCTTGACACCATCTGAACCAAATAAGTTTATCTTGGTCTCATCAGACCACAGGACATGGTTCCAGTAATCCATGTCCTTAGTCTGCTTGTCTTCAGCAAACTGTTTGCAGGCTTTCTTGTGCATCATCTTTAGAAGAGGCTTCCTTCTGGGACGACAGCCATGCAGACCAATTTGATGCAGTGTGCAGCGTATGGTCTGAGCACTGATAGGCTGACCCCCCACCCCTTCAACCTCTGCAGCAATGCTGGCAGCACTCATACGTCTATTCTGCAAAGCCAACCTCTGGATATGATGCTGAGCACGTGTACTCAACTTCTTTGGTCGACCATGGCGAGGCCTGTTCTGAGTGGAACCTGTCCTGTTAAACCGCTGTATGGTCTTGGCCACCGTGCTGCAGCTCAGTTTCAGGGTGTTGGCAATCTTCTTATAGCCTAGGCCATCTTTATGTAGAGCAACAATTCTTTTTTTCAGATCCTCAGAGAGTTCTTTGCCATGAGGTGCCATGTTGAACTTCCAGTGACCAGTATGAGAGAGTGTGAGAGCGATAACACCAAACTTAACACACCTGCTCCCCATTCACACCTGAGACCTTGTAACACTAATGAGTCACATGACACCGGGAAGGGAAAATGGCTAATCGGGCCCAATTTGGACATTTTCACTTAGGGGTGTACTCACTTTTGTTGCCAGTGGTTTAGACATTAATGGCTGTGTGTTGAGTTATTTTGAGGGGCCAGCAAATTTACACTGTTATACAAGCTGTACACTGACTACTTTACATTGTAGCAAAGTGTCATTTCGTCAGTGTTGTCCCATGAAAAGATATAATAAAATATTTACAAAAATGTGAGGGGTGTACTCACTTTTGTGAGATACTAACTATATATATATATATATATATATATATATATATATATATATATATATATATATATATATATATATATATAAACCCCTTCAGGCTCGTGGGAAGAAATACTGCTAATTATGATATCCAACTCGTGTGCTTTTATTATTTATTCATTTATTTATTTGTTTTTACACCTTCTGACTCTAACCTTAACTATTTCTAAGTTTTTACTTAACTTGTTTCATAAGACGTCCTATTTGTATTGTATTGTAAATAATAAACAAATAGCCTGTATATGAAATCTGCTTGTTCCAGGCACCCAAGCTGCTGATTCGTCCACCGCTATCACAGTACAGGAACTTGTGGGTGTGTGTGGGTGCACGAATAAGATCTTCTGTGAATAAACTTTGTAGCTTTTGTAGCTGTAGCAGGCTAATTACAGTGTCTGTATTTTACTATATACTGTATAACAATAGCAAAGTCTCTGAGACTGTCTAAAGTATATATTAAAATACACTGATATATAGTCTGCTTTTAAATACACCATCTATTGCAGTGTCACATTTACAAGACTCTCAGTAACTTCTACCATGAATGTTTCTTCTCAACAGTAGCTCTTGAAGAGGTGTTACAAACAGCAAAACATCTCATTAACTAGACTTACACTTCGCAAAGTATATAGACAATATCCAACTTTAGCACTCTATCTTGACAGTTCAAAACCAGACACTTGGGTTGTTGTTCAGCAATAGTGGAATGAATGATCATTTTTATTTCCTCTGCAAAATCCTTTTCAATCTACAGGAAATCTTTAAACAGTCACCTCAGGTCCAGTACCAAAATTTTCCTGGTGTATGATTTTTTTCTCCACGCTCAAGGTTGGTAGCAGTAGGAACTAATGCTACTTGGGGGCGGGGCTAGCAGCAATATTCTTTACTGATTACTTACATATGTGTACTGTGTCACAATGCATGAACCCTTATACAGAGATGAACACTAAAAACAGAACATAGAATGACATAACAACACATACACACACATGATTGTGTGTGTGTGATATCAAAAGAAACAGTGTGCTATTTATTTCACAGCCTACACAAACATTTCATTTCTTGTATTGGCCCCAAAATGACTTTTATGAGGCAAATGCAGCACTAAGAAAGAGACATAATTTCATTTTCTGATCATAAGTGTTGCCAAGGTTTTGACATTCTTAACATTTACATGTTCATTTCACTCCTCTAGCTTGTTCATATTTATTAGCTAGGCCCACAGAGATCTAGTATTCTTCAGTATATGTTATATAAAATAGATTTGCAGTTTCTGTTAGATGAAGACCTGCCAACCTTCAGGAATTTTAATGTCGGTGTACACTGCTATGTAACATCATCAAATACGGCAAAATAGTCCCCCCCCCCCCATATAAGCCAGTCAGCATATGAATCTGGAATGATTGACAGTTGCAATTTGAACTCAATCTCCTTACCCCTATCTCATATTAGTAGTCTTTTAGTCCCATTTGAAAGATGCAATGATGCAGTGAACACTGTCAGTCAACGTAATTGTATATGAAAGTCTTGCAATGCACTGTATGTTTCACTTGGCTAACAATCAGACAAGTATAAAGTTAATATCAGTTAACTATAGTTATTAGGGATGCACCAAGATTTTGGCCACTGAAAATTTTCTAGTGAAAATAGTCAAAAAAGAAAACATTTGGCAAAAATAAGGCCTACAGAGAAGTGTCAAATCTAACACTTTACAAATAATTTTAATGGTAATGATGATTAGCCCTTTACTGCATGGTGTTGCCATATAGCAAAAATTTATTTATCTCAAATTTTTTGATAGGCAATAATACAAAATTACAATTTTCCTATGCAACTGGAAAAGGGGGCTTTTTAAGCCCTTTAACCCCCTAAATGCCATGTCAGATGACCAGGAAGTGCTGATTGCACTTCCTTTTCTGCAATCACATGGCATGGTGAAGGTCATTCTTGGAGGGCTCTCAAAATTTGATTAATGTTTCAATAGTTAGGCAAAACTACTTAAAGGAATAAACTGAAACACTATCCGAGATAAGTTAAGATTTTTTTTTTTTGTCATTGTAAACAAGTTTATATATTTTGAGTATTCTGTTAAATGGTCAGATGTAATTGCTGCCATATGGCAACAAAATGCGATAATGGAACTGTGGTATGTGCATTCATGAACTGAAACAGGCCTACATAGCAAAAAAAGACACTAGGCTTTTCTAATAGTATATTTACATTTTTCATGTTCAAAGTAAGAACAACTGTTATAATTTAAAATATTTTGCAATTGTACCCTATGTTCTACATTTTATGTTTAAAGAGAAAGAGTTAAGAATTCAAGAGAAAGAATTAAAAAGAAGATGCTTCACCCAAAACATGTTTGGATCTAGTTTTTGTATGTATTTTGAGTGAGTAAATCCATCCACATACTTTTTACAAAGTAAACATTTTAACATTTTAAGATATACATTTTACATGCTTACTAGGTGGCAAAAAACTCTTTAAAATAGAGAGTTATAGTCTGGAAAATGCAGTAATTGGAATTGTAATCTCATTGCATTTTGTGTTATTTTGACTATATGATACTGTCCATCATTGCACACTGCTGCCATATGGCAACAGTTTACCAACTTCCCCCCTAAAATCTTTTTTTTTTAACTAATTCATAAAAAGTCATAAAAATCCATAAAAAACATTTTTTTAATGTAAATTTAATAATTCATGCTGTAGAGCGCTAGAAAATCCATAGACTACATGCAAAAATATTGTTTGGTATCCATTAGAAAACTCATTGGTATTTGTTGGTCTGTTGTAGCAGGTTTTGTGGGTGGATATCGATTTTACTGTAGGTTAATTATACATTGACTTGCCAGGTCGTGTCAGCCTGAGGCTTGCTCTGAGCTGCCCTTGTAGATTTTTAGTGTGTATTTAGTGTGTATTTTAGCTCACCTGTAAGGATACATGAGGAAATGTTACAATAGACACAATGTGAAAATCAATTACAGTACCTATATAATTTAAATATTATTGAATTTTAGTAATGGCTACTGTGTGAGTCATGCTTCAGCAAAATATGGCTCTGAGTTCAGTAATAAGATGGCCCATTTTAACTTATTGTAACTTAAGCCATTTTTTTCTGTCATTTCAGGGATGGACAAATAATAAATTCATTAGTTTTCCACAAGGCAAGTGCACTTTCCCCGTTCTCATGTTTCCGTTGGTCAGAAACCTAATAGGCTAAAAAAAAAAAAAAAAAGCTAAGGAAACTTAACTTTAAAGTATGATGAGTTAACTAATTGATGTTAACTAATTAAGTAAAATTTGTTGTTGATCCTCAGATGTGCCAACATCTACAATTTAGCTGTAGCATTTGCCTTTTTTGACCCTTTCTATGATGATATGTCTCACTTGAAAACAAAATAAATAAATAAATTTATTTGTTTATTTATTGCTTTTTTCAGTTAAAGCAGTACTCAACAAACACCAAAACATGAATGAAATTGAAATTGGAAAAGCTAATATACCGAAGGGGAAAGGACTCAGGTGCGTGAACATACACCTTTGCTTCTGGTAGCAGTTATTTTCGCTTCTCATCAGCGTTTCATTAAACTAGTTAAAGTAGTTCTTACAGTGTCCAGAGTGTGTCAACATTCGAGACTTTTCAGCCTGAATGTTATCTGCTTGTCCAGGGCTCCTGATATGTGTTTCAAACTGACTGAAGAGAGGTTATCTTGGTAAGAAAGTCAGTGCTGTGGTCCTATAATGCTTGGCGCACACACACACACACACACACACACACACCCCTCTTGGGTCATTCAGCCCACATTTCCCTCGACACTTTTATGTCCTGCACAAAGGTGAGGTTAAAAATACCATATCTGTATTCTGTATACTGAATATTGTACACAAATTCTATTCTTTATATGCAGCATTGTATAAAATGTACATAAAAGGAACATTTGTGTAGTGAACATTTGTTACACTACACTCATGTGACTATCTGATAGTCAAATTTATTTGTGAATGAATTACTCAATCATTTTTAGTTATTGTGATCCAAAATGTGGTTAACGCCAAAATCAGATGGCAGAGAAAGTGCCATCATAAAAAAACTGGAACAAGACAGGAGTGTACATTTGCACAAACAGATATTTTCTGTTCTGTATTAAGTCAGTCATTACAGCTAATTTGTTATAAGTCAGGCACTATAGCTCACAACAGCTGTGTCGTTATATCTGGTAATGGATAGCAGTATTAATAATAATTAATAATAATAATAATAATAATAATAATAATAATAATAATTTGTTACATTTATATACCGCTTTTCTAGTCCCTCAAACTCACTTTTCTGGCTCTGGCAATTCCAGTCGACTTTGAATATTGTTTAGGTACTGAAGCGCAGGAGTGAAAGTGAATCCGAACAGTCTATTAATGGTATATTCTGGATTAAGGTAAGCAGTGTACAGTATAGCTAGCTAATTCTTTTTTTTTTTTTTTTTAATTTTTTTACCTAATTTGATTAAGTTGATCACCTGACGCAGATGCTGAGAAATGCAGCACCTAAAAACTAGCTAGCTAGCATTAATAACAATCATGGCCTGTGCAGGGCATGATGAATGTTGTCACTCACATAGTATTTATTTATTTATATATAGCTAGTTAGTTTATTGGTGCTGTATTCATTAGCATCTGCAGACAACAGTTGTTTGATCTATCCATTCACATCCATTCACATTGAGAGGCTGTAGCTCCATGTTGTTACCATTTACAGTCAGTGGTTTTAGTAGGCAGATTCTTTAAAATGATGGCTACAGACGTACATGCTGCCTCTTACAGTACAATGCTTGGCCTCATCCTGGTGATAGCACAAAGCCATAAATTTTCCATGAGCACTTCAGTGGAAAATGAGTGAAAGCTCAAGTATGGATGCTTGCTTGATTTATATGTGCATTTAGCTATGGTGCAGTCTTAATGAGCTGTATTTGCTATTTGTCCATTTGCTATTGTCTCACCAGAAGTTTTGAAATGCTACTACTTACACTTCCGCATCCGTAAACACGTACTCATGAGAAAGGTCTGTAGTGGTTGTATCCACAATAATGAATAAAAAAATATCAGGCTAACAAGCAATATGACCATTGTAACATGTACAGGGAAAACATTCAGTAGTATAATCTTGATCTTTACATGGATTGCTGCCGCTTTGCCTTCTTGACAGTTTTTCCCATCGTTGCATTGTAGGATGTAGTACACCATGATGATAGAGCTGGCTGTATACTTGAAGTTTTTCTCTTGGACTCCCTTCTATCCAAGTACTGAATAGTACGTACTGATTTTGGGCAGGGTTTAGTTTGAGTTCTACCCATTTTGAGCAAATACTTTTTATGACAATATTTAAAGTGGCTTAGAGGAAGGTTAAAAAAAAAATAGAAGCACAAAGGAAATAATTGCCATTCAGCAGAAATTCCAGTGCTACGTTAATAGCTACAGCAGGAATGGACAAAGCAGAAGCTTTCATGTGTACAGGCTATTAGTTTTTTATTCATAGTCATCCAGCAACAACTCAACAAGCTCATCAACCAGAGGAAACAAAATGAATCCTACTTTCTACCAACTTTCACAAAAGAAAAGATTTTATTTTGTATGTATGGTGAGGGGAATATGTATCCAGACACACTAGTTTTTGTCTAAAAGCAGTAAGTGACTTCTGAGCTGTAGTCACTTACTACTTTTATCACAGGAGAAACAACACCACAGCTCTGTTTATGACACTGTTCATTTGTAAAACAGAAATCTATTCACGCATAACAACTGTACACCTGTACCAACCTGATCAGGCTGGTTCTTCAAATCTGGCCCTCGAGGTCCACTGTCCTGCAGAGTTTACCTCAAACCTCAAATTCACAATTTTTACACCATAATGCTACTATAGAGGACTTATTTCTGTCAAAAGTTCAGGTTTGTATCTGGTTCCCCACTAGAGATATTTAATCCGAAATTGAGCAAAATTTAAGAAAATTGCACCTTCTCGCCCCCATAAAAAAGTCCCAAATCTGAAATGTTCTGCATGCACGGTATACTTACCTAGGTACCCCCTAAAAAAATTAAACTGAGACTTGAACCCTTCCCATTATAAATTGACCCTAAAAGTGGAAATCCTGAGCTTTACATTTGGACTTAAGTTCTAAGTCTTAGGAACGAGAACGTGCAAATGTTTATATATGTCCATGTACCTTGTAACGTGCTCTTGAAATCAGTTTTTGTTCTGTAGGTCCATCCTGAGCCGAGATATTGAGGGTTCTGTAAACAGCTGTATAACTAAAATGTGTTGTGTGCCATGACACAAAGATGGCTGTCGTACTTAAACCAAGTAAAAAACAGACAAAAAATGGTGGTTTTGCAATGCCAATACATAGAGGTAATCACTAAAAAAAAGTAGAAAAATTTGAAACGGTCACACAACCAACTTTGCAATTATTGGGCCACTTGAGATGGAATGACCCTTTATACAATGCACATTGATGCTGAAATGATAGCCCAGGCTACCCCCTTCGAATCCCACCATGTGCTGCACTAAACACATTTCCAAAGATATAATCTGGTTAACTAGAATATTTTTTTTACGTGGTGGATTAATTAGCATGCATGAAGGACAATCTGTTCAGAATAGTGACTTGCTGAGTTTTTGTCAAGATTGCAGACATGATGTGTGACATGATTATACACACATTTGTTGATGTCAGTCTGTAATAATACACTTGTCTAGCTAAGTAGCTCACCATATGTTATTACATTACTTTATAGCTGCCACTTATTACCTTAGTCAGGCAACCAAACATGGGACCGTGGAGCACTTTGGAGCTTTTACTTGCCCAGTGGGTTAGCTAATGGATTTATTATTATTCCACTCCTGCTACAGTGTAAGTATCCATTCAACACTGGGGAATTTGCTGTGTATAGTTTCTCCAAACTGTCTCATTTAATCCACATTGTTTACAAAGATAAACCACCTCAGTGCATACATTTACAATTCTGTAGCAGAGAGAAGAGGAGGTAAATAATCTGCCATCCAGTGCTAATATGTCTGAAGGTTAGGATTGCATCTATCATGGAGCTGGTATGTGACAGCTCCAAAGAGCTGCCTGTGTTTATTTTGAGTGTTCATTTCCTCTACTGCATTGGTGATGCTTTCAGAGTTCACCTTGCTGACCTGCAATCAGAAACTAATAATACATAACCTAGCCTTTGTTTGTCTGTTGCTGGGAACAAAGATTGCCAATGCATACAGTATACATAAACGTGAAATAAATTGCAGTGGTATTATTTTGGACTGGGTTAGTGTTTCGAGCCTTTCTGTAATATACACGACTCCCATGTTAATCCGAACTGAGTCAATACAACAAAGCAGTGCTACAATATAAAGATGACTCAGTTTTTAGTCTCTTTTTCTGTTGTTCTATAAACACTCCTTGTTTAAATGCTTTGGTTTGGTTTTAATGTAAATCTAAATCAATTTCCTCACTAATATCTCAACAGAATATAAGAGAGAGGTTATTAAAGCTGTCAGATTAAGTCTGGTGTTTCCTCACTGCTCCATGGTGTTTTATCAGCAGCCAGTAATACACTTTGAAAGGATTATAACGATTTTATTTTTGGCACATTAATAAGAGACAAAATGTTCCCAAGATGGATCACCCCAAATGTAAATAGCAAAGCTTTTTGCATACTTGTTCAGAGACAGGTAGAAATCATGAGGCATGGTTTGGTGGTGACTGATAGCTTGAGGTGATACACCTGCAGTATAATGGCCTTATTCTGTTCTTCCATCAAGACCACTAAATGGACATTTTCACCACATTTAAGCCATTTATTTTTGTTGTGCAGTTTTTTTAGGCCCACTCCTGCCTATTCTTAAAGGAATTCTAACCTAATTCTCTCTTGCTCTTGCACTTATTCTTTTTGTTTGTATTTGTTAGCAATTTTTTTCTAATGGACTTGGTTGATTCCTAAAATATAAATATAAGGATGAATGAATGAACACTGTAACCTATTGGGTGCCATGCCCAGTACACTGCAATTCTAATGAACATGTCCTTTTTTTTCTGTCTGACAAGCTTCATACATCAGTTCCACCTACATGAAAGTAAAAAACCTTTTTTTGCACAGTCCCAATGCACAATAGAGGTCGACTGATAGTGGCTTTTACCGGTACCAATAACTAAGTTGGGTAGTACTTGCTGGTAACTGATTAATCAACCGATATTTTTTTAAAATTGATATTGAATGAAAACATAACACTCAAAGTGAAATATTACTGAACTTTATTACAAAAATAAACAATACTGACTGCACCATGAAAACGTACTGTACTTTTTTCAATGAAATAAATTTATAAATATTAATATATATGAACTATCAATAAATATTAAAGTAAATAAAGATATACATCCAAACTGAACCAAAAAGTAACACTCCAACTAACAAATAAAAATAGAGACGTCCAAAATGAATAATAATAAAAAAACAAAACAACAAATAACAAAATTGGTCAGTGATAGTTTTTATTTTGCCTCTAGAGGCCGCTCTCGTGCGGACGCTTCTCCGCCACTCCCATAACGTACGCAACCGGCAAAAACTATCGGTGTGGACCTCTAATTCACATCATGGTCATGACATTTCAGACACAAACATAGCATTTTCAAGTGGCGTACAGTGAATAAAAAAGATAATGATAAACTGAACTGGACCATTATAACTGAATCCATTGAAATGGTCCAATTTTTCAGGAGAACGCAAATTAATAATTCCTTGTTGTTTCTTTCTCCTTTTTTTTTTTTTTTTGCAAAGAATATCACCAAAAGAACAAGCAATGAAAAACAGAAAAATGGTCAGACAGTGCCATCATACATTTAAATGTTCCATAAATGCTCTTGTAATCATGTAAAAAAACAAAAACAACTTTATCTCTGATTTAATTCCTTGTTATATTTTACGAATAATGAATAGGAAACAAATTCTGTCTTGAGAGTACAAACATCCTCCTTCTGACTGGAACACAATTATTTTGACCATTTTTTTTTTTTCATTATTATATAATAAAAATATTAGCAGGTTGATTATCACAATATATAATTTAACCGATTACCTGCAAATGCCTAACCATAGTTGTCATGATAGTCAACTGTTGTGATGTCTAGACATTAAGCAATTAAGCTTAATTTTTGTCTAGAAATTAAAGCAAGTTTTGATTAAGCTGAATATTTTTACCAATTGGTATTAAAATGTATTCAAATATGCATGTGGTGCCTGAGAAAATCCATAAAACCAGTTCTGTGTGATCAAATAGCTTGTAAGCTTCCAGAGAGATGATAGCTGTTGTCATGTATTTCTTTTGGTGTGCATATAAGATATATGCATTGCAGAAACTAAATTAATTTATATTCTAGGAAGAGCTAGAGTCGATTGCTTAGCTTACTCTCTGCTTAGATGTACCGCCAAAAGCCTCTCAGGTGTGTCCATTGTTTTTAAAAAATGTCTCTGTTGGAGCTTAAGAAAAAGATTCTGAACATTCCACTTGTTAAGAATGGAGTTATTTTTGCACTTCACTCTCGGGGCATTATGTAATCAGGCAGTGAAAGACCTGTTCTATAAGCCTGTTCAAGTACTCAGAGGATTTTCATTCTCTTTAACGCAAGCTCGCATAGTGAAGGATGTAACATACAGTTGAGGCAAAAGGTTTACACACACCTAGGCTGAAGATGTTCAGTCTCAGTTTTTCACAACTTCACACATTTCACATTGTTTTTGAAAGTAAATTACGGGAGCTACTTTCTTCACATCAGCGGTCATTTTAAACAACTGATTGGAAACATTTATTTCACTATACAGTCCCATCTGAAACTATTGGAACGGCAAGACCAATTAATTTTTTGTGCTCTACACCAAGGACATGAGATCAAAAGATGGCTATGACAAGAGACTTTAGGAGTTCAGCTTTTATTTCCTGGTATTTACATCTAGATATGTAAAACCGCATAAAACATATAACATTTTGCACCAGATCACCCAATTTTTAGTCCAGCAAAGTATAGGAACAGATCAGCCTTGAAGTAAATTAAAGTAAATAACACTTAATATTTGGTTGCATATCCCCTGTTTGCAATCAACTGCATCAAGCCTGTGACTCACTGTCATCACCAAATTGTTGGTTTCTTCTTTTGTGATGCTTTTCCAGGCTTTCACCTCAGCCTCTTTTAGTTGTTGTTGGTTTTGGGAGGCTTTCTCCCTTCAGTCTACTCTTCAGGAGCTGAAATGCTGCTCAACTGGGTTAAGGTCTGGTGATTGACTTGGCCAGTCTAAAACCTTCCACTTTTCCCCTGATAAAGTCCTTTATTGAGTTTGCAGAGTGTTTTGAGTTTGCAGAGTGTTTTGGATCGTTGTCTTGCTGCACGATAAAGTTCCAGCCGAATAATTTGGATGCATTTTTCTGTAAATTGGCAGACAAAATGTTTCTGTGAACTTCTGAATTCATTTTTCTGTAAATTGGCAGACAAAATGTTTCTGTGAACTTCTGAATTCATTCTGCTGCTACCATCATGAGAATACATCATCAATAAAGATTAGTGAGCCTGTTTCAGAAACAGCCATGCAAGCCCAAGCGATGACACTACCTCCACCATATTTCATAGGTGAGCTTGTTTGTTTTGGATCATGATCCATGATAGAGATCCTTTCTTTCTCCACACTTTGGCCAATCCATCATTTTGGTAGAGATTAATATTAGTTCCAGAATTCTTACTGCTGATGAGTGGTTTTGCATCTTGTGGTTTGGCCGCTATATTACTCTCAATGTCTTCTACAAACAGTTTCATTCTTTTTCAGGTCATTACAAATTGTTGTATTGGCTATGCCTAATGCTTGTGCAATACCTCTGATTGATTTTCCCTCTTTCCTCAGCTTCAAAATGGCTTGCTTTTCTCCCATAGACAGCTCTCTGATCTTCATGTTGGCTTATCCTTTTTAGCAACAAATTCAGTCTTTACAGGTGAAACTGAATGATAAAACTAAGAGTAGATGTTCGGAGCTATTCATTCTTTAAACAGTCAATCTAACTGGACACATCTGGGCAACAAGAAACGCCTGTCAGTCACATGTTCCAATATTTTTTGCTCACCTACAAATTGGGTGGTCTGATACCACTGTAAATGTGGTATGTTCTATGTTGTTTAACACATCTACATATAAATACCAGGAAATAAAAGCTGAAAATATAAACCTTCTCTTCTCATATTCATCTTTTGATCTCAAACACAAATGCCTTCAGTCTACAGTAAAAACAACTGAATTGACTATGCCGTTCCAATAGTTTCAGAGGGGAGTGTATCAGAAGTCCAGTGGGTCAAAAGTTTTAATACACCAAGTTGACTGTCTCTTTAAGCAGTCTGGAAGATTCCAGAAATTCTTAGGAAAACTCTTAGAAGCTTCTGATTGGCTAATTGTCATAACTAGGAGTTAATTGGGAGTGCAGCAATAGCTGTAAATGGGCCAAATGTATTGGTTTATTGCCAGATATATTGGATTCTTAGCCAGTTTCGTGAGTTGAAAAGCATTTAATATTTTGAAAATGAAAAATAAATAAAGAAATAAAAAACATAACCAAGATGTTGTTAGTCAAACTACTATATAACTCCAAGTTAAAACCTAATGACCTGAAATGATGGCTGTATCACAGCACCAGAAAGGAAAATGGGGCTGTAATTGCCATGATTTCCAAACTCTTGGATGAAGCTCATTTCCAAAATAATGTTCTGAAGAACCCATCATTGCAGCATGTGAATCACTTTAAGCCCTGCTCCTGTATGTGTACGAATCATCTGTATTTCTGTACCGGCCAATGATATAATAGATACTTAATGATAAGAAGTCACAAATACAGCTATTTCGGTACATTTAAAAAAGGTTTTGGGTTCAGCCAGGAGACCGGAGAAACAGACATGAGTACAGCTCACCAGACACAAGGCCTTTCATCACTCATGTTAAGCTTCAGAACAATGCAGCATTTACTTGGCTCTTTTTCCCTCCCTTACTCATAGCCTTTCAAAGTAGTGCCTCAGCCTTATCGCGCCACCACAGCTGTAGAGTCGCACGGATCCATGACCCACTGCTCGATAGTTTCAAAAGCTCTTCTTGAAATCAGCGAAGTAACTGTGGCCATTGAGGCTTTAGATTGAAACGGTCCAGTCTTATTGCACCTATTATATCCTTCACTCATTTTTCATAATTACCTTCAACCACTGAATGTGTTGTTAAATGGAAAGAAAGCAGCACAATGTATGACAGTGTACTGTAGTGTGTGTGCTAAATCTGTGGATGTAGCAGGTATCCAAAATGATCTGAGTTCATGGTTCAGCCTGTGTCATTTCTGACATCTCTTTATTCTCTGCTGCTTTCTTTTTTTTGGATTGTGGTGTTTGTGTGTGTTGATGCAGACAGAAGGAGGAAATTACTTTCTTTTGGCTCATTCTGCATCTACACATCTTTCCTTCTGCATTTTAATTGAACATCTGTTGGGTTTCAATCGAAATGTCATATCGACTTTTTATTATCTGTGCTTATTTCACTGAAGTGTCATAATGGTTAAACAAATACTTCACAAAAATGTGCAAATGTGGGCAATAATGAATGAGAGTTAGAGTGTGGTATGTAAATAACACCATAGTAAGTGATTCCTACTGGATTATGTTCAGTGTTAGCCATGTTTTTTGGGTGAAACAATTGTATAAGGGATATCCTTTAAAATTTTTTGCTTGTGATACCAGTCAGAATCACTTAAGATCCAAGTCTTGATACAGTAATTTGTGAATTCCAGCATTCCAGCAAACAAGATATATCAAAACAAAACCACTTTCCAAAATGGGATGATGTTGTGGCTACCTGGTACATGTAAAAAAAAAAAGTTTTACCTCTAATAAAGGCACACTTTTTAGCATTTAATTAAAATGTACTTGCTTAGCTGCAATGTACAGTGGGTATAACAGAATCACCCCCCTTTAAAATAATCACATTTTGTTGCTTTTCAGCCTGAAATGAAGACGGACACAGTTTTTGTTTTATCCAGCTGTATTTACTCAGTGCAACTTATAACATCCAAGTGAAAGATATAACACCAACATATAAGAAAAAAATTAAACAAATTAAAAAACAGAATCACCGAGTTGGAAAAAGGATCACCACCTTGTGTCAGTATTTTGTTGAACCACCTTTTGCTTTAATTACAGCCTTTAGTCTGTTGGGATATATCTCTACTAACTTTGCACATCTAGACTTTGCAATATTTGCCCACTCTTATTTTCAGAACTACTCAAGTTCAGTTAAATTTGATGGTGACCGTTTGTGGACTGCAGTCTTCAAGTCATTCCACAGATTTTCAATGGGGTTTAAGTCTGGGCTCTGACTAGGCCATGCAAGGACATTCACCTTCATCTCCTTCAACCACTGTGTGGTCAGTTTTGCTGTGTGCTTTGGGTCATTGTCATGTTGGAAAGTAAACCTTCTTCCCATTGACAACTATCTGGCAGAGGGCAGCAGATTTTCCTCAAGAATTTGATGGTATTTTGCCCCATCCATTTTTCCTTCTATCCTGACAAGTGCTCCAGTCCTTGCTGCAGAGAAACACCCCCATAACAGGATATTACCACCTCCATGCTTTACTGTAGGAATGGTGTTATTTGGATGGTGAGCTGTATTGGATTTCCGCCAGACATATCGTTTGGTGTTGAGGCCAAATAATTCAATTTTAGTCTCATCTGACCATAACACATTTTTCCATGTGCCCTTAGAATCTTCAAGATGCGTTTCGGCAAAGCTCAGTCGTGGGTGGCTTTTTTCTTGCAACCCTCCCATACAAGCCACATTTGTGGAGAATGCTGATATTGCTGTCACATGCACACAATGACCATGAATTCCTGCAACTGCTTCAGAGTTGCTGTAGGCCTCTTGGTAGCCTCTCTGACCAGTTTCCTCCTGGCTCTTTCATCCAGATTGGAGCGACATCATGATCCAGGGAGGGTCTGTGTTGTACCAAATACCTTCCACTTCTTAATAATAGACTTCATTGTGCTTCTAGGCATTGATAAAGCCTTTGAATTTTTTTTGTATCCATCTTATGACTTGTGCCTGTCCACAACTTTATCCCGGAGATCTTTTGACAGTGTCTTGCCACCCATAAATCTTACCGTATGCCATAGGTGTCTCATTCATATTGGGGATCACAATGGTTTTTCGGGTGCTTATACAACAATATGAGTTGGAATTACAACATTGTGTTGGCATTCATGTGCATTCACCTCGTAATTACAATATATCCGACGGGATTTGAAGGCAGCAAAACTGTAAAATATTAAGTGATTTTATGCACGGTGGCATTAAATACACTGACGAGCACTGTCCCTCTTAAAACTGACATCATGACATCACTGTCTCTCTTTTTGCCGACATCATGAGCTGCGTTTCAAAATGAAAACGCTGACCTTACATTTAAAAAATATTTACTAATCCTGGAAATCTGGAAGCTTGGTACGGAAAACAGACTTTTGGTAGGTTTGAAGGGAACATGGGAGGATTTTAAATTCATACACTACCTGTAATAGGAAAACCGGTTAGTGTTAGTACTCAGTCGTCTAGTACAGTACATAAGTATGCGATTTGAGACACAATGCTAGTTTATTTTATAATGGAGGTAGATGAACACCGAATTTTTTTTGCTAAAGTACACTAGTGCAGTATGTCCGGATGGTGAAAAAGACTAAAATCGCATGTATTACTATTGTATTAACACATATGTGAGTTTCCCTCATGACCCCACTTGTAAATCCTGTGACCCAAATATGTCATTTTTTATTGTGAAGCGGCAGGGATTGATGTAATATTGTTGAATTAACATCAGGTCAAATCATTCCTACTTTGTATAAGCTAATTCAGTCACTTATTTTATTCTGGCATGCAGTTCTTATCATGTACTATAACAAACCCCCTTTATGAGGCTCATTACAGTATGCTGGTCTGAACACTGATCTGGAAAAAAAAAAATGAAAAGAAAACAACAACAGTGTAGCAGCTTGTAAGTAAACAGCTCCCCTCATTATGTTATTTGTTCGCTGCAGTTAAGCAAATGGTTACAAATAACTCCTTTTAAAGGACTCGTAGTCAAGGACACAAAATCTGTTTCTCAGTCCGTCATGGACTAGTAATGGTGAGGAGCATATTTCTGAGACAAAGCCTCTTGTCTGTTTACTAGAACACCTTTCCTTACAGTGTACCAAGCTTGTAGATGGAAGAGGGATGAAGATAAATGACACAGTGAAGGCAAAGAGGAGAATCACCGAAGTACAGCAGGACTCCCAGGCACAGTGTTGTTCTGCGTGAAGGTGAATGATGGAATGATGGAGAGATGAAAACGTACCCAAGCCTACATTTATGCCTACTGAGGGAAATCACAATTTGCTGTAGTTTTTTTTTTTTCTCTTTCTTTTTTTTCTTCAATTGTATATTCAACCACCATGTTGATTAGTGATGGCTGGTCATGATAATAGATGGGAGGCTAAAAAGTAATATATCAATAGCACAACAATGAATAAGATTTGAGCCAACATGGTATCACAAGGTATTATGGATGGCATAATAAGAATGTTTGGCTAAGTGTTAAACACGCACATAAAAGCAGCCGAATTCATGATTTCTATTTTTTTAAGTCAACAATGCAAGTGGACATGATGACTTTTCTGTGACCTCAAGCCTTGACCACCCAACATTTTTTTATTCCAGATTCATAAGTTAGAAGTTATTGGAACATTTGAACATTTTATCATGTGTCAATGTTTATCAGTTGACAACAACAACCCATTTTCAGTGCACACAGTGCAGTGCATGTATCTGGGTACTCTGGGTAATAAATGTGTTGCCATAATTCCGTGTTCGTTTTTTTGACTTCTTTTGCTCCACCACAAGTCAGAGTCACTCAATGCGGTGGAGAATGTAGCAGAGGTAGATGGACAGAGAAATTCTTCCATGTTTATTTGCTCACTCCTACACTAGTGCCTTGTGTCAGGGTGCCAAAAAAGACAAAAATAGCAAATACAAATACAAATGTACACTCTTCAATTAAATATGGCTTATGTGTATGTGGCTCTCAGTAACATTTCATAGTCATAGTCATAGATTCTTTATAGTTAGTCAGAGCTTAATTTGAGCTGGAACAGGATCCAGCACCTCCAAAATATAGCACACCTGCGTTCCGGAACCTTTTTATGTGGATCCGTCACCGCTACAGCTGGATGTTTAAAGTCTCACACAGCAATATTGTAAAAACAAATAGTTTTTAATTCACCAAAAGTAAAATAGAACAACAAAAAAACTGCGGTAAAAATGCTAATCTTATATTACAAGTGCTCAAATATTGCTAACAGCCAATCAGTAGCCTCTTTGACATAACGTAATCATTTCAAGTTCAAACGTTCACCTGAAATTGTTGTCACAAAGCGAAGCCTACAGTCACGTAGCATGCGTTGTGGAGTGTGTCATGGCGAAAAGAAAGCAGTTATCATTACCAGCATTTTTTAATAACAAACAATGACAGTTAAAAAACGGAGCAAAATGCTAAAAGACAAGAGTCCAAGAGAGTGAGCGGCTGCAGGAAGCAGTGTTGAAGCAGTGTTGAAGCAGTTTGGTATACGTTCCCACAACTAGCAGTGATAATGCTATAGCCTGATTGTGGAAGGTTTTTAGAAGTGCTTATGTGGCTAAATGTTGTTAACCTGCGCATGGCTTTGAAAGTGAGACTGACTGACAGGAATTAAATGGAGTGAACAGCCCATGTACAGTCATTCGGGCTTTTAGGGAGTACAGGGACTCAAATACACAAAAAGGTCCAGAAGGACTGAGGTAGTTGTTGGCTTCTGTGAAAACCATACCAGTCTCGAGTGGAGCGCGAGCGGGGTTTCTCCAATATGAATCTAATTTGTAGCTCGCAGCGTGCATCCCTTCTCATCCCCACCATCTCGTCTCTGATGTTTTTGAACATCGTGGGTCCACCGCTTACAAAGTTCAATCCCGAGCCATTTGTGCTCATGGATACGTAAGGGACACATGGAAAAGTAGGAGGACACTGACATGACAGCTTTGTGGAATATTTTGTGTTAGGTAAGACGCTTATTTCTCGATTATGTTGTGCAGTTAATGTTTACTGTAAGAAGGCTTACTGTATGAAACGTAGCTTGTTTTCAAAGTGCTTTGGGCAAATGTGTTTTGTAGCTAACTGAGGTGACTACACATAAGCTGATAGAATGTCCAATCCATAAATGTTTCCCTTTGTACTGAGAATACTCACTGCTATAAGCTCATTACGTCGCTGTACCAGTTTGAGTAATTACACAGGCCTACCTACCAGCACTGAGAATTGTTGGCTACGTGAGATTCTAGAAGCGCTTTTACGTGTCTGTAAGTTTGGGGACCGGGACCTTTCGCGTGCCTCCTGACCTGCCAGATCCCTACCCTCTTATTGTTCCAGGACCTGATTTACAAATTAAGCACTGTAGTTAGTGCAATATTAATTTGTAAAATAAATAAATAAAACAGAAGAATTGATTGGAGTTCTTCTCATGACCTCTTTGCCTTGCTGGGTTCATGCCATGGTTCTTCCAAATACTGAATATCTTAGAAATGTTTCACTTTTTTTTCAAACAACAAAAAACCCCCACTAAGACTTATGTCGTTCTGTCATCTGTCTTTTAGTGTAATTTGTACTTTCATTGGACAATGTGTGCTCAGTCTATCAGCTTTTAGTTTCTCCTCCAAGACAAAGGGATGATAGAGTTATTAGTCCACCCTGTTCATGTTCATTAGACTCATGAGTTATTTCAAGCGCACATATACTTCACTTTCACCATGCGTAAGTGCATGGCAACTGCTATGTGAGCGCCATTGTTCACGTACTCTCTTGCGTATCTTATGTACAAACCCCATTTACATAAAAGTTGGGATTTTTTTTCTAAAATGCAATAAAAACAAAAATCTGTTATTTGTCAAGTCTCTTGAAGCATTAATTAACTGACAAAAGTGGCGACCAAGGACTGTTGAGAAGCTGAAGTCTTGTGTCAAGCAAGAATGGGCAAAAATTCCACTTGCAAAACTGCAACAATTAGTATCCTCAGTTCCCAAATGATTAAAAAGTGTAATTAAAAGGAAGGGTGATGTAACACAGTGGTAAACATGCCTCTGTCCCAACTTTTTTTGAGTGTGTTGAAGGCATCAAATTCTAAATTTGTTTATATAAGTTGGTCAGTGAAAACATTGAATATCTTTTCTTTGTACTTTTGTACTTTTTCAGTTAAAGTTTCGAGAGACTTGACAAATCACAGATTTTTGTTTTTACTGCATTTTAGAAAAAAAAAAATCCAAACTTTTATGGAAATGAGGTTAGTATATCTGGAGAATCAAAAGTGACGTCCAATAGATGGCACGTCAGAACCAAAACATGCCTGTCCATCTGGTTTCCAAGTCGGTCAAAAATGTTTAATGATGTCATGCACAGTAACGTTAAACAGACCAGTGAGCTCCGTTTCTCTTTAAAACCTTCTGCAGTTGGCGTGATTGTTGTCATGATCCGCATCTCAAATCAAAAACCCTCACTTTACATTCAAAAAGATTTACTAATCTTGAAAATCTAGTTTTGGGTGGAACTCGAAACAGACCTTTCGTTAGGTTTAAGAGGTTTTTTAAAATTCAAACGTTAACTGTAATAGGAAAACTGGTTAGTGTTAGTACTCAAAAATGGTCTAGAATATTACACAAGTGTCTGATTTGAGACAGCGTTAGTTTGTTTATTCAGTAGCAGACACATTGTCACGTGATGTTACTCTACCTCCACAGTTTATATTGGTATTTCACCATGCGGACACATCATGATCACGTTCATTTCTGAGGATGTGCACAAGTGATGCCTCAAAGCACTGTAGGATACATGCTGCAGCTATCTTGCATGCACATACAGTATGCATATTTAACAGCAAGTATAAATCAGACTTTATGGATGTGTCAGTGAGGGCAGTGGTGGGTGGTGGGGTGGTTTAAGACATTTGCTAACAGCGGATCATCTGATGTGGATGCCAGAAATGAATATACATTCATATAGCCCTGCTAGCTCATGTATTTCATCCATCCCTGAGGTTGTTACTTACACAGGCCAGTTAGATATATTTGTGTCCATGTGCCTGTGTCCATTATGCAGGAACACTCATGAGTATATTGTACTTCATTCAGTTTGTACTTCATTTATTCAGTTGTACCAAGCAAGTAAAGGACAAGAGGTGTTCAAGAAAGCTAATTTTATTCAGCTCACACCTGTAAAATTGCTTGGACCAGGGAGGTGGGTTTCACTCGCATTCTGCTGATAAATAACGTCTCAGCAAGAGCCTGTGATTATACCAAAGGCTTGACATGTTGTCGATTTTGTTCAGTCCTCTGATTAAGCATGCCAAGTCTAAGCCTGTGGCTTATTGTTCTAGAGGAAACAACTGCGGAATACCGGGAGCATTTGGAGTGTCCTCTAAGCTGTTATTGTTACGTGACTGTTGTTCACTTGAGAACAAGCATTGAGGCTGTGGCAAAATTATCTTTTTGTACTTCTGCTCCAGAACCCATTAGACTACCCTTTGCCAAAGTGGACAGTTTTGTCTTGTTTGGCCCATCAGAAAGCCATGACGGACCCCAACATGACAGACCCCATCATGAATTGAGATTCAAGCTCTAGGCAGAGCTGCAGTGTGTGGTGATGTGTCTCTGCAAAGGTCTCCTCTACAATTAACCTTGTGTGACGCACGAGAGCACAAAACAAACAGCAGTGAAGCTGGTGTACGGGTGAGTGAGCACTGGCTGATGGAGTGAACTGCCTGCTGTTTCATTAGAACCGAAAGTAGGACCTGAGCCAAAGTTCAAGCCATCCATCTAACACAGACTGTACTATATTAAATACAGAGACAGCCTTATCATTTATGAGAACCTTCTCTGTGGTGATTTAATATTAATTATTGTTAGACCAAGGAATATAGCTGTGATGTGCAGCAAAAGGTTGTTGAGCTTCACAAAATGGGAAGGGGCTATAAGAAAATAGCACAAGCATTGAAAATGCCAATTTCCAGTATCAGGGCAATAATTAATAAGTTCCAGTCAACTGGAAATGTTATGAATCAATCTGGAATTGGACGTGTGTCTATATTATCTCAACGGACTGGGAAGAGGATCTCCCAAGAAAAATCTCCAAGGATCACAGCTGGAGAATAAACACCAGAGGTGGTTTTGCCATACACAGAGAGGTAGCCATATGGAAAAATACCTCATGCCCACGGTTAAATATGGTGCTGGCTCTTTGCTGTTTTCCTGCAAGAGGACCTGGACATTTTGTTAGGATATCCATGAGAGCAGAGTATTTTGTGAATTTTTTGAACAAAAGATTAAAAGGTTAAACAATAAAGACAATGTTTCACAGCCTTCTTTGCTCATATTTACCAAGGGTGCCAATATTAGTGGAGGGCACTGTATATGTGACAAATAAAGGCTTCTTCTTCTTTAAATGGTCCATTAATACCATTATACTGTATTTTTAGAGTTACTTATCATACTATGTAAGTTTCAAATCAAAGCTAAGTATATTTACAAGTAGAATTCTGTGCAACTTATTGCCATGTTAACATTGATGGTACATTTTTATTATGACAGTACATTTTAAATAGAGGGCTGTTGTGCTGAGTGTCAATTGTACATCATTTATTTTGCAGTTAAACTCTATGAGTTATAACCTAGTGTACAGGCTGTGTCTCCTGTGTGTATATGTGGAGGCAGTGACTAATGCAGCAAGGATTAGCCTGTGAGTAGTTGCAGAACTCTGTATGTACACTTTGTTATGAAAGTGTTCATCTTCCAGTGTGGAACAGCTTAATGTGGGCGACTGCTGCTGACGGTACTGAAGGCAGAGAACATGCTATACTGTGTGTTCAGTGGCGTTCTGCCAGCAGGAAAGCTGTGAAGTGGTATACATGTGTATGCACACTCAGAGACTGTCGTAAACCCTTCAATCTGGTAATCTTCTTATCTGGATCCGTTCTTGTGCAATTCAATTGGCATGTTTATAAATGCGTTTGGATGAGAAGCTGTGCCATTTTAATGGCCCATAAAAACCTTGTTCTAATTAGTTCTCAGATGGACAGGCACGCCATACCAGTGCTGTGTTGACGCATGCGCAGTTAAGCAACCAGCAGCATAAACATGACTCTACTTCGGGTAGCCATGGGTGGTGTCAGTTTGCTAGATTAGTTTTTTTTAATATAAACAATTTACAGTTGTAATAATACCTACTCTCATATATATATATATATATATATATATATATATATATATATATATATATATATATATATATGTCTAAACCGCTGGCAACAAAAGTGAGTACGCCCCTAAGTGAAAATGTCCAAATTGGGCCCAATTAGCCATTTTCCCTTGCCGGTGTCATGTGACTCATTAGTGTTACAAGGTCTCAGGTGTGAATGGGGAGCAGGTGTGTTAAGTTTGGTGTTATCGCTCTCACACTCTCTCATACTGGTCACTGGAAGTTCAACATGGCACCTCATGGCAAAGAACTCTCTGAGGATCTGAAAAAAAGAATTGTTGCTCTACATAAAGATGGCCTAGGCTATAGGAAGATTGCCAACACCCTGAAACTGAGCTGCAGCACGGTGGCCAAGACCATACAGCAGTTTAACAGGACAGGTTCCACTCAGAACAGGCCTCGCCATGGTCGACCAAAGAAGTTGAGTGCACGTGCAAGAAGGAAGACAGAAGCTTCTTCTAAAGATGATGCACAAGAAAGCCCGCAAACAGTTTGCTGAAGACAAGCAGACTAAGGACATGGATTACTGGAACCATGTCCTGTGGTCTGATGAGACCAAGATTTAGATTTAGATTTAAGACCAACTTATTTGGTTCAGATGGTGTCAAGCGTGTGTGGCGGCAACCAGGTGAGGAGTACAAAGACAAGTGTGTCTTGCCTACAGTCAAGCATGGTGGTGGGAGTGTCATGGTCTGGGGCTGCATGAGTGCTGCTGGCACTGGGGAGTGTACTGTGACATGTACTGTGACATACTGAAGCAGAGCACGATCCCCTCCCTTCGGAAACTGGGCCACAGGGCAGTATTCCAACATGATAACGACCCCAAACACACCTCTAACACGACCACTGCCTTGCTAAAGAAGCTGAGGGTAAAGTTGACGGATTGGCCAAGCATGTCTCCAGACCTAAACCCTATTGAGCATCTGTGGGGCATCCCCAAGGTGGAGGAGTGCAAGGTCTCTAACATCCACCAGCTCTGTGATGTCATCATGGAGGAGTGGAAGAGGACTCCAGTGGCAACCTGTGAAGCTCTGGTGAACTCCATGCCCAATTTGGACATGTTCATTTAGGGGTGTACTCACTTTTGTTGCCAGCGGTTTAGACATTAATGGCTGTGTGTTGAGTTATTTTGAGGGGACAGCAAATTTACACTGTTATACAAGCTGTACACTCACTACTTTACATTGTAGCAAAGTGTCATTTCTTCAGTGTTGTCCCATGAAAAGATATAATAAAATATTTACAAAATTGTGAGGGGTGTACTCACTTTTGTGAGATACTGTATATACTCATAATAAGACTGAGTATATATGATGAAGAAACATCTGGTCTGAATTATTCAAGCCATTAAAAAAAAAAAAATCATTGTATAATTGCAACAAATCTGTTGAGTTCAATGGAGCACCAAAGCTTCAAGCCACTTTGTTTAAACTAGCTGCATTTACATTGTACATATGTTTAGATACTTTTTGGCTTGTCAAGACCACAGTCCACTTCACAATTTTTTCAACTAATAACTTACCAACTAAGAACCCCTTTGCCTAACAGCAAACTGATATAATACCTTTTTCCAAACTAAAGTAAATGCACTAATTATAAGTTATACACCAAAGTGCTGTTGAATTCTGGAATCTGATTGGTCAGAAGGTGATGATTACTTTTCTGTACTTGCAACTTGGACAGTAATGCCAGCTGCGAGGTGAATGGCAGGTTTATATGAATGTGCTTGTTATAATACATTATAGATGGCCATTTTAGTCATGCTACATAAACAATTACATCTCAAAAGCATCAAAATAGACTAAGCTGCCAATTAAAAAAACTGTAATGTATTATATTTTTCTTTCACATATGTCACATTACATGCAGTAATAAAAATTACATACAGTTTTTACAGCAGTGCTCTGACAAATAGTGTACCTGTGATTATAGCTAAACTCCTTGTTTAATCAAAAGTTGATCGATTGATAGATCTTTAGTTGATGGAGAGAGACATATAATATGAAGTAGGGCTGCACGATTAATCGTTTTTAAACCGAAATCGTGATTTGAAAGGGTGCGATTTTCAAATCGTAAGAGCTGCGATTATTTCGATTAAGGACTAACAAATATGGTAACAAGCATCCCCGTAGATGTTGACGGTTTGCTTCCTGAGCATTAAACGTTTGATGCAGAGTTTAACCAGTAGGGGGCATTAACACTGCACATGCTGAGTAAATGAGCCAAGAACGCCATTTGGAAAAGATGAGCGGGAGCGGTTCAACTCCAAAAAGTGTGTCTGTAGAAGAGCAAATTCCTTCTGACAACTTGATACCTAAAAAAAAAAAAAAAACGCGTATGTTTGGAATTATTTTGGATTTCGACGTTCTGATGTACGTCAAAGGCAAGTACTTTGTAAAACCTGCCGAACGTCTGTGTCGACCTTGCGAGGCAACACAATCTGTATCAACACCTGCAGAAGTATCACAGACACATCTATGATGAATGCATGGTCAAAAGGTCCACCGATGAACACACGGATTCATCGCAACCACCGTGACTGACATCCAAGCAAACTCCAATTGCTCAAGCATTAGAAACGACCACATCCCATGACAAATCTTCACGAAGGTACTGCGAAATAACAGACACCATTACAAGTTACCTGGCTAAAGATATGGTGCCGATTAACACTGTTTTAAGGAATCTCATTCTGACGTTCGATAAAAGATATCGCATTCCCTCTCATATGTTCTTTACTCAAGCCATTCAAAAACTGTACAATACGTGCAGGAAGAAGGTTGGAGCTGAGCTGAAATATGTGGAATATTACACGACAACAACTGACATGTGGTCCAGCAGGATGACTGAACCATAATTTTTTTAAATAATAATAAATCACATTTTAAACCACAAATTGCAACTTTGATCAGTTATATGAATATGAAGTGGTCCTTTAAGAAGTGCTACAAGGTAGGGTCTAGACAGTCTGTGGGACTGTTTTATTAATGTCACGCATACCACTTATACCCACCTAGATCCATCCATTTGTCATACCGCTTATCCAGCTCATGACTAAGTTAAAGCATTTACTAAAAAATGATTGAACACAGTGTGTGTCAAACCCTGTAAGCTTCATACAGTACCTGGCTGTGTGCTCTTGCCTTTAGTTGAGCCCCATGGAATCGCAGTCCCAGTGCACACCTCTAGTAGGGACAGTTTCCGCCAATCCTGAGTTAGATACTGTATAGCAGTAGGACTTGACAAGGCATTTGATAAGAAATGGACTAAATAAAACGAGTAAGACATGCTTATCAAGAGATTAGCATATAGCTGCCGTGGATATAAAATATCAACACGTCCCTTTTAAAAACTGTACTTTTTGTGAGTATGAAAAACCTACTAGTTGTTGTAGTAGCTTTATCAGTAGTGCTGCTCCTCGTTGTTTCTCCTCCTGCACTTTTCTTGTCCCCTAGACTAAGTGGACATTAACTCCCTTGGGTTGGGGCTCATTGTCGGGTAGTAAAACCCAGTAGCAGAACTAATTGCTAATTTGTGTTTAACCAGAGGGCCTTTCCAGCTCATTAATCTAGTAAACATCCTTTCTTGTGAAGTATAAGTGCATTTTTTTGTGTGTGTTCTCAGCTTATCCTGTTAAATTAATGACATTTCCTTCTGTCTTTCTTGCTGCTACCTGGCTAAGCTAGATTTTGTTACTCCTCACAGATGCTAGCAATTTAATGAATTAATTAATTTATTGATAGCATCTGCTAAAATTGCTCAGAGTTGAAACAAGCAACACTGAAAAAAGTTTTTCAGAGACATAAAGAGTGAGATGAGTGAAAGACTGATGTCCGGTTGATAGTTGAGCTGAATGGAAGTCATCAGTATTTACAAAAGTCGGATTAATGGAAAAGTGGACCGAATGAGAGACAGTGAGTTGTGGCAACAACATGAGCAGCTAGCTCTATGATGTCCATAGCCCTATTCAGACGGGATTAGTTTTCAGGACATATGGCTGTAAAGTAATTGTTGCTAGGGATGTCTGTGATATTTATCGTCAATTCGCACAGGATAAGCGATTTCTGTAGAAATTGCCGAGATGTCTTCGTCGTTTACGTGCTGACGACCCATCACAGCAGCCCCGTGAGTCATACGTGACATGGTGCTGCACCTCAGTGTTTGATAATACAAAATAGCACTGACGAAGCAAAAGAAAAGCCGCAACTGGACGAGAGCTGAAACTTTATGTTTAGTTTCAGTTTGGGGAGAATGAAGTTATCAAACACTGTTTGAACAAATGGTACATAATCATTCCATTTGGGAGGAGATTTTTCGGGACGTTTGCGATAAATGTCCCTCTGTCAAAGTGGCGTTTGGCGAATGGACTAAATGTCGAGAACAAATCGACTTACAGAGACCGCATTTGCATGGGATTAGTTTAACCTGGTGTTATTTTTACAGGCCGTTTTATAGGAACTAAAATATGCTGTAATCTTCACCAGCTCAGGAACGCGCTGTCTGGAAAAAGTCCGGAAAACTAACTGACATGACTAGTTCGCATGGGATTAAAATCACAGAGAAGCTCTGGTAATTATTACATTATCCCACCTCTCCATATAAAACTGGTCCCGTCCGAATAGCCCTTATCTCTAACAATTTAGCTAGCTAGCAAATATTCACCAGAATACTTGTAGAAGTCGTGAATCTTTTTTCGTCAACAGTATTGCATGTTGATATAGCTACACGACTAAAACGTGTACGTTACAACTAAAAACGGAAAGCTTTTTAATCGTTTTGGCTGTTTGTTTACACGCCAACAGTGTTTTGGCGCCTGAAAACACAAACGGGTTTCAAAGTGCAAGTTTTTGAAAGTGACACGTGAAGGCCAATGTATGGTAACCCATCCAAGTTAGTGCACACACATTAGGAGTTGTGAACACACACACACTACAAACCGTGAACACACCCGGAGCAGTGGGCAGCCATTTTTTTGCTGCGGCGCCCGGGGAGCAGTTGAGGGTTAAGGGCCTTGCTCAAGGGCCCAACAGTGGCAGCTTGGCAGTGCTGGGATTTGAACTCACGACCTTCCGATCAGTAGCCCAACTTCTTAACCACTGAGCTACCACCGCCCAAAATCACTGTTTATCATCACGGTTTTTTTGAAAACGATACCAAACACGTGATGAAAACGATGACATCATGCGCACACGTATTACGCGTTCAGTCTATAGCAGGGGTCGGGAACCTTTTTTCACCAAAGAGCCATTTTTTTTTCGTTTTGAGTTAATGCATTTTTTTCTCGAAAGAGCCACTGCAAAAACCTCCCCTCTCTCTTTCTTTCTGTGTGTGTGTGTGTGTGTGTGTGTGTGCGGTCATGCACTGTTCGGGCTGACAGGGGTGCGTCTTTTATTTTCTGAATGATTTTCTCATTCTTCGGGAAACAGTTCAGTTTCCATACTCAACATGCGTGACTTTACATATCCTCCGTCACTAAAAGGTTTTCCTTGTCTTACAATCTCCAATAAGCCAGCATTCAGGCTTCCAGTTACCCCTGTCCACGCCTGCAGCTGCTGTCCTGCTTGCAGTTTACGTTGGAGCTCCGTGCACTCTGTACTCGTCTGTACGCAAAACTTTTCAAAAATGCAAAGGAAAAACTTTTCCGTTTTTAGTACATCGTTGTCGTGTAAACGTAACCTTAGTCATGGAACAAAAAGGTTGTCAACAAACATTTTTCATCATAGTTTTCGTTAACGAAATTAACACTATTTTTGAGAGCTGGGATTGTTGTTCGGGGTTTGGATTCTCACTTGCTAGCCAAAAATGCCAAAAATCTGCAAAAACTTCAAAGTGTTATTATATGAACCAATACATAGCATTGTATATGTCTTGGTGTGTGGATAAAGCATAAGCTCCTCTCTACAGCCAGATGTTTAGACATATCTTGCTAATTTTTCCCAGGAGAAGTTTAGCATTTAGCGTTTTAAGTGGAGTATAAACAATGTAACCATCTCTATCCCTTGTTCAGTGTTTAGTCCTGTTTCCCAAGAAGCCAGGAAAGTCTGCATCATTGTTCAGTCATGCGCTCATCCTACATTTAACTTTGAGGTGCAAACTAACCAGCTGAACAGAGCTAATGTATTCTTAGGTGCAGCGCTCTGATGTGAGCTTTTTGGTATGAGTGTCCTGTTTGCAGGACTAATTATGGTTTTGACATTAGGGAACACATCAATAGCGCCGAGCTCATGTGCTGCCTATGAAGATTACTGTGTGCAAATGAGCAATTTCATCCAACTGGAAAGAGGATGGACACACTTCCCAAGTGGAAAGGATTTAGGCTATTTTTTAATTTTTTTATTTTTTTTTTTAAAAAAACATCTGTATTCATTAGGGATGCATTGATACCGAAACTGGTATAAGGTTTCAGTCTGGTACCATGCTCATTTAAAAATCACCATGTGATACTACAGTATCTCACAAAAGTGAGTACACCCCTCACATTTTTGTAAATATGTTATTATATCTTTTCATGGGACAACACTGAAGAAATGACACTTTGCTACAATGTAACGTAGTGAGTGTACAGCTTGTATAACAGTGTAAATTTGCTGTCCCCTCAAAATAACTCAACACAAAGCCATTAATGTCTAAACCGCTGGCAACAAAAGTGAGTACACCCCTAAGTGAAAATGTCCAAATTGGGCCCAAAGTGTCAATATTTTGTGTGGCCACCATTATTTTCCAGCACTGCCTTAACCCTGTTGGGCATGGAGTTCACCAGAGCTTCACAGGTTGCCACTGGAGTCCTCTTCCACTCCTCCATGATGACATCACAGAGCTGGTGGATGTTAGAGACCTTGCACTCCTCCACCTTCCGTTTGAGGATGCCCCACAGATGCTCAATAGGGTTTAGGTCTGGAGACATGCTTGGCCAGTCCATCACCTTTACCCTCAGCTTCTTTAGCAAGGCAGTGGTCGTCTTGGAGGTGTGTTTGGGGTCGTTATCATGTTGGAATACTGCCCTGTGGCCCAGTTTCCGAAGGGAGGGGATCATGCTCTGCTTCAGTATGTCACAGTACATGTTGGCATTCATGGTTCCCTCAATGAACTGTAGCTCCCCAGTGCCGGCAGCACTCATGCAGCCCCAGACCATGACACTCCCACCACCATGCTTGACTGTAGGCGAGACACACTTGTCTTTGTACTCCTCACCTGGTTGCCGCCACACACGCTTAACACCATCTGAACCAAATAAGTTTATCTTGGTCTCATCAGACCACAGGACATGGTTCCAGTAATCCATGTCCTTAGTCTGCTTGTCTTCAGCAAACTGTTTGTGGGCTTTCTTGTGCATCATCTTTAGAAGAGGCTTCCTTCTGGGACGACAGCCATGCAGACCAATTTGATGCAGTGTGCGGCGTATGGTCTGAGCACTGACAGGCTGACCCCCCACCCCTTCAACCTCTGCAGCAATGCTGGCAGCACTCATATGTCTATTCTGCAAAGCTAACCTCTGGATATGATGCTGAGCACGTGCACTCAACTTCTTTGGTCGACCATGGCGAGGCCTGTTCTGAGTGGAACCTGTCCTGTTAAACCGCTGTATGGTCTTGTCCACCGTGCTGCAGCTCAGTTTCAGGGTGTTGGCAATCTTCTTATAGCCTAGGCCATCTTTATGTAGAGCAACAATTCTTTTTTTCAGATCCTCAGAGAGTTCTTTGCCATGAGGTGCCATGTTGAACTTCCAGTGACCAGTATGAGAGAGTGTGAGTACAATAACACCAAAGTTAACACACCTGCTCCCCATTCACACCTGAGACCTTATAACACTAACGAGTCACATGACACCAGGGAGGGAAAATAGCTAACTGGGCCCAATTTGGACATTTTCACTTAGGAATGTACTCACTTTTGTTGCCAGCGGTTTAGACATTAATGGCTGTGTGTTGAGTTATTTTGAGGGGACAGCAAATTTACACTGTTATACAAGCTGTACACTCACTACTTTACATTGTAGCAAAGTGTCATTTCTTCAGTGTTGTAAAAAATTTACAAAAATGTGAGGGGTGTACTCACTTTTCTGAGATACTGATTCTAACCCTAATCTGACTGTCTCATGGAAGAAACTGTTGTGGAGTCTGCTGGTGGTGGCACGGATGTTCCTGTAGCTTTTGCCAGTTGTCAGGAGGGTGAATAGTCCATGAGAGCGGAGAGAGGGGTCATCCGCAATACTGGAGGCTTTGCGGATGCAGCGGTTGTTGAATGAGGTGTCAATGGTGGGTACATAGACCCCGATAATCTTTTCAGCTGTCCTTACAATCCGCTGTAGGGTCTTGCGATCGGAGGCTGTGCAGTTCCCGTACCACATGGTGAGACAGCTGGTCAGGACAATCTCTATCGTCCCTCTGTAGAAGGAGGTTAGGATGGGAGGGGGAAGTTTGTCAGCCTCTGCAGGAAGTGGAGGCGCTGCTGTGCCTTCTTGACTAGGCAGGTGGTGTTGAGAGTCCAGGAGAGGTCCTCAGTCATGTGCACACCAAGACACTTGGAGCTTTTGACTCTATCCATGGTTGTTCCATTGATGCGCAGTAGTGAGTGGTCCACTTGGGTTCTCTTGAAGTCGACAATCATCTCTTTAGTCTTATCAACATTAAGAAATAGATTGTTGTCTCTACACCATTCTGTGAGCTGGTACACCTCCTCCCTGTATGCTCCACGATTCATGATTGTTGCTTTACTGTAGTGTCATCAGCAAACTTGATTAAAATTTGCAGCATAGTCATGGGTCAGCAGGGTAAACAGCAGTGGACTGAGCACACAGCGCCAGTGTTCAGTGTCATGGTGCTAGAGGTGGAGTTGCCGATCCTGACAGACAGGGATCTCCTGGTCAGAAATTATAGGATCCAGTTGCAGAGGGAGGTGTTAATAAATAAATATATAAATAAATAAATAATAATACATTTTATTTTTATTTTACTTTCCACAGCTCAAGGACACTTTACATTCCAAACTAATAGACATAGGAGAAGAACAAGAACACACACAAAAATACAAAAAAAACCCAAAAAACTCACCAGTGACATAAACATTTCAACTGTTAGGAGAAGAGACACAGTACTGAAGAAATAAATCTGTTTAAAGTTGTGATTTAAAAGTTGAGATAGAGGTAACATTTCAGAGGTTCTGGGGGAGTGAATTCCAAAGATTTGGAGCCATGACGGCAAATGATAGACCAATAAAAAGGGCATTGCTATAATCAAGACGGGATATGATAAATGCTGGGGCAAGAGTTTCTGCATCTTAAGATTGTGACAGAGGCGAGCTATGATAAAAGGTGGTTTTAACAACAGAGTGGTTTGAATGAAAGGAATAGATTAAAAGTAACGACAAGGTTGCTAACAGTTTGAAAGGATTTGAGAGGAATACCGTCAATATCTACACAGAAATCAGATTTTAGTGTATGGAAATTAGTGTATGGGGGCCAGTAAGCGTTACTTCAGTTTTGGCACAGTTTAATTTTAGAAATTGCAAGTCATCCATTGTTTTATGTCAGTAATACAGGCAGCTAAGTGCTGAGGTGAATGGGATGCGTGAGCACTAGTGGTGAGGTAGATCAATCACTGACTCTGTGTATTCCTCCAAGCCTGTGTTGTTGTGGTATGTAGCGGTTTGGCACGTTTCAGAACTGGTCTGTATTGTGGGTATTAGCATAACAGAGATGTGGTCCTGGGCGCAGCCTTGTAAGCACCGTGAATGTTGGTGTAAACAAGGTCTATAGTGTTTGTACCACAGGTTGCAAAATCAACATGCTGGTGGAATTTTGGCAGCAGTTATTTCAGATTCACGTCGTTAAAATCTCCTGGAAAAGTGAAAAATCCATCAGCCCTGTAGAGTTCACTTAGTGCTTCCCTAGCGTTAGCGCCGGGTGGAATGTACACCGTGACAATGAGCACGGTGGTAAACTCTCTGGGCAGGTAATATGGTCGGCATTTCACAGTCATAAACTCCACCAGCGACAAACAGTAACTTGAAAACACAATGGCATTCCTACACCATTCGTTGTTTATGTACACACACAGACCACCGCTGCGAGTCTTACTGGACAGTGCTGCAGAATGCTGTTGTTGAGCCTTGTTTCCGTAAAAATTAAAACACAGCAGTCCCTGATTTCACGCTGGGTAGTTAGCTGGGTAGATCCAAAGATAATTTTTCAATGCAAGTTCAATAGACTAGACATCCTAGTCAATATGAAGGTCAATATGAAGGTTAAATATAATGAGTATTGTTTTATTTATTTTTATTTGTTTTTATTTGATTGGCTAGTGAAGAATACATTTATGCATTCATTGTGCTTTAGAGACATAAAAATAGATAACTATAGATATAAACAGTAACTATATGCAGTCTAGAAGCTTGTAGAAACTCCACTTCTCATGCAGGTGAGAGTTTCTTCCTAGTTGTTTTTCTGAGATATATTTGAGCATCCATCCATCCATGCATCCATCCATCCATCCACTCATTTTCCATACCGCTTACCCTACACAGGATCATGGGGAGCCTGGAGCCTATCCCAGGGGACTCAGGGCACATCCTGGTTGGGGTGCCAACCCATCACAGGGCACAATCGCACACACACTCACAAACCCATTCACACACTACTGACAATTTGGAAATGCCAAATAGCCTACAGTCAGTGTTAGGGATGGGCAATATGGACTTAAAACTATATCACGATATTTTCTGGTATTTATTGTGATAATGATATCAGTGACCACTGTTTTTGGCTACAAGTGATAGCTGCATTTAGGGCTGTGACGGTGGCAGATTTTTTACCACCGCGGTGTGAGTGACATTTATATCAATATATAATATAAAATAAAATAATATAATATAACGTAACAATAATAATAGATATACTTTTATAGGGTTAAATTAAATAAAAACCTAAATATAAAAAAAATTAAATGAGGCTTTATTTTAGCACTTCCTTCAGTGAAACAACTCAATACAGCTTTGTTGTGCTGTATTTAGGCTGGTGTTGGATATCAGTTGGGAAAGCAAAAACAGCAAAAAGAACCCCTTAAGGCTGCAGTCTCCATGTAGCCTTACTGAAACTAATTCATACATAAATATATTTCTTAAAGACACAGCTGTTAGAATGCAGATTCTCTATTGTGGAGATTGTTCAGGAACTTTGCTCCAAAGATCAGCACCATGTCACTTTATGAAAGATATGGTTTATTTGCAATAACAGGGTTTAGGTTGTTTTTTTTTTGTTGTTGCTGTAGAAAAATTCACCAGGACAATCCTATAATAGTACATAATATTGTTCACATACTATATTGTATATTGTATTGTTCACATGCTATATTGTGTATTGGATACATCAAAAGTCATCATGCCCGAACTTCGGGCACGAAAAAAGTACAGCTACATGGTGATTGGCAGGATCTGCAGCCAATCAGGAGAGAGAGAGAGTTTAATATTACACTATAAGAGGAATAAATATTGAAGATTGATGGAGTTTTCTTGCTAAACAGACAAGGCATTTGTTTGTAATCTAATCGGGATGGTGAATGAGTCACTTGAATATTAGCTCTTCTGGCTTTTGAATGTGTGCTTTCTGTCACAATTTCCAATCCTATTTTCCAATGTCTTTCCTACTGAACTAAATCTAGATGTCACTTTAGTCACTGTTCCTGAAGCTCCTGCCATCCAAGCATCAATAATGAATCCTCCTTCAGAGTCACTTCAGATCAAGATGGCAGGAGATTTTTTCCCTTACCATCTTGCTCCAAAATAGCAGTCACCTAGGTCTGCTCAGCAGTTTTATACTTCGCACAGAGCAGAGCAGTGGTAGGATGTGAATTGTATCATGTAGTACACCTTTCTCTGCACTCATTATGTTGCTCCACTCAATTATTCACATTTTTCCTTTGAATTTGTTACCTGTCTGTACAGTTTTCTTTGGTTTTACCCTTGAAAATTGGTTCTTTAAAAGTTTGTGTCTTGTAGCATATTATAAGGGATGCACTGTGTAACGTCTGAATGTATCAAACTGATTTCTGAATCAGCCTGGATTTAGCAAAGAAGTTTCTCTGTCTGCTTGAGCTGTGAATCCTTCCTACCCTCTTGTCCAGATACCATCGGAATGCGGACAGGGGACACGACCCCCCTCTTCAGACACACGCACACACATATAAACACACACACACAAAGCACACACCCGTGCACACACACAATGTAAGAATCTCTTTTGAATGTAACATGTAATTATATGTAATTATTCAATGTCCAAATAGTGTGATGTTATCTTATTTGCATATATTGTGTGTTTATGTAACATAACTATAACAATTTTAGATAGCTTAACTTAGGATATGATTTTAAATGTCTGTAACCATGTTTTACTTGTAATATTCTTTATAAGTCCATCGAATTTGGTATGTGGTTAATCGTCTTGCGATGCCCTGATTGATTATGCATATCATATTGCAATGGGATACATTATTTCATGCTTTTTCTTAATTTCACATGTAATACGGTTTAATGTCCTCCCTGGACATGCAAATCCAGGTCTGAGACCAGACAAAGAGAGTTCATCCTGCCAACAAATCCAACTTCCTGATTGGCCAATAGCCCAAAGAAGCGTGTGTGTTGGTGTTGTCTTTAAAACAACACCACGCTTTGAAACCTTTTCAGTCTCTCTTCACTCACACTCTTCAACTTCACTTCTACACTCTTCGGGGCCACGTGCCCTGGGAAGAGGAAGCCAGGATCTCTCTCTCTCGGACAAAAAGATGCAACCACCTCACAGCCCACGCCTTTTCAAACGGCACGACGAACCAGCGAACTCTACACGACCTCGCGCGAACTTTCAAACCGAAGCCATGCAAGTTAATGGATCTATATCTGCGTTTAAGATTGTACCCCTGTTTACAGGAGATTTAAGTTCGTTGCTGGTTTTGAAAAAGGCTAATTAGTTGTGTTTTTTTTGTCTGCCATTCCCTTTTATTTCATTACTTTCTCTCTATACCTTTTCTTTCCTTCTATATACATGTACATATGTATGTTTTGCTTAGAGTTAGTCGTGTGTATCCATAGTTACATCTAGTTATTAAAATCTATTATCCCACGCTTGATTGTCTCTGTTTTGGTCACGTAATGAGTCCCTTAAATGCTACAGGTCTCGGCTACACGCTCTGGAAACGGGAATTCCTTCCTGGCCAGAAGGATAAACTCCCTCTTTAGAGTTCATAATTCCAAACTACAGCTAATCCCAAAATCTGATCTAGACCACATACATAGTCATAATTAATTATAATCCGTTGTAGTTAATTATCTATGAGTATATGTGCACATACATGAATTCCCTTTCATGGCTGATGTATATTTATAACTGGTCACGACACGCGTTGATTAGATATATAGATATATTTCATGCCAGTCGAGCTAATTCCTTATATAAATTGGAGAATACATTAAAAAGTGTTAAACATCTTTTAATTCGTTACATGAATTGTAACTGGTGGAGAATATTTTTAAATGTTGCAGATTCATCCGATTTACTACATATTCTGGTAGATAATGCGGGCACGCTTTAAAACTCGTCTCCTTTAAAAAGATGCGTTGAATCCAAGCGTGCGCTTCTGTTTCGTTTTTCATGTTTAAAGTTGATCCATTACATTATTCTGGTGGAAAAGAATAATGCTAGTAATGATTGATTCGTTACACTGTATCTAAAGTAGCGGTGAACAAAATATCTTAGAAAATATCTTAGGTTTGCCCACAAACTGCCAGCAATACAGCAGTGATGCATTAAAAACTGCTTCATACTTTATTTAATGTCTACAAAAATACATATACTAATATTATATAAATGTTAATAAAGAACATTTTTATTTATAAAAATAAAAAAGTTAAGCTGAAAGGAGAAAAAAATTAAAACTGTTTTTAAAAAAATTACATTTTATACTTTTAAGGATTAAGGACGAACTTTTGACATCAAATCAGCTCCTTCCAGTCAGCTTGTAATTATTTAATAATATATTTATTTTATTAAAAAATAAGCGACGCACATGCACACGACTGTCCACATTATATAAAAGAAAACATGATTCAACAGACCAGGCCACCATCCATGAGCCTTGTGCGTCCATGACCCTGTCACCGGTTCACCGGTTGTCCTTCCTTGCACCACTTTTGGTAGGTACTAAACACTGCATACCGGGAACAGCCCACAAGACCTGCTGTTATGGAGATGCTCTGACCCAGTCATCTAGCCATCACAATTTGGCCCTTGTGAAAGTTGCTCAGATCCTTACACTTGCCTATTTTTCCTGCTTCCAACACATCAATTTCGAAAAATGTCTGTTCACTTACTGCCTAATATATCTCAACCCTTGACAGGTGCCAGTGGTTTTAATGTCATGGTTATTTCTGACCATGGATGGATGGTTTGTGTAAATGGTTGAACTCTGGTCTGAGTGTAATACATCAAATGTAAATTCTTTTCTGAAGCTGTTTACATTCAGATGTAATAAGAAAATTCAAACCTGTTTCTATCAACTATAATTATATAAAAATAAAAATAAAAACTCATGAATGTGAAATAATATGATAAAAGGCAGAAAATATTATAATGTCTGAAGTTTGAAGAGAAGCATGCCAAACAAACAGCAGTGTAAAGGAAAGAGTGCGGTATATTGTCCCGTGTTTCAGGTGTGTGGTTTTCCTTCAGATTTGAGCTATTAAACTGCAGCTTTTTTCCTGCTTGTTCAATTTACATTAAAACATGCAATAGGTTTAAATAAACAAGCAAAATTGAAATAAGATAAAACATTTTGTGCAGAAATTGTCAAAATGGGCATCAAAGGGGTATTATTTACAATATAAATATATAGTTATATGTATAAGTGCATATAATCTATAAAGAAAGAAATAATATTTATAAATCTATAAGTAATATTTGTTCTCTCTCTCTCTCTCTCTCTCTCTCTCTCTCTCTCTCTCTCTCTCTCTCTCTCTCCCTCTCTTGTGTTATTGTGCATGTATCTCTGATTGGGAGTATTTTCAGAGCCACCAGATCAGCAGGTTTTATGGCACTCCATAAAGAATGACATAAATCTACAAGCAAGTAAATATGAAGCACTACACTGAAAGTGGTTCAAAATAGAAGATACAGTATATTCAGCTTCTGTTGATGTGAGGACTATTTGAAGCTGTAAAACATCTTGCATGAAAAAAGACATCATAATAGAATAAAGCAGTGTGGGAATAAAAAAAAAAAAAATGCTGTGCATGAGATTGTACTGTACCGTACACTGGCGTGCAACCTGAGTTTTTTCCTGAGCAAAGATCATTATTGTTTTTATATGTTGGCCTATATAAAGTCTATATAATTAAATGAAATCTTGAGAAGATGGATACCCATCACAAGGAATTTACTTAAAAATTCATAAATCAGGAGAATATAGCTATACATGTGCATCTCAATAATTACAATATCGTGGAAAAGTTCATTTTTTCCTGTAATTTAATTCAAAAAGTGGAATTTTCATATGTTCTAGAGTCATTACACATAAAGTGAAATATTTCAAGCCTTTTTTTTTGTTTTGTTTTAATCTTGATGATTATGGCTTACAGCTCATGGAAAAGAGATACTGGAAAAATCCACTATCTCAAAAATATTAGAATAAAGAATTCATAATACAGCAATGTCTACCTGAGAAGAGCTCTAATCAGCTAATTAACTCAAAACACCTTTTTACTCAAAACACCATTGCTCAGTGGTCCAAAGTCCTCTTTTCAGATGAAAGTAAATTTTGCATTTCATTTGGAAATCAAGGTCCCAGAGTCTGGAGGAAGAGTGGAGAGGAACAGAATCCAAGTTGCTTGAAGTCCAGTGTGAAGTTTCCACAGTCAGTGATGATTTGGGGTGCCATGTCATCTTAAATGTCCACAGTGTTTTCTCAAGTCGAGAGGCGATGCAGAGTCTACCAGGAGATTTTAGAGCACTTCATGCTTCCATCTGCTGACAAGCTTTATGGAGATGCTGATTTCCTTTTCCAGCAGGACTTGGCACCTGCCCACAGTCCCAAAACTACTAGTAACTGGTTTGTTGACCATGGTATTACTGTGCTTGATTGGCCAGCCAACTCGCCTGGCCTGAATTTTGTCAAGAGGAAGATGAGAGACACCAGACCCAACAATACAGACGAGCTGAAGGCCGCTATCAAAGCAACCTGGGCTTCCATAACACCTCAGCAGTGCCACAGGCTAATTGCCTCCATGCCACACGGAATTGATGCAGTAATTTGTGCAAAAGGAGCCGACCAAGTATTGAGTGCATAAAGGAATACACACTAAGTGAAACAAACCAGTATATGGTCATATAGCACATTGCATTCATGTCCATGTTTCGGCTAAACTGTTGTGTGCAGGGGCATAGCCATAATTTCAGATGTGGGGGGACAGAATGTCATGGGTATTTTTTTTTCTGACCTTTGTCTAATTGATGGGTTTTATCTCTTAAAATCTCTTAATTGGCTTAATATGCAATTTATGATTCTACTTGCATGTTATATTGTATATTGCAGTGTATTATTTAAATATTGATAATTGTGTTTAGTGTACATTGTATTGCATATACATAGCACACAGTATATACTATATATGATTTTGTTTCAGTTCTCTCCTTTTTCCATTGAATTATATACAGTAATGTAAAAATGGCAGGGTTACTCTTTTTTTTCATATACTTGTAACGAATCAATCATTACTAGCATTATTCTTTTCCACCAGAATAATGTAATGGATCAATTTTAAACATGAAACGAAACAGAAGCGCACGCTTGGATTCAAAGCACCTTTTTAAAGGAGATGAGTTTTAAAGCGTGCCCGCATTATCTACCAGAATGTGTAGTAACCCGGATGAATCTGCAACGTTTAAAAATATTCTCCACCAGTTACAGTTTATGTAACGAATTAAAAAAATGCTTAACACGTTTAAATGTATTCTCCAATTTATATAAGGAATTAGCTCGAATGGCGTGAAATATATCTATATATCTAATCAACGGGTGTTGTGACAAGTTATAAATATACATCAGCCATGAAAGGGAATTCATGTATGTGCACATATACATATAGATAATTAACTACAATGGATTATAATTAATTATGACTATGTATGTGGTCTAGATCAGCTTTATGAACTCTAAAGAGCGAGTTTATCCTTCTGGCCAGGAAGAATTAACCCACGAAGTTTGTTATTAAAGATTAGAGTGGGTAATCGAGATCTTATGCAGCGTTTAAGGGACTCATCATGTGACAAAACAGAGACAATCAAGCGTGGTGATCATAGATTTTAATAACTAGATGGATACACACGATACACAACAACTATGGATACACACGACTAACTCTAAGCAAAACATACATATGTACATCTATATACAAGGAAAGAAAAGGGATAGAGAGAAAGTAATGAAATAAAAGGGAATGGCAGACAAAAACACAACTAATTAGCCTTTTCCAAAAACCAGCAACGACTTAAATCTCCTGTAAACAGGGGTACAATCTTAAAGGCAGATATAGATTCATTAACTATACTTGCATAGTGTGTGTGTGTGTGTATGTGTGTGTGTTTAGAGGGTGGTCGTGTCGCATTCCAATTGGGCATCTGGTAAAGAGGTTCGAGTGGTCATTAAACAGATAGGGATTTACAGCTCAAAAGAAACAAAAGAAACTTCTGTGCTAAGCCCAGGTTGATTCAGAAATCAGTTTGATACCGTCAGACGTTATACACATACTACTAACCTACTACTAACTTAAACTGCATAACGATTTAAGTTATTATAGCAGCCTGTTATGACTCAGTCATTGTATTTATAAAATGAAAATGAGTTCTATTATATAATATTTCTATTAATATTTAGCACCAACATAGTAAAAGAAACTATTATGTAACATGCAACGCTGCCTGATCCAGAATCCATGCAAATCCGATTTCAACATTAACAATTCACCATCTTATTCTAATGTGAAGGACTCAGATAACACAAAAGAGTTTGAAATAAGTGCACGTTTGTGTGGGACTGCGGCTAGGCTAATATTAACATTACATCTTGCTAATTATTCATCAATTGAAATAGGCAGCGTTTAAAAAGAAATATGCAGAAAATTATTCGACATTGAGCAACAGGACTAGGCCTACCACATGCCAAAAGAACTTACACTGCTCGACTTAGAAGTGATGTGTCGTTCGCGAAGGAGTCGGCTCTATGAGTCGGCTCCTTTAAGTGAACAATGGCAGCTGCCTCCCGCCTGAGAATAATTTAAGTGATATATGTTCTCACGTATTAATAATAGGTCAAAATATTGCTAAACCTGGCTGAATTATAAAAGCCAGAAGTGGTACTAAATGAAGAGCCGTTTGGGAGCCAAAAGAGCCGGAATTCCCATCACTACGACTTAGTAAAAAAGGAACGAATGGTGGTTTTTTGCCGCTTTGAGCTCAGCATGGGTGTGAGCATGGGCGTGATGCGAGTGACCAATTGTCATGGCAATGTCAGGTCACGTAAAGACTTATACACGTATATACACGTCATACACGTATAGAAATCAAAGATACACAAATTGCCAGGTAAAAAGTGAGGGGGACGAATTTATGTTTTATTGAAAGTGCCTCCCCCGCGGATTCTACACCCATGGTTACACATAAATGCTACTATTTGAGTCTCGCTAGCAACTTTATTTCTCTCGGTATGTTAATTGTCAGGTGACTGCATGTTGTGCTAGCAGGAGAACTTTCGGTAGTGTTTCCACATACCTGTGTATTCCTGATTCTAAAAACTCATTCCTCACATCTAAATTAAAATCGTCTTGAAGATAGTAATTGAACTGGAAGATTGAAGAAGCGCGAGTCTCTGTTATTCCAAAATGGAGCAATGAACTCATGGCCATAAACTCAGCTACTGTCAAAATGTGCTAATGACATTGATCAGCAAGCTAAAAAAATATATGAAAAGATCTTATTTAGCAGTCTGTACAGGATTTCGCAGAGTGTTTTTGTGATTGTTGCGGCCAAAAATACTTGATTTTGCTGCAGATTTTTTCAAAATTTGCATTGCAACGTGTAGAGTTTTTTGTGTTGTTTTTTTTTTTTTTTTGCAGAAAACTACTTGAATTTGTGAATTTGCAATTGCACTAAATTTTTTTTGCATGGTCTTTTGTAGTGATGTTTGTTGGTAAATGAAACCTTTTAGCTGGTGTTCAACATACAGGAATAGCAGATTTGGCTGAATACACGTTGTGATGTGTCTTGGCCCAAATCTGAGGAAAATCTGCAGTAATTTTGAAAAATTGCAAGCTCCTCTGAATATTGCAGAATTTTCTTGATTTTGGCTTAATTTCTGTGATCACAAAATCACAGAATCCTGGAGGGACTGATTTAGGGTTTGTCCAGCAACAGAGGTAAATACTCATGCAATCACAATTTTCAAGTAATTTTAAAACTGTATTGATTTAAAGTAATTTTGTAAACTGTATTGATTCTCCTTTCAACATCATGGGCAAAGACTCACCCAAACTGGACAGTTGAAGATTGGTCTTTTTCCAGTCTTCAACTTTCCAGTTTGGGTGAGTCTGTGCCCATGATAGCCTCAGTGGAATCTGATATGGTCTTCTGCTGTTGTAGCCCATCCACCTCAAGGTTTGATGTGTTGTGCACGCTGAGATGCTTTTCTGCTCACCACGGTTATAAAGAGTGCTTATTTTAGTTACTATAGACTTTCTGTTAGCTCAAACCAGTCTGGTCATTCTCCTCTGATCTCTCTCATCAGCAAGGTATTTCAGCCTGCAGACCCTCTGCACACAGGATGCTTTTTGTTTTCTGCACCATTCCGTGTAAACTCTAGAGACTGTTGTGTTTGATATTATCAGCAGTTTCTAAAATACTCAAACCAGCCCGTCTTGTACCAGCAACCATGCCACGCTTAAAGTCACAGAGATCACATTTTACCCCATTCTGATGTTTGATATGAACATTAACTGAAGTTCTTGACCTATATCTGCATGATTATACGCATCTGCTGCCACATAATTGGCTGATTGGATAACTGCATGAATGTGCAGTTATACAGGTGTTCGTAATAAAGTGGATGTTCAGTGTATATTCAATACATTTTTGCATTTAGAATGTACCTTTCAGATAAATGCTGATAAATGTCTTGTAAAGTCATTTTTGCTGCATACAGTGAATAGTGGGGGGAATAAAGAACATTGTGAAATATATATAAGTTGCAGAAAACCTCTGCTAAAGGACTGAAGGACTGAACCCCCCCATTGGTAACACTAACCCTGGAGGTTTTTTGAGCAGAGAAATTACTTTCCACAGAAGCGTCTCATTTTTCAGTCACAGCAGGAAGATCCCCTCGCTCCAGAGGTGCACTGTCACTCTGGCAGAGGAACTGACATGTTCTTCTCCTTCTCTTTACAAACCATTAGCAGAACAGCAGCTGTGCTATATTTACAGCTGTTAATTTTGTTTTCAGGCCTTGCATACTGGCTGCAGAATTCCCCGCATACGTTTACAGTAAAATATTAATATACAGGGTGGATTAGTGGATCTTTGTCTGATTTGTAACCAAAACGTTACATTAAAAACTTTACTTTTAATGGTATGAGATGATAAACAATAAAGAGCAAAATGTAACACTGTCTGAATCCTTGCTTTCACGCTGAATAACTTATTTATAGACTAATGCATACGACCATACAGTATTGCCAACATTCACAGTGTGACATTTACATTTAGGCAGTGACTTTGTGATGCATTGACAGACATGTTAAACACTGCATTATAAAATATGTTTGAGTATTTATGCAGCATGTCATGCAGCTTGTTTCTGAGAAACTGTAGAAGTCTTATGTCTTGAAGACTTACAGCAAACTGTAAGCAGAAAACCTACTTAGAAGTCCTGACACTGGAGACTCCTTCCATATTAAAGATGACACATTTTTCTTTGTTAAATAACGTTTATTTTTGCATTTATTATTAGTCTTATATTATGTGGATCTTCCACTATATACAGTATCTCACAAAAGTGAGTACACCCCTCACATTTTTGAAAATATTTTATTATATCTTTTAATGGGACAACACTGAAGAAATGACACTTCACTACAATGTAAAGTAGTGAGTGTACAGCTTGTATAACAGTGTAAATTTGCTGTCCCCTCAAAATAACTCAACACACAGCCATTAATGTCTAAACCGCTGGCAACAAAAGTGAGTACACCCCTAAGTGAAAATGTCCAAATTGGGTCCAATTAGCCATTTTCCCTCCCCGGTGTCATGTGACTCATTTGTGTTACAAGGTCTCAGGTGTGAATGGGGAGCAGGTGTGTTAAGTTTGGTGTTATCGCTCTCACACTCTCTCTGGTCACTGGAAGTTCAACATGGCATCTCATGGCAAAGAACTCTCTGAGGATCTGAAAAAAAAGAATTGTTGCTCTACATAAAGATGGCCTAGGCTATAAGAAGATTGCCAACACCCTGAAACTGAGCTGCAGCACAGTGGCCAAGACCATACAGCGGTTTAACAGGACAGGTTCCACTCAGAAAAGGCCTCGCCATGGTCAACCAAAGAACTTGAGTGCACGAGATCAGTATCATATCCTGAGGTTGGCTTTGTAGAATAGACGTACGAGTGCTGCCAGCATTGCTGCAGAGGTTGAAGGGGTGGGGGGTGAGCCTGTCAGTGCTCAGACCATACACCGCACACTGTATCAAATTGGTCTGCATGGCTGTCGTCCCAGAAGGAAGCTTCTTCTAAAGATGATGCACAAGAAAGCCCGCAAACAGTTTGCTGAAGACAAGCAGACTAAGGACATGGATTACTGTGGTCCTGTGGTCTGATGAGACCAAGATAAACTTATTTGGTTCAGATGGTGTCAACCAGGTGAGGAGTACAAAGACAAGTGTGTCTTGCCTACTGTCAAGCATGGTGGTGGAGTTGTCATGGTCTGGGGCTGCATGAGTGCTGCCGGCACTGGGGAGCTACAGTTCATTGAGGGAACCATGAATGCCAACATTTACTGTGACATACTGAAGCAGAGCATGATCCCCTCCCTTCGGAAACTGGGCCACAGGGCAGTATTCCAACATGATAACCCCAAACACACCTCCAAGATCACCACTGCCTTGCTAAAGAAGCTGAGGGTAAAGGTGATGGACTGGCCAAGCATGTCTCCAGACCTAAACCCTATTGAGCATTTATGGGGCATCCTCAAACGGAAGGTGGAGGAACGCAAGGTCTCTAACATCCACCAGCTCTGTGATGTCCTCATGGAGGAGTGGAAGAGGACTCCAGTGGCAACCTATGAAGCTCTGGTGAACTCCATGCCCAACAGGGTTAAAGCAGTGCTGCAAAATAATGGTGGCCACACAAAATATTGACACTTTGGGCCCAATTTGGACATTTTCACTTAGGGGTGTACTCACTTTTGTTGCCAGCGGTTTAGACATTAATGGCTGTGTGTTGAGTTATTTTGAGGGGCCAGCAAATTTACACTGTTATACAAGCTGTACACTCACTACTTTACATTGTAGCAAAGTGTCATTTCTTCAGTGTTGTCCCATGAAAAGATATAATAAAATATTTACAAAAATGTGAGGGGTGTACTCACTTTTGTGAGGTACTGTAAGTCCATGTGAGTGTGTTGTTGCTAGAGAAATGATAACGTATTAGAATGAACACCTGTGATTTGAATTGCAGCCAGAACCACCGTCCCAGCTGAAAAATGAATCGAAGCCTTCTGACCAATCAGATTCCAGAACAGCGTTATGGTGTAAAAATAATAACAAAAAAAAGCTTGCTGGCATGTTTAGTGTACACTTGTCCCCTTAGATGAAAACATCATTATAAATTAATACAAAGTTCTTCAGACTGATTATCCTATGATGAAACATTTCTATCCTGATAGGAGTGGTCTCTTCCAGGATGACTCCGCCCCCATGCACTGGGCACGGGGGTCACTTGAATGGTTTGATGAGGATGAAAATGATGTAAATCAGATGCGATGGTTTTCATAGTCACCAGATCTCCACTCAGTTAAACTCCTGTCTGAGATTTTGGAGAGAGGTGTTTGGCGTGACAGCACTTTCTACACCATCATCGAAACTCCAACTGAGGGAATATCTTTCTAATAAGCAAATAATTAATCTACAGCGAGATATAACATTTCATAGAAGGTGGTTGGAGAGGTGTATGAGCGAACTGGAAGGGTTTCAGTTTTATTTTTTCAGTCAAGGTGCTATTCAGCTCTGACGCACTCTCCCATTGCAGCCAGAGAAGCTGAGAGACCAACATGTCTGATCTCACCAAGCCCATTTTGTGGAATTTTAATAATATATTGTCTAGCATGTTAACCCTCCTACGATGTAAATACTGTAGTTGTGCCTGCAGTGAGTTGTTTAAGAGGTAGTAAATGCCACATAAATTCATACTGGAGTTTTTGAAGTCTGAATCGCAATCAAAACCCCAAATGTCCTTTTAAACAAAGACAGTGTGGGACACAAATCTTTCCAGTTGGAATGATACCATAGTAGAACTGGGTTGAATAATGTTGTTTTGCAAATCTAATGTCTTTAAATGTTACTAATACCACCGCACTGTTGAATATTCAATTCAGATTAGTCAGAAGTCCACGTTCTCCAACTTTTTAAAATAAAAGAGCACCTTTTTCCTCCAGTCCTGCCTCCTGAGTGTCTGTGTTCCACCTGACGCAGCTCAGAGTAGCCACAGCAACCAAGGATTGTTGAGCAGCTGAAGTCTTGTATCAAGCAAGAATGGGCAAAAAATCCACTTGTAAAACTGCAACAATTACTATCCTCAGTTCCCAAACGATCAAACCTGTAATTAAAAGGAAGGGTGATGTAACACAGTGGTAAACATGCCTCTGTCCCAAATTTTCTGAGTGTGTTGAAGGCATCAAATTCGAAATTTGTTTATATTTACAAAATACAATTAAGTTGGTCAGTGAAAACAGTTAATTAAAGTTTCAAGAGACTTGTTTTTATTGCATTTTAGAAAAAATCCCAACATTTATGGAAATGGGGTTAGTAACTATAAATAGATAAAAAGTATGACTTGTCAGTCTTTAATCAGTTAAAAATTATAATTGTTGGCACATACAGTGGGTATAGAAAAGAATCACCCCCCTTTAAAATAATCACATTTTGTTGCTTTTCAGCGTGAAATGAAGATGGACACAGTTTTTGTTTTATCCAGCTGTATTTACTCAGTGCAAGTGAAAGATATAACACCAACATGTCAGAAAAATAAATAAATAAAACACCAGATTCACTAAGTTGGAAAAAGGATCCCCCCCCCCTCCCCCGCTCCTAAAAATGACTTGTAAATTCAATAAGGTGTAGCTAATGACCTTCTCAATGGCACACAAAGCCATTTGACTTTCATCTGTGATCAGCTGAAAAGAGATTTCCTGGAGCATTTTGTAGTGCAGCTGAAGCAGACAATCAACTATGGGTGGCAAGGCACTGTCAAAAGATCTACGGGATAAAGTTGTGGACAGGCACAAGTCAGGAGATGGATACAAAAAAAAATTCAAAGGCTTCATCAATGCCTAGAAGCACAGTGAAGTCTATTATTAAGAAGTGGAAGTTATTTGGTACAACACAGACCCTGCCTGGATCAGGATGTCGCTCCAAACCGGATGAAAGAGCCAGGAGGAAACTGGTCAGAGAAGCTACCAAGAGGCCTACAGCAACTCTGAAGCAGTTGCAGGAATTTATGACAAAGAGTGGTCATTGTGTGCATGTGACAACAATATCACAAATTCTCCACAAATGTGGCTTGTATGGGAGGGTTGCAAGAAAAAAACCACCCACGACTACAGCAGGGACTGGAGCACTTGTCAGGATCGAAGGAAAAATGGATCGGGCAAAATACCGTCAAATTCTTTAGGAAAATCTGCTGCCCTCTGCCAGAAAGTTGTCAATGGGAAGAAGGTTTACCTTCCAACATGACAATGACCCAAAGCACACAGCAAAACTGGCCACACAGTGGTTGAAGGAGAAAAGGTGAATGTACTTGCATGGCCTAGTCAGAGCCCAGATTTAAACCCCATTGAAAATCTGTGGAATGCCTTGAAGTCTGCAGTCCACAAACAGTCACCATCAAATTGAACTGAACTTGAGCAGTTCTGCAAAGAAGAGTGGGCAAATATTGCAAAGTCTAGATGTGCAAAGTTAGTAGAGACATATCCCAACAGAGTAAGGCTGTAATTACAAAAATTAAGGTAAATTAAAGCAAGGGGGTAAATACAGCTGCATAAAACAAAAAATGTGTCCGTCTTCATTTCAGGCTGAAAAGTAACAAAATGTGATTATTTTAAAGGGTGGTGATTCTTTTCTATACCCACTGTAGTTGTCCTATAATAGGAATAAAACACTTAAGTAACCAACTTTGAGGTTGTAATTCGCTTCACAGCACAACCCCATCATCATCGAGCACATCCCGTATTGTTTTCTTCCTTTCACAGTACATATTACTGTAGCACTGTCCCTTCTTAATTTATAACACATCATCACAGTATCAGAATGTCACCTTTGTATTCTACTAGAAAATATCAGTAGGTCTCAGTAGGAATCTTTTTGTAATAAAGTGGTATTGACTTTTCGTATTATATGCTGTGTCTAGAAATGTGTTGTGTAACAGGTTATAACAAGATAACCTTCAAAATAATGACTATTTCTGCCAAGCTGATTAAATGTATTCTTCTAGTTAGAATAGTCACTTTTATAATTTTTATATTTAGTGAATATGAACCTTTGTTTAATATGGTGAGACAATGTTCTAATCTGACTATTTATCAGTTTGGCAGCTCGAATTCAAGACGTCGTCTGAGATTTCACTAATTCTCAAATTCATTTCTTACTAATAAGTCTCCTTTCTAAAGTGACCCACAGAACAATTATGTTTATATTCTATAGGATACAGAAGTTTTAGGCACCCTATTTTTTAGTTGTGAAGTCAGTACAAAAAAACATTTTAGATTCCCAAACATTAGTTTCTAATGTTACAGATAAAAAGTTTGTATGCCATTAAAGAAAGCAACATATTACTTAAGAGACACTTTTCAGCCAAAAAAACCACAATGAAGGCTGTTGGGTTTTGCTGCAAAAATAAGAAACAAGTGCAAAAGTCAAAGTCTCCAGAAGAACTGTGACTCGTTCTGCAAGATGCTCAATAAAACTTGCCAGCTCATTTCCTTATAAAACTGCACAACTTGTACTGGAGACTACTATTTGTATTTTTATTATTTTTTGTCACAACAAATATTGACTTTGTTTCATTTACTACTGTTTACTGCTCTTTACGATATTTTTTTAAAATGTAGAAACATTTAATTTCATTATTTTGAAGACATCTTTGCTCTACAACATTTCTTTGCATGTTCCTAAAACTTTTGCACAGTACTGTACATTCCCGGTGAAATTTCTTCTTAGCTGTGATTTTGTTACGTATATTGACGTATTTACTTCTAAAACAAAACTGACATTGTGTTGACTGACTTGCACAACAGCTAATATTGTTCGAGGTACGCCACGCCCCATCAAAACAATCCTCTTTGTGATGGAGAAGTCCCGATGGTGTATAAAGACAGAATTGCATTCTCCCTCAGTCTGAGGAAGCGACATATTCCTGCACTGATGATCCCCAATGTGGTAAAACCCCTCTGTAAAGTGCTTTTCTCACAACCATACAAATTTAGACATGAGACAAGAGCTACTACTGTAGAACAAGACCTGCCTCTGGGGGCAGGACATATACGGTTCTAGAGAGCATTTAATTGGACAATGGTGATGAAATGATTCATGATGATTCATCTTTATTTTTATTGCTTTCCCAAAAATGATAAACTATCAAATTAATACTAAACAATATTTTTTTAGTCAGATATTGATAGTAATATATTGGTGTCCATAACACCAGTGCACAAAAAGCTCTAAAAGACCAATTTTGATTTCAGGGCTTCTTGAAATCAGGGGCAAAAATCAGGTTGATGAGCTGAAAGGTGTTTTTTCCTCTTACAGTGTAGATCAAACCAGCATTTGTTGTGTCTGATGTCTCTGTGTGCTTTGAATTGATGGTTTCTGGGTACATTGTGAGATTCAGTGTTATAATAAAAGCAGGTGTGGTGATGATTATGCTGTTAATGAAGCTGATAAAGGCTATGATTCATCCCTTTGAGACTTGTGTAATCACTGTGCAGTGTGTGATGATGATAGGAGACAAAATACACCTAGAGCAAGTGAGCTTCAAAGCAACATACCTGTAAATGTCACTGGAATGCTAAAATAACTCTTATAGGACATGCTTGCATATCCTTGTAATATTCCTTTAAAATAGCATTTGAATTTTATTTACTTCAGATTTAGTAGTTAGGGTTAGTAGATTATTAGTAGTAAAATTTGAGTCCACAGAGAGCAAACATTAGCAGAAGTACTTCACTATTGGAGATCGATTTATAGTGGATTTTACCGATACTGATAACTAAGTTGGGCCGTACCTGCCCATAACCAATTAATCAACGATAGTTTTTAAAATTGATTCTGGATGAAAACTGAAAATATTGCTGAACTTTACTGTACTGACTGTACCATGAAAATGTACTGTACATTGTTAAATAAAATAATAGATAAATATTAATATACATTAACTATTAATTAATATTAAAGTAAATAAAAGATATACATCCAAATTGAACCAGAAAGTAACACTCCAATAACATAAAAAAAAAAAAAAAACAACAACAAAATTTGTCAGTGATGACAACAGATGACAATGACAAGGGATGCTTCTTAGCTGCTCCCGCAATGGACGCAACTGGGAAAAACTATCGGTGTGGATTTTTGCTGATAACCGATATTTCCAGCAATTGATTATTGATGCAGATTAATGCAAATTAAGATTAATACAGATTAATACAAATTAAAAACGATCAATTGGTCGACCTCTACTCACTATGTCTTTCAATTGCATAAAGCATTGAAGCAAAGAAAAGGACAAGGGGGCAATATCATAATTGTATTATAAACTTTAATGTTTCACATATTTTTAATTTAGCCAGAGTTATGTTTTTGATTTGTAGGCCTGGGACTGATAGAAAAATCAACTAGCAGCCTGTTCAACAGTATAAATTAACAGCAGCAATAACAAACAAAAGTAAAATATACACAATAATTAGACTTACTATTGTAGTATCCACTACAATGTAAAATATTGTAGCTGGATCACTAATTATCCACCATTTCAGGTTTAAGGAGGGTATGGGAATGTGTAATAATATTATCAGCTGTGCAGTCGGGAACTGCTTGCTGGCAGTGGCAATTGCAAAACTCAGCTGTATAGTAGATTTTTATAGGTGATTCTCCAGTAATGCATAGTGAACAGTAAAAAAAAAATAAATAAAAGTACATGTTCAGTATAATCCTTCAAATTGGTTGTCCAAATGGCTGATATTTTTTCTGTTGTACTGCTTGAAGTGGCACTAAAAACAGCATCACTTTGTGACAATCAATCACTTTCTAATTATCAACACCATTACCATTATTTGTAAAGTGTTAGATCTGCCATTTTGTTGTAGGTCTATTTAATCAGTTTAGGTCAAAATCTTTGTCCTTTGGAGTTTTTCGGTGACATCCCAAATAAATGTATTTCAATAATGTTAAATATACTGTATACTTGTTAGGTTAGTCAGAATACACTGACAGATTTTAATTCACAATAATGAACTCAAACCATTCTGCATTTACCATGACAGAAAGTGAGATGGGGGGAAAGGGTGGGCGTTCTAGGCAGTGTGAGTTAATATTGGATTATTAGATTCATATGTTGGCTGGCTCATTTCACATTTTATTGGCGTATTTATGAGTTATACCTTATACTAGCATACTCTGATTGAATTAAAAAGCTTTATGCAAAATGCATAAAGGTTGGAAGGCCTGGTAATATAATCAGAGTAAATGTCTATCTCGCACAATCCTAGTGACAGATTAGCACAGATGGTGGCGTGGGACTACAGCTCCCTTCAGCCACTGCACACCACATGTTCACCTGAGTCACATGACCATGAGCTCCTGAACCACGTTTATGCACATTGAGCACAAATATTTAAGTCACGTTTGTATAGCACTCAGTGTCTAGCATCTGTTGTGAGTAGTGTCATTGTTGATTGTCTCATCCATGCCACATTCAGGTTGTCTAGACTGCTTGTCTAGTTTGTGTTTGTTACCTAGTCTTAGACTTCATTCATGTGTGTTTCACTATAAATACTAAAATACTCTGCACTTGCATCCATCTCCAAACCATCTGTGACACCTAGTTTAGATACACCTGGGTTAGGCAACTAAAAGTACACCTCATCATTTTGAGGTGGATTTTACCTTTAAATGTAAAAAATGTTTCGAAAAGAAGTAGTGTTTAAACAGTAAAATTTGTTCTGACAGCCCTAAATATGCATACACACAGCTGTTAAACACTTACACACAGAAAATGACACACAAACAATTATACACAATTCCATACATAATCACATACACAGATAATTACACACAAACAATTGCCTATTTTTTTTTTTTTGGACTGCCACTCCCACCCCACTTCGGAGGACAATTGGGGCTTTGTTAGTGTTATTATATGCTTCAGAAAGTGTTGAGATCCCATAAAATGGGAGAATACAAACTAATAGAAATGTATAAGCCAATCATTAAATAAAACAAAACAAAGGAAATACAGTAAGAAAAGTAAGTCCAGATACCAATGGCAGCATAATAGGCTAATGTTAATGGTAATAACAGTGGTGTGTGTGTGTGTGTGTGTGTGTGTGTGTGAGAGAGAGAGAGAGAGAGAGAGAGAGTAAATGCATGAATGAAGTGAACATTGACCTCTACCCATGTGAATGACTGACTCATTCAGTGGAATGGTATCTGTACACTCCACTGCTCTAATCACTGTAGTACCTTTGCCTGACGATATTTAGTCTCAGTCTTTTGAGATTTACCAAAAAACAACAACACTGTAATACATTCATAATTGATGTAAAGGTCAGAGTCGGTGTGAAGAGACAGACACAGCACGATTTATATTAGAAATTCCATGACTTTGTTTATCTGTTCTTGTCTGAAATGGATCGGCGGCCGTTGTGACATGTCCCAGTAGGAAAACTAATCAAACCTGACTTTAGCAGCAGGGGGCTGGATGGGTGAGCGAGTAAATGGCCAGATTAATCACACCACCACTGGAAAGAGATTCTACACTAATGAGTTTCCCACTCTATTTTTCTCTCCCTCCGGCCGTGCTGGTGCCAACAGCGCAATGCAAAGGCCTTGATGGTCTGCCATATAATTCGTACCATGGTTCTTACCATTCCTTTTTCAGACATATTCCCTGTGGAGGAGATTCTAGATGGTAAAGTGTTAAATACTGTGACCTTATTGTAGCAGAAGATTGCCTTTTAATACCTCTATAGTGGTTGCTCTGGGAAATTAAGAGGATGCTTGTGGCTGGGTGATGAGCCGACATGTGTGCGTTTGTTCTGGTTAGCGCTTAGCAGTTCATTTATTTTTCATAACAATAGGATTGTACAGTTCATTTTGAAGTACACCATACAATATATTGTATAGTAAAATAAACAAAACAAAACGAAAAAAAGACTTGTTAGATGTTAGTTGGTGATTCCATCATTTCAGTGCCATTTAACGCTTGCAAATAATAAAATAAAAATAAAAAAACTTTAATTTAATTAACTTAAATTTGCACATGTCTCTCTCTACCACCAATACAGATCAACAGTTTTGCTGACATCATTCCACACTTCTCCACAGGCGGTGGAGCCACTCAATATGTTTTGCCCCAACTTCCTTTTTCAGTGGAAATTACGTCAACACATTAAATAACGCTGTGCGTCTCAAGGCACTTCATGTACCAGGTTGAGTTTTTTTAATCATAGAATTAGCAAATACACAAACTGTAACATTAGAGTTCAAATCCCAGCAATGCCAAGCTGCTACTGCTGGGCCCTTGAGCAAGGCCCTTAACCCTCATCTGCTCAGTTGTGTAAATGAAACAAATGTAAGTTGCTCTGGGCAAGGGTGTCTGCCAAATGCCATAAACGTAAATTCAAGCAATAGCCTGAGAACATTAAGGACGTTCTAATGATTTACTTAATAATTTACTCACTAGTTGGCTAACAGGGTTGCACTTTCAAAGTGACCTCAGCAATCATTAACACAATGTCATTGAAAATAAAGAGAAAAAGAATGAAAGAACTTAATTTTCTTCTTCCCGTGATCTGCAGGAAATTTGGATGTCTTCCGTTGGATGCCTTCCGGAAAAATCCAAATATTTAATAGGGTGAATGTGTTCAGTTAACAGGATTGTGTGAATGTTGTGGGACTAAAATGGCAAAAATGCTGTTATCTGACTAGAGTATATTGTTCCAAAAAATTTTCATTTGTCTAAATGCTTTTAGACACGTCTCTATGCTTCTTTTTTAACAGAGGAGTTTTGCATGAGGTGTAGGAATGGAGATGATTGCAGTACAGTTCATTGCTTATCGTTTTCTGCTGCTTTCAGGTTGTCCTGCAACTCTTTTCTGTTAGAATCTCCCTCTCGCTACGCAGCTAGCAGAGGCTAGCGAGCTTTATTCTCAAAAACCCGCTGGACTTTTCATTCATAGATTCTCGCTTTGTTTGTATTACCATGTTCTTGTGTTTTGGTTTACGTCATGTGTCCGCCTCCTGTATATTACCATGCGCTTGTGTTTTGGTTTACGTCATGTCTCCGCTTCCTTTATGTTTATTGGTTCCCTGGTTTGTGTCATGTCTCTGCCCCTGTTCTTTCATTGGTTTTCTGTTTATTGTTTTATTATTAGTCTCAGGTGTTCTGTGTTTCACTTCGTTTGCTGCTAATTTGTCTGTGTATAAAAACCCCCTTCCATTTCCGCTTCCTTGCGGAGTATTAGAGTAGAAAGACTTTTATGTAGCATGTGCTGTAAGCCAGCTTCCTTCTCGTCTTCTCTCGCCCCAAGTTCATGGTTCTCAGACCATAGCTCTATGTTCTTAGATCCCAGTCCTTAGCTCATTGTTTGTGGTTCCCATACCACAGCCTAGCGACGTGCGTTTCTTCCTTTTTTTGTTTTTGCTTCATGTGTTTTTCTCCTTTTGTGCATTACCAACCTATGGATTACTTCTTTGTGGATTACTGCCTTATTTCTTGATGGATTATCTCGTTTCGGATTATTGCATTACGTTTGATGGATTTTGGTTTATTTTATGTTCCATTACTTCTGAATACAAGTGTTCCTAATAAACTGACTTTTCCCCTGTGCATGCATCCTGACTCCTTCCATAAGTTTACGTAACATTTTCGAGTGACTGCTGGCTTCTGTCTTACCTTCTTTATTATTAGTCTGAGAGAGCATTGTGAAACCTCATGTGGGGGAACATATCCAGGGAAATTGAGTTGTGGTTCCATGAACTTTCCACTTGCATGTTATCAAACCAACCGTAGTGACAGGGATGTTTTTGCTGTGGCTCTGTAGCTTTTTACATTTGAGCATAGTTTAATAATGTTGTCCCTGAGAACTTCAAGAAGCTCCTTCACCCTCACCATGATTACTACTTGCTGTGTGAAATCATGGCACCTAATGGCAACGTCTTCTATAATGACATCAGGTCAAAAGACACTATATATGTAAATTTGAAGTGGCTCTATGCACTGTATGTATATTAAATTACAAAAACAAAATGTCCAAATACTTAATTTGTCTCACTGTATTAGTAAATGTAACATCATTGAGAGACAAATGGCCCCCCAGTCGTGGATTTAATACAGAATATCATATTGTTGATCTGGGAAAAAAAAGTGAACAGGAGTGAAATGAAAACCTCACTGAATGCATTATTTGGCAATATTATGAGTCACCTTTTTTCTAGGTTATCCATAAAATTGAATGATTTCTGTCTGTCTAGAATAAACATTACTCACTGCACCTTTCACAACAGTTCAGGTCTCTCCAGCTATGGCTGGTCTGGTTTTGTTCCTCAGCCAGAATGTGATCATGTGTCTTCTTTCCATTTTGGTTTGCCCTGAAGCTCACGGTGTGGCCTGCCATTTAGTCCAACATGTGACATGTCCTGCACTGCCAGCTGTAATCACCAAGCGCATTGTTTATTTTTGGAATGCCCTATTAAAGTGGTTGGTCAGTATTGTGAGGCACACAGAAAAAGAGAGAGTTTGAAGCCAGTCATACTGCTGTATAGCTTGTAGGAATAGGGTGAATTTTATCTCTTGTCAGCACAGTCTTTTAATATTATCTCCACTTGAAGCTTTGGTAACAATTAATTGAAGGTTGATTAACTGTTGTTAAGAATGTAGTCATGTACATTATAAAATCTAACAAGTTTAATTTTTGTATTAGTCTAATTGTGGAATTTCTTGTAATTTCATAATTTCATATAGCTATCCACCCTCTTACGCATACATGAGCTCACTGACACCCACAATTCGCTAGTGTTGTTCTGATTGACAGGAGAGAGAAAGAGCGTGCGTGCCTTCCCTCCCACCCAGAGACCATGACTAATTTTGCTCCCTTGGTTCCTGGCCACGGATGGCTATGGCATCATTGGGATTCCATCTCTTGATCTCCCGACAATAGCTGTTCGCAATATTTTCTTTAGATGGTTCTAATTACACAAATATGACCTAATTTAAATCAATGTGACCCTGATGTCATGTTAATGAACATGGTCTTTGTTTGTCATGCGTGCTTTATATCTGACTGCTCTCTCATGCCTGCATGAAAGAAAAAACATCCTTTTATGTTTTGTAGTCCATCCTGTCACCTTGGGAGAATCAAATCTTGGTGAAGTGTCCTTCTTGTCCAGCGGTGGACTTGCATCCTGATCAGTAGTTGCTTTTTGCCTTTGCTCTTTCTCACACTCCCTCTCAGGCACCAGACTGTTCTTCTCTCTTCCTCACTTTCCTGCTGAGGATCTGCTTCACACTACCTTTTGAATTAGGGGCATCTGCTGAGAGTGTTGCAAAGCCGAGACAACAAATCTCAAAGTCTGAATGGCTTGAATGACTCTTCACTAGACCAGCACTTCTTTTTCCTGTCTAATGATCAGAGGTCAGGAGGATCGGACTTGCGGAATTGCATGTTTCACTACTCATATGAGGAAGGTAGAATCTGTTGAAGACTATCAGGATGACCTGGACAACCTGTATAACCTTTGACATTCCTTACACCAGTGGTTCTCAAAGTGGGGTCCAGGGGCTCCAGAGGGGCTGACTTTTTTTTTTTTTTTTAATTTTGTTACAGTGGTGGAAATGACCAAATTTATTATATTTAGGGGTCCAAACACCACAGTCAATTCAGCTCTAATGTGTTCTATAACTGGAAATTTCAGGAACAGAAAGCTCTATACTCTAAGGGGTCTCAAAACACAATTTGTTTTCCGAACCACTGCCACGCACTACCAGCTGCCGTCTCTTGTACCCATCTAAGTCCAACCAGGCTATCTCTGCTGAGCGTAACAAATTGACTCAGGTTCTGTCAGTGTCTCTCCTTCTTGATTTAATCGTGAAACCCAAGCAGGCAGAAAGCCAGACAGGTTGAAAAGAATTCCATTCTACAGGGACAAATGACTTTCAGAGAGCCAGAGAATACTAAGTACTGAGCACTAAATACAATGCTTTTAAGCACATTGTACCCTTGTGCTGGTCTTATTTATTGACTGATTCATTTCTGACATATTGTAAAAAGAATGCGCAGGTGCTGAGACAGCTCTTAGTTAACTAATTTGAGTAATTAGCAGAGTACAATAAAGAACGGGTTGCTAATGTTTGCTTTGGCATACGCGTGTTTCTCCTTTTATGAACCTCATAATTAGAAGTCGACCAATAGTGGATTTTACCGATACCAATAACTTGGGCAGTACCTGCTGATAACCGATTAATCAACCAATAGTTTTTAAAATTGATACTGAATGAAAACATAACACAAAGTAAAATATTGCTGAACTTTATTACAAAAATAAACAGTACTGACTGTAGCATGAAAATGTACTGTATTTTTTAAATGAAACAAATATATAAATATTAATATATTAACTGTTAATAAATATTAAATTAAATAAAAGATATACATCCAAACTGAACAAAAAACTAACACTCCCAATAACAAATAAAAATAGACATTCAAAATCAATCAAAAAACACTTCAAATAACCCAACAAAATTTGTCACTGATAGTTTTTATTTCACCTCTAGAGGCCGCTCTCGTACTGTATAATGACAGCTGACGCTTCTCAGCCGCTCCTGCAACAGACGCAATTGGGAAAAACTATTGGTGTGGATTTCTGCTGATAACCGATAGTTCCAACAAAAGGTTATCGGTGCCGGTTTATCGGCTAAACCAAACAACCGGTTGATCACTCTACCCATAATTCAACTTTTATTTAATTTATTTTTAGATACATTTTAGACAATTATGCCAGAATTCATTGCTGTTTTTAATTTTAAAAAGTCTATGTTTTGCTCTAGTTTCATCTAGCCTTGCTTGGGGATAATGAGCATTTGCTTGAATTCCAAACAGTAAAATGCCAACAAAAAAAAGTCAGCTAAAGTTAAATTTTAGTTTTCTAGCATTAGTTAATACACTTCCAAAATGTATGTCTCCTGTGTCCTCTATTTCTTTTTGTCCAAGACTTTCTAAAGTCCTTAGCCTCAACAGAATGAACACACACACACACACACACATAATTTACATCATTTGGCAGACACCCTTATCCAGAGCGACTTACATCTCATTTATACATCTGAGCAATTGAGGGTTAAGGGCCTTGCTCAAGGGCCCAACAGTGGCAGCTGAACTCATGACCTTCCGATCATAAGCCCAACGTCTTAACCACTGAGCTACCACTGTGCACACACACACGCACGCAAGCACGCACACACAGCTTTACTACACATGTCCTTATTGTTGTCATCTTCTGGTTGTTAGTACACCAGTGGTTTCTGTATTATCATATATGTTTGATAATATGGATTTTCCTATGATGACCCTGCCTGTGACTTGACCCATGCTATGGACTATGACTACGATTGTTGAATTTCCCTCAATAAAACATATACTGGGATGTAAAATTAGGGATGTTTTATTAGTATCATTTTCTGTGACTTTATTCTAATGAAATCAAAAGAAATCTGACACCTTCTCCATTGTGTGTTTGAATTTCTCATGGGATCAGTGTGAGCCAGCACCACTTTATAACTGAACTTTGGATTTTTAATATTAAATAAGGCTTATTTGGTCTTTGAGTTTTTTTGGGTGTGGGGACTTCATCTGTAAAAAAAAAATAAATAAAATAAAATAAAAAATAAATAAACAATCGAACAAAATCTCTCATGCATATTAGAATAGAAACTTAGAAAGTTGTGAGATCAGCTTCCCATAGGAGAAACTAAGCAACGTATTACAAAGCAAGGGGAGTGTGCATGTGGCATGCTTTATTAGCCTAGAGAATGGAACTAATATACTATCTTAAGATCCGTCCAACCAGCAGGCTGAGAATTCCAAGAGAAACACATCATAGTGAAGGGTTTTGGGTTGGGACTGACATAGAGACAGATAGAGACCGATGGTGCTCTTGAATGAGGTGAAAGTGGTTCACTTTTCCTAATTAAAGCAGTGCAGAGACTCACAGTTATGAGTACATTACAACATTCAAGCGCTCCAACAAAATCATGGACTCTTGATGTAATGTGGAGTCGAGCATAATGGAAAGAAGTGAATGACGGTATACAGTATGAGTAGAGAGAGTTCTTACAAATGCAAATTATCAGTGAGTCCTCTTGAGGCTTTGTAAGGATACTTATTAGGACATGATCTTGACCTGATATTGATTAAATGCGAGAAATTCTGACTGGCTCAGTGTAACACTAATCAATTAATTTTTGAAGCTTGTGTGAAAGCTATTGTAAGAAACGGAGTGATAATTGGAGATCTTAATCCATCATAGTATTTAAAGCTGCAGTATCGAAATTTTACAAAAATGAAAAAAATGAAAAAAAATGAACAAAAATCAATTATCAAGCAAGTACATTAAAAAAAATCAGTGTTCAAAACTGTCTCCTTACCCCGATTCACAAGAGTTAGCTTCAAATAATGACTTATAATTTGAGCTGTCCGGTCGGATTCTTCGTGGGAAATGTCATTTTGACGTCATTCGTCTTTGCGTGGTTACGTCACGTCCGTAAACAGAAAGAAGAAGACCCGGCTACTGTATCATGAGTGTGGTGGCTTACGATGGTAGAGTGTTTGTAGCTTGTTTACGACAGTTACTTAGAATTTAAACTTGTCATCTAGATGTCTGCTTGTAATCTGGATAGCTCTAAACGGCAATCCTCGTTGACATCTGGGGAATCAGCTGTTGTCAAAACTAAGAAACTTCGAACTGAGGAGAGCCTGCAGTCAAAAGGGGAAAGTGACAAACGAGAATAATATTGGCATGGCTTTTGAGAGGTGGAGACAACACCAAGATCTGAAGGGATTGAAGACTGATGCTGAGATGGCTTTTTTTTTCTGTTGAACAGGTAAGACATTTCATTGGCTGAATAGGTAGCTAGCTAACATTAACACACTTGTTCGCTTGATTCAGCTAGGTATTGATTTTCCTGTTTTTTTGGGGTTTTTTTTGCTATGGCCAGTCTGGTAAATTGCACTTATTTTCTGCTGGCCATGAGACAGAGCAATTCACCTCTACTCCAAGAAAACCGTATTGTCCTGTTGTAATTCTCAAAGCAAAGCTAGTTGCAAAGAAGTTGCAAAGAAACTTTAGGCTACAGTAATGGGTGTCACTCTCATTCACCTCTGTAGAGAATGTCTGAATATATAAAAATAATAATTACTTCCATTGCACTGTTTTGTTTTGTTATTTACTTGCACATCATTGTCTCTTGAATTTGTGACAGTCTCAGAGGCTTTTGAACAAGTGCCACTACCTCAAGAAGTTTTCATGAATGTAAAAATATACATGTTTATTGCCAAAAAGCTCTATTTTGGTTTCATCTGACCGTAGAACCCGATCCCATTTGAAGTTCCAGTAGCAAGTGGAAGTGGAGTGGCAAACTGAAGATGCTTGAGTTTGTTTTTGGATGAGAGTAGAGGCTTTTTTTCTTGAAACCCTTCCAAACAGCTTGTGGTGATGTAGGTGACTTTGGACTGTAGTTTTGGAGACTTTCTGACCCCAAGATGCAATTAACTTCTGCAATTCTACAACTGTGATCCTTGGCGATGTTTTTGGCCACTCGAACCATCCTCTTCACAGTGCGTTGAGACAATATAGACACACTCCAATTCCAGGTTGATTCATAACATTTCTAGTTGACTGGAATTTCTTAATTATTGCCCTGATGGTGGAAATGGCCATTTTCAGTGCTTGTGCTGTTTTCTTATAGCCACTTCCCATTTTGTGAAGCTCAGCGACCTTTTGCCGCACATCACAGCTATATTCCTTGGTCTTCCCATTGTTATGAATGACTAAGGGAATTTGGCCTATGTGTTACCTCATATTTATACCCCTGTGAAACAAGAAGTCATGGTTGAACAATTTCCTGTTCCTAGTCGCCCAGGTGTACTAAAAAATGTTTTAAATATCAATGGGAATATACTTCATATATATTTTTCTCATATGAATTCAATAATTGTTGCACACCTATATTTAACAAAGTTTTTTTTTTTTTGGGGTAAACCTGTGTTTTGTTTGCAATTGTTTGATATCCATGAGAGCAGAGTATTTTTGTGTTTTTTTTTAACAAAAGATCAAAAGGTTAAACAATAAAGAATTTTTCACAGCCTTCTTTACTCAAATTTACCAAGGGTGCCAATATTAGTGGAGGACACTGTATACCAGGTTAATTCAACAAGTATTCAGTGTAAGTATTGAATTTAAATCTCTAATGACATTTGCTATAGCAGTATGGGATTTTTGGTCCGAGGCCTTTTATTTTTCAAGTACAAGGTCATTGTAGTGCGCAATTAAGCTGAGAGCAACTCTCTCTCTCGCTCTCTCTTGACACACAAAGTCTGAAACTGAACCACAGATCCTGTTCCCACCTACACCCTCATTGTGAGCCATGTCTCTGATCTGTAAATGTGCTCCGAGTGCATGTCAGAGAGACAGAGAAAGAAACTGACAGACAGAGAGAGAGTGAGAGACGGCACGAGAGATAGATTTTTGCAATACAATCAACAATACAAATTGACACTCCAATCAAAATCTGGCTTAAATTATGCAAACCACTCATTGTGCCTGTTGCAGTCTATAGCAGTGAAATGTGGGTTTCACTCACTCGGTCTGATTTTACACACTGATATAAAACCTGCATGTTGAATTTTGCAAAACAAACAAACAAACCCCAGATACAGAGTGGAGTTATGTAAATTTCCCCCCAAATTTGACATCCTGGCAGCATTTGAAAATGAGTGACCCACACTCATTCCACTACAAAACCCTAGAAAAAGCCAGGAAGAAAACCTCAGCTTGAGTCCTTTAAGCCTGCTGGTGTTAAAACTCACTGGTTTAAACCCTGATATTGTTACACACACAGAAGAGCCCCATGACAACTACACATTAGTCACTAATATATAATCCCCGACCTAATTATAAATCACCACAAACCTATTACCTGTAAAGAAATAATCAAGCCCCAAAACAAACATCAGTGTTCTCTGACTCTGAGACATGCACACATGAAGCTTAGAGAAGATGTGATGGTGTACAGCCTTGCTGTAGAAACAGACAGACCTGACTACACAGAGATGAGTGGCTGAGCTCTCACTGTCACATGAGAGTGATGGAAACAGGGCTGCACAGTACACCACCAAATACACAGCAGTGTATATCTGTGAGGAAATACGCATCATCACGCCTGAAATTGAGGAGTGCACTGACGCTGATGAATTCCCATATATACTGAGGGGAGAAAAGTGAAATCATTCAACCAGCAGCCAAATTTGGCAAAAGGGCATCCATCATCTAAGGGGAAACCAGAGAGGCAAGTGTTTATTTATATTTCTGTTTTTCAGAGATTATTTCTCTCTTGTTCCTTATCTTCTGCTACTTCTTGTTTATGATAAATACATTTTCTTCCTCTTTTCTCTCTAATTAACCCTACTATATTAACCTCTTATTAACTTTACATCTGTAATAACTTCATATGTGATATCTGCTTTGGCAATAATGTAGTCTAATATTTGTGCCAATAAAGGGAGAGAGGGACAGACAGACAGAGAGAGACAGAGCAAGACAGACAGACAAAGCGAGAGAGACAGACAGACAGAGAGAGACAGCGCAAGACAGGCAGGCAAAGCGAGAGAGACAGACAAACAGAGAGAGACAGAGCAAGACAGACAGACAGAGCGAGAGAGACAGCAAGACAGACAGACAGAGAGAGAGAGAGAGACATACAGAGAGAGACAGACAGAGAGAGAGAGACAGACAGAGCAAGAAAGACAGACAGAGCGAGAGAGACAGACAAAGAGAGACAGACAGACAGTGAGAAAGACAGAGAGAGACAGACAGACAGACAGAGCGAGATTCTTACTGTGGACTTCTCAGTGTGCAATATTTATTTTTAGTAACAGAAGAAGAAGCTTTAGCTGTATTTTTTTTTTCAGAGATCACTACAGTGTCTCACACACACACACACACACACACACACACACACACACACACACACACACACACTCTGGACAAGAACGTCATTAGGATCCACAGCTGATGTTCCCTAAGAGCAAACGTACTATAAGCAAACGTGAAGGCAGCATTAATGTTAACATTTTTTGGAGAGCATTAATATTAAAGATAATATTAATATTTGGTGTCTCTTCCCATTGGAGATCCTGTAAAACTACAGGAAGTGGACTTTTGCGTTTCTTTCCTCTCTGCCCTTCTTTTGTCTTCCTTTTGTCTGCGTGCCACACAGGAAGCGGGGCTCTTTTGTAACCACACTGTGTGGGTAGAGTTGACGTGAGACGCAGATCTAAGATGAGATTCTTCTTGCACTTATGAAAAAAAGACTAAGAATAGCTTTGTGGAAATCTTATATAACAATGCTTCATGAATCTAGAATCTAGAAAAGTATCAGATAACAATGCTGAAACCAAATAGCAAAACGGAAAGAGAACATTTCAGGTACATCTGAGCTATGTATATTTAACCAGGATTCTGTCAGCGGGTCTACATTTATTATTCCCTCTCGTAACTAAATATGTTTCCTTATTGGTTTTATTGTAGCGAGGGATGTAAGCTGAGTAATGAATAATAAGCTTGGGCTTTACGTGTTCATGAGAATGGTCATTTATTATGGGTTAATTTATAGCTCATTGTTTAGGATTATCTCTGTTATGTTTCTTGAGTTCGTTTGCCTTGCACCTCCGGGGTTGGGGGTTCGAATCCCTCTTCTGCATGGAGTTTGCATGTTCTCCCCGTGCTTTGGGGGTTTCCTCCAGGTACTCCAGTTTCCTCTCCCAGTCCAAAGACATACGTTGTAGGCTGATTGGCTTTTCCAAATTGTCCGTAGGGTGTGAATGTGTGTGTGAGATTGTGCCCTGCGATAGTTGGATGGGGCCAACTATTGATATTGATATTGCCAACTCAATAAGGCATCTGTGCTAAGATCAACATATTTTAAAATTTTTAATTTTCTTCCTACATTATACCACTATTCCACCATGATCCCATGATATATTTAGTCCAATAACTCCACCCCTTTCTGGGAGCCTCATACTTCAGTCCTCAGTGAGCCTTAATACCAAGTTTGATTTGTATAATAACGTCTGTTTATGGGTTGTAGTAAAGACCTGCGCAATCATGAAGCAGCGGTGCAGTGCATAAAAAGCTTCTAAGTCAATGTTGACATCAAACATCAGAATGGAAAAAGTGTGATCTCAGTGACTTAGACCATGGTATGGTTGTTGGTGCCAGACAGGCTGGTTTCAGTATTTCAGAAACTGCTGATTTGTGATTTTCACAATACCACAACACAGGAAGTCTACGGGAACTCAAATAATCACTGTTTACAACCGTATTGAGCAGAAAAGCATCTCAGAATGCACAACATGTCTAACCTTGAGCAGCTGCTCTCTGGTCATTCAGCGCTTGCACATGAGTTAATCCTGTACATGAAATTAATTGGCATTTTAGTGGAGCTGTGATTTGTTTACTGTCCTCTTGGCGCTCTGATTAAGAGTGCTTAATGCCACACAGCCAGCTGATCATTAACCTTGAAAAAAAGGTTGTTATGTAAGTTATATCAATTACTAAAGCTTTTACTGTTTTTTTTTTTTTTTTTTTTAATTAGAAAGTTTTGTGGCCACTTCAATAAAGATCCCAGGGGTCGTGTAGTTATTGTTGAGCTTGCTGATAAAGTGGGATGCCACTCGAGATAATTGATTTGAGTCATTGTTTGTTTGTGTGACATGACCTCCAGCAGTCCAATTAGTGCAAAATGAAAGCAGAAGAATGTCAGTGTTAATTCTGAAAAATGCCAAGTCCAAATTATGTAACTTTTCATTAAAGGAAGGTTGTAGATTAGAACTTTCGCCAGAGTCATATCACCCTGCAGTTCTTGCCTGGGTTCCCACTGAAACTACGAAACGGTTGAGCCTGGCCAGTACCTGGATGGGAGACCTCCTGGGGAAAACTAAGGTTGCTGCTGGAGTTGGTATTAGGGAGGTCAGTAGGTGGTGCTCTCCCTGTGGTCTGTGTGGTTCCTAATGCCCCAGTATAGTGACGGGGACACTATACTGTAAAAAGAGCACTGTCTTTTGGCTGAGACGTTAAACCAAGGTCCTGACTCTCTGTGGTCATTAAAAATCTCAGGTCACTTCTCGTAAAGAGTAAGGGTATTACCCTGGTGTTCTGGCAAAATTGCCCTATTGGCCCTTATCTATCATGGCCCCCTAATAATCTCCATCCCTGAATTGGTTACATCACTCTCCTCTCCACCAGCACTATGGCTGCCGTCGCATCATCCAGGTGGATGCTACACACCGGTGGTGGTTGAGGAGATCCCCCCATACTATGTAAAGTGCTTTGAGTGTCTAGAAAAGCACTATATAAATAACTTAAGTAATAACTAATAATTTTGTATATGGGTAGTGAATATAGCAGATATTTGGTAATATTAGAACTAAATAATGCTTCTCATAAGATTACATATATTGTAATCTCATTAATAACTTGTGGAAATGTGTGTGACCTTTAATGTAAGGAGTTAACAGTATATTTACTTATTTGAGAAGTTTTCATATGAAAGTGAAATCTGAATGTTTTCTTTACATGCCATTTCTTTGCATGCCGTCCAAAATTGTGTTCAAGTGTCTGCTACTTACTACATACTTACTAGAGCTATAATACAGCTCTGTGCTGAACACATGCAATGTCATTATATTAGATATTAGATTAAAAAATAAACATTAAATGTGCAAAGAGAAATTAATAAGAGGTCGTCCTTACAAATGATGTGTTATAGTCCACGTTTTCTCTCCTCACTGCTGGTGTAAGTGCACACTCTAGTGTTAAAACCTGAGTGTGACAATCTGTACCTGTATAATCTACTGACTGAACATGATTTCTTTTATTCTCATTCAATCCATATATGAATAATAACAATCACCTATTCCATATGCTCACTGATATAATTATAGTGCTGCTTGTGACATAATATATCTTAAATCAAAAAAGAAAATGTAAATGATAACGGTAGGCGTGGTCAATATGGCAAAAATATCATATTGTGACACCTGGAGATATCTTTGTGACATATGATATTGTTATTATAATATAAATAATTGTTTGAGGTTTTGTGACTAAACTGTGCAGCCACAATAAAACTATAAGTTCAAGATATACTGTATTCAACATTTACAACAAATTATTCATTACCAAAAAATAAACATGAATGATGAATCGTGACCTGACGACAGTCAGAAAAGTGTACAATAATGGAAATACATAGATTATTAGTCTTCGATAAGGAATGAAACACTTGCGAGTGTGCTGTTATAGGAAAATAATTCATGATGTAAAGAGTTACCTTAAGGGGGGGCACACCTTTGGGGTTGGGGGTTTGAATCCTGTCTCCACCGTCTGTGCATGGAGTTCTCCCCATGCTTCAGGGGTTTCCTCCGGGTACTCCGGTTTCTTCCCCCAGTCCAAAGACATGCACTGTAGGCTGACTGGCATTTCCAAATTGTGGTGTTTGAGCCCTGTGATGGGTTAGCACACCATCTAGGGTGTCCCTGCCTTGTGCCCCGAGTTCCTTGGGATAGGCTCCAGGCTCCCCGTGACCCTTTGTAGGATAAGCGGTTACTAAGTCAGTTTTTTTGTTGTTGTTGTTTGCCGAAGAGTACTTTTTATTATTGTTGTGGAAGCTAGTTCCTGTGGTCACATACGTAATAACAGCTTTAAACAGCCACCCCTTCACCATTCTCTTTTTTTTTCTTTCTCTTGAAGTTACTAAGACAAAAAATGTTCATACAGCTTGTCATGTTACAGAGAAAATGTAAACTGCAAAGTCCTCTGTCCTGAAGACTTTCCTGTGGTGGAAAACCTAATGTAACAGCTTTAACTCTGACACTAGAGACTCCCTCCATAAATGTTAAATAAACATCTCCTTACAGGGAACTGCACGAGTGTACGTTTTTATTTGTTAAATAACATGGTTAAATCTGTTTTATTATTATCTGCCATACAAGTCTCTGTGAATATTAGTAGAACAAGAGCATTAATGTACACATTTAAATTGCAGCTGGCACTACTATCAAAGCTACACTTAAAAAAAAGGAATATGTGGTCGGTATTTAAGAGAAAATAATATGTATAGTTTACATACAAATATTAAGTTTCTCATCAAAATGTGATTTCATTTCATATACTGAATTTAATTTAAACAAATATCTGAGCTCGGGTGAGTGCACAGTGTTCAATTTTATTCCAGGGCTGTTCATACAATACAGGTTCAAATCATGGTGTTTGTACAAACACAAAAAACTCAAGTCATTTCTATGGAATCAGTGTACACGATTGGATAAAGTAAGTTCAGTAAGCTTTTTTTCGGTGTACTATAGAAAATTATCAGTTTTATTTTCAGTTTATTTAATGACATAACATTTAATGCTTTAACCTTTTAACCTACACACTTAATCGTTCATAGCAACCAAGTAGATTAGAGATCGACCGATATTGATGTTTATGTGCCCGATAACCGATATGCAGAACTGATATTTATTTATTGTTTTACTTCTGTTTTTGACACAGTGATAACACCACTGAACTGAACAAACCGTTTTATTTATAACAATTTTATCAATTTAAACTCCTAGGGTTAGCTGCTTAAACTACATATCAAGCATTTATGTAACACATCTCATTTGTGCATTAATGGCTGTTATGTTAAATAAAGTTTATTAATTAAAGCAAAGCAATACTTTATCTTTGCACACCGTTGTTGACTCGTCTCCCCTCAGCTGCAGTGGCGCTGCTGTGGCGGTCCTGTGCGCAATTCGCCCACAAGTTGTCGCCATTTATCGGCGAAACCGATATTCAAAAACCGATATCCGATTATGGAAAACTGCTCGATCACTACAGTAGATACACCCTAGCAACCAACTGGGCTAGCACAGAAGCTTTTTAACTCTATACATTAAAACATGCATCGAAGCTTTTAACATTTTACCCTTTACATATTTTAAACTTTTAGCCAATGCTGCTACCACTATAGCTGCTAACCCCAAAAATCAATACTCCCCAAATATAATTGCCCGCCTGACTTCTAATTTATACTATTCTTTCAAGTTTCAGACTGATCAACACTGATCAACACTCTCTTTGTATTCATCCCTCTATTTTCTCATTTAGTCCCATTCATTTTTTACTGCACCCAATCTGTACTTTTGTTTGGCTGACAGACACCATTTGGTGTATTCTACCTCGAGGCAGGCCGCCAAACACTTATTCATTGCCATAGTGTCCCACACACCTCCATTTTTCATTTTTTCACCCTTCCATTGTCCCATTTACTCCAAATTCCTTTTCAAGTGCACAATGACAATGCCAGCTAAATATGGGAATTTATCTCCTCCTATGGCTTTTAACCTACATCCACCAAACTTTTACACACTAGCCATTCATATTCTGATTGTATTCGTTTAACAAATTAAAGCTCTCATACGTCTTGTAGGGGAAATGGTACTGTTTATACAGGAAACACTGGAAATGCAAGGTACATACCAGCAATGTACAGTGCCCTCCACTAATATTGGCAACCTTGGTAAATATGAGGCTGTGAAAAATTGTCTTTGTTGTTTAACCTTTTGATCTGTTGTTACCCTGATGGTGGAAATGTGTATTTTCAATGCTTGTGCTATTTTTTTATAGCCACTTCCCATTTTGTGAAGCTCAACAACCTTTTGTCGCACATCACAGCTATATTCCTTGCTCTTACCCATTGTTATGAATGACTAAGGGAATTTGGACTATGTGTTACCTCATATTTATACCCCTGTGAAACAGGAAGTCATGGTTGAACAATTTCCTGTTCCTAGTCACCCAGGTGTACTAAAAATATATCAATAAATATCAATGGGAATATACTTCAACTATATTTTTCTCATATGAATTGCCAATAATTGTTGTACACCTATATTTAACAAAGATTTTTAATTGGATAAATTAAAATTAGAATTTCATTAGAAATGAAAATTATCAACCTTTAAATAAGGCCCCATCAGTAGGGGTGTGGCTGGCTGAAATGGCGGCCACGTAGACCCTAATTGTAGAAGGAGGCAACTTTGCTGGGAAACGTTCTTGACAATAGATCCCTGCGAATGGGAATCTTCCAGGGAGTGCCGTCCAGCAAAGATATTATCTCCGAAAACCATATATGAGCTGGCCAATAAGGCCAAACTGTAATACCGAATGAAAGTCAAGGCAGGAAGGGGCAACAGAGAGAGTTTGTAGATCTGAGTTGAGAGACCAGAATCTATGAGCTGGTGCCCCTCAGGGGCCAGACCACAGTTTCCATAATTCCGGCCGAGGCTGACCAGAGAGGACTGAAAACTTGGGACGATATTGGCTGGGGGGGCCCTACAGTAATACTGGGGGCTAACTGCCCTAACAACCTCACGTCCCCTGATACCTCCCTCTGCAGTCCACCAGGACCGCTCCTTCTTTGCTTGCTTGGCATTAATGATCATTCTTAGATCGGGTCTACTAGCAGGCGATGGCATTAAACGCGCCTCCGAACAAGCCAGAATGTCGAGCTCATTCAGCAGGTCTGCTTGGTAGGCCTGCAACACTGCCATTGTATGCAGGGGTCCACAAGGAAGACCCGCCGCCACATAGGCTTCGCCAACCAATGCTGAGGTAGCCTTACACAATTTTATTTTTAGCTCTTTCCATTCGGTCTCATCATGTAGTTCACATGCACAAGACACTGCTTGTTCTAACGGTGTTTTTGTGGAGCTCTCTGCAATTACATAGTCACGAGCTTTTTTATGCTTTTGACTATCGCCCTGTTTTCTCATGGTCTCTTTCTTGAAATGGTTCGTTCTGGTAATGAAATCCGTTTCCCCCTCTATTTCTCTCTGCTTTGGAACAAAAGTCACAAAACATTTTCTGTGTGTGATGATCATACCTGAGCCATGCAAACACTTGCATCCAGTAAGTCTTAAAATGCCTTTCTGCACTTTCACTTGGGTGTTCATTGATTGACACGGAAAGATGATCCTCTGTGTCTCCGCCGTTTTCTCTCTCTCTCATGCTGGCACAACTGGAGCCTGCTTTTTTATTAGCAGGTGTGCCATCAGCATCGGTGCTCGGCAGAGATGAGGATTGTTTGAAAAAGTCTGACATTTTTCGTTTAGACATGTCTTACTGAGGCGGAAAGTTGATTCCTGCTTTCCCCGAGCGTATTTTGGCGCTCTGGATGAATTTGAACTTCACGCGCAGGACCTCATTTTATTACATCAACACAACAAATTATGCGAGAGGCTCCTCCTCTCAGAACGCAAATAAAAAGACAGTAAATGCATTTTTTAAATCATGACATATACATTTATATTGTCGCCAGTGGCGATCTCAGCAAAAATATAATTCACAAATTAATATTTTTGGTCACAAATCTGACCTTTTTAGGTGCAGTCTGGAGCCCTGCAAAAGTAATCCTGATAGTATTCCCTTTTTTTTTTACAAAATGTACCTGTAATCTGATTACTTTGTTTTTTGATGTAACTGTAACGAATTACAGTTACCAGTTTTTTGTGTCCTGATTACGTAAGGCTGTTACATGTAATCCGTTACTCCCCAAGCCTGGAGATTGCTTACATCCTGCAGATTCCTGCCTGCAGCTGTATTTTTCTATTTTGTTTTTTTTTTTTTCTGCTGCACTTCCACCTTGATAATATACTAGAATAACATACTTCTGTACTATTCCTGGAGTATTTAAAGTAACCAGGTTTCCTATTACAGTTAGTGTTTGCTTTTAAAAACCTCTCATGTAGCTTTCAAACCTACTGAATGGCCTGTTTTCTGCACCAGTATTGTGGCTTTTCTATAGATAATTAAACACTTTTAACTGTAAGGTCAGAGTTGTTGATTTGAGAAGCAGCACATGACAGTGTTGCTAGTTGAACTGTTTCTTTAAAACCCCAAAAGCAAAGAAGCAAAACAACTTTTTAGACAAACACTAATTTCCTACCTACCTAAATACTGGCTCGTTTCAGACCATTCCGCAGGTAAACATTTGTTTTATGCCCAGAATTGATCTCCTTGGGCATCTCAGTGGAAATGACATTTGTACGCAGAGGACTGAGGTCACCTCTGATTAGCAAACCCTGGTGAACAGATTGAGCTCCATTTCAGTCCTCAGTGACTCTTATTCCTGTTCCTGTAGACCATCAGAGCACCTTTTAGACTTTTCCTGCTCTGACACACCCACTTAAACCTCAATGAGCTGATGAGTTAAATCTTAAGGCTGTGTAAGAATTGTGTTATTGTTATGGATCCTTATAGAAAGATGAATTATTATAGTTGTGGTCAGTTTCATTTTACATTGATATGAATTTGATTCAGTGTTTTAAAAATAGAGAAATACCAATAATAATAAATAAAATGGGTGGAACTTGACTGGTTGGCAAGAGAAAAATAAAACAACAGAAACATTTACTGGCCTTTAAGATTTGTAAAAACAGGCACTTTGAAAATCATAATGAAATGTGTGGACTAAAAAGTAGGGTTTTTAATTCCTCCTGAAAATGTAATTGAATAAAAGTACTATTATGGATTACGTTTCAGTAATACTCCAGTTAAGCATACCTCTTCCAAAACAATACTTCCAAAATAATACTAGACTGAACACACATAGCTCTAAGATTTTATATATCTTTTTTTTTTTTTTAAAATATGTTACAAATTATTCTGAAATTATTGTTAAATATCAAGTTGTATCTTTTTTTAAAGCATTAATTACGAACACATGACCTTATAAAAAAAGAAAATAAGCAAAAGTTCTCTAGATATAAATTTTTTTTGCTGTACTAAAACTTTTTTCTTGTCCTTTTGTGGTCATTTTCGCGTATGAGTAAAGGGTTGTGTTCATTTGTGTGTATTCTACAGCTGGCGTTTGATCCTTGTTACGTAACACAGACGTGTTGGTCGGAAGAGGGAGTCAGGATGCATGCGCTGGGGAGACGTCAGTAAATGTAGAAGAGTTTATTATAAACAAAAGAATCCATACTATGAGCAAAACAAACTGTAATCCAGGCTGTAGTAAACAAGATTAGTTATCTGGGAAACATCGGAACAAAGCGCACGGTTAAACACATCTAAATACTAACAAGCTGAACTATGAATAACAATACTAAGAAAAACCAAGACTATGATTAACTCTGACAAACTTATCCTAATACTAACTAAATACTCCGCGCCGAAGCGGAAACGGAGTGGCGTATTTAAACACAAAGAAAATCACAAACAGCTGAAACTCATGATTACACAGAATGAATTAGACGAACCTGAACCAATAAGAATTAAGGAGGCGGAGACATGACGTGAACGAAAACAAAAAGCACATGGCATAGGTAAACAACACGAGAGTTTTTATGAATGGAATGTCTATCGGAGAGTTTTTGAATAGCGCTGGAAAGCGCGCAGTGGAATGCGGAAGTGTTCGAGTCCACCGCTCGAGCGACTCGGAGAACGAGGGGAAACTTCTAACAATCCTGCCTTAACCTGATCAGTGTATCTTGTGTTTCATGTCTCTTTTGATGGCTTCTGATTGCCTACATTTTTAATGTCAATATCAAGTTTATTTATATAGCACCATTAAAAACAACATAGGTTAACAAAGTGCTTTACAACAATAATTATATGAAATTTTCACAAATTTATTAGCCCTGTTTATGGAATCCATGCTCCTGCTTTGTGATATAACAAACCTGGGTGAGTTGGTGTGATACCTTAATGTGATACCATCACACCACAAGTCCATTAAGCTGATTCATCACCTATTACCCTTGTAACTCTGTGTAAAAGTAAAAATGTACAATATAATAATGAAAATAAATGTTTCTACATTAAAAAAAATATATACTGTAAAGAGCAGTAAACAGTAGTAAATGAAACAAAGTCAATACTTGGTGTGACAAAAATAAATAAATAAATAAAAATAGTAGTCTCTGGTACAATTAGTGCAGTTTTATAAGGAAATGAGCTGGTAAGTTTTATTGAGCATCTTGCAGAACCAGCCACAGTTCTTCTGGAGACTTTGACTTTCGCAATTGCTTCTTATTTTTACAGCAAAACCCAGCAGCCTTCATTGTGTTTTTTGTCTGAGAAGTGTCTCTTACGTAATATGCTGCTTTCTTTAATGACATACAAACATTTTTCAGTAACATTTAATTTTGTACTAGAAAACTAATGTTTGGGAATCTAAAATGTTTTTTGTACTGATTTGATAATGTAGCAGTCATAAAATAAAAAATCTATAACAAAGTTATTAAAAAATAGGGTGCCTAAAACTTCTGCACAGTACTGTATATCAACACAGTGTTTTAAAAATACAATAGCAGTTGTGTGAATCTATTTAAAACATTTTTTAAATGTGTTGTGGGACACAATACCCAAAGCAGCCTATATGGACTGTGGTCCTGATAAAATATCAGAAACTGCCTCTTTGTGATTTCCTCGATGGATGAAACAAGCTATGGCTCTACCAGTCTGTGGCAGTATAAATGTATTGGCCTATTGGCTTATTACAATTAATGTGGTAGACTGGAGGTTGATGTAACCTGTCTACCTTCCTCCCTACCCAGTAGCAGTTCTGTCTTAGGTTATCCCGATTTAGCCTTGGGAGTCTTACCCGTCATGGGATTGACACCTCACACACCAGTATGTGCCCAGTGGCGGTGCTGTCCTGCCTTAGGTTGCCCCACTTTAGCCTTGGGAAAATAAAACTTTTTCAAAAGTATGAAGTTGGTTAAAATGTCTTACCCAATAACACACTATGCCAAAGTTGAAAGAAAGAAGGTGATTGAAAGACATCAGTCTGGGAAGGGTTACAAAGCTGTTTCAAAGGCTCTGGGACTCCAAAGGACAACAGTGAGAGCCATTATCTCCAAATGGAAAAACTCGGCACAGTAGTGAACCTTCCCAAAAGTGGCCGACGTTCCACAATTCCTCCAAGAGCACAGCAACTACTCAACCAGGAAGTCACAAAAGAGCCAAGGACAACATCAAAGGACCTACAGGCCACTCTTGCATCAATAAAGGTCACTTTTAATGACTCCAATATCAGAAAGACACTGGGCAAAAATCGCATGGAAGAACATTAAGGCTCATTTGAATTTTGCCAAAACGGACCTTGATGATCCTCAAACTTTTGGGAGAATGTTGGAGAATTATTGGACATGTTGGTTTGCAGTTATGGGCAATTAGTTTTTCACTTAGATATGTGTTGGATAACGTTTTTGTTTTTTGTTTTTTGTTTTTTTTTGCTTCAATAAAAAAAAAAAAAAAAAAAAAAAAACTGTATTGTGTGTTTACTCAGGTTGCCTTTGTCTTATGTTGTATTTCATTTGAAGACCTAAAACTATTTAGTATGAGATATACACAAAAACAGAATAAATCAGGATGGGGCAATTACTTTTTCACAGCACTGTATATAGTATACATGGCACATATATTTTGTACATAAATAAGGTATATGCTAAACAAATAGTAAAAATCAGACTACAGGTACTCATAAAAGCAGTTACAATATGTTGTAAAGGTCATATTATGCATCAGCTTCCCTACATGAATCTGTTCTTCTCAATTCTGCCCACAAGATGACAGCAGAGTTTAATTTTTGTTTGTTCTATAGGCCTGAGATACTATAATGACATGTATTAGTTTAGCAGGATGATCACATTCAGCCTGTAAAACTAGATGAAACCCTTCAATGTCCCAGAAATTCATGGTGCATATGTCACCATTCTGATCACTCTTTCTTGCCCTCATAACACATATTGTGTTATAAAGTTTTCACAACTGTTAGTCAGAATCAGAGTGAAATTTATCGTTTTGGTTTTGTCTCTTGTTTGGTGTATTCTAAAATACAGCTGCCTGCAACCTACTGCATATTTGAGTTGGTGTAATTCAAGATGGAATCGTTTTCACACTGCAATCAAACAAGGCATGGAAACATTTTAAACAGAACTCCAGATTTACAATCCCCTCTGAAAGTATTGGAACAGCAAGGCCAATTCTATTGTTTTCGCTATACATTGAAGACATTTGGGTTTGAGATTAAAAGATGAATATTCCTCATATTTACATCTAGATGTGTTAAACAACTTAGAACATGGTACCTTTTGTTTGAACCCACCCATTTTTTCAAGTGATCAAAAATATTGGAGCACATGACTGATTGGCATCTCTAGGCCAATAGAATTGGCCTTGCTGTTCCAATACTTTTGGAGGGGACTGTAGGTCTCGAGCCCTATTATCAGATCAGAGTTTGATTTCAGGGTCTTTTAACTGTCATATTTTGTATTTGCACGTTCTATAGTACAAAAATTCAAAATGAAAAACCTGACCATGCTGGACAATAATATGATTGTTGTCTTGTTCTGTACTTAAAGACATTGGATTTAAAATGAAATAATTACTATGAGGTTAAAATATAGAATGTCATGTTAAATTGAAGAGAATTTACATTTATAGCTGCTCAGGTGTTTCTTCCCAGTGAATACATCTCCACTTCCAAAAAAGTTGGGACGCTGTGTAACATGTAAATGAAAACAGAATGCAATGATTTGCAAATCTCATAAACCCATATGTTATTCAGAATAGAACATAGCAAACATAGCAAATGTTTAAACTGGGGAAGTGCACCATTTTAAGAGAAAAATAAGGTAGTTTTGAATTTGATGGGCGCAACACGTTTAAGTTAAGGCCAAAAAAGTTGGGACGGGGCAACAAAAGGCTGGAAAAGTAAGTGTTACTAAAAAGAAACAGCTAGAGGTTAATTGGCAGCAGGTCAGTATCATGATTGGGTATAAAAAGAGCATCACAGAGAGTCTGTCAGAAGTAAAGATGGGCAGAGGTTCATCAATCTGCGAAAAACTGAAAAACTGCATCTACAAAATGTGGAACAATTTCAGAATAATGTTCCTCAACGTAAAATTGCAAAGACTTTGAATGTCTCATCATCTACAGTACGTAATATCATCAAAAGATTCCAAGAATCTGGAGAAATCTCAATATGGCATGCCCGTGATCTTCGGGCCCTCAGGCGGTATTGCATTAAAACAGGCATGATTCTGTAATGGAAATCAGTGCATGGGCTTAGAAACACCTCCAGAACTCATTGTCTGTGAACACAGTTCGCCGTGCCATCCACAAATGCTGGTTAAAGCCCTATCATGCAAAGAAGAAGCCATATGTGAACATGATCAAGAAACGCAGCCGTCTTCTCTGGGCCAAAGCTCATTTAAAATGGACTGAGGCAAAGTGAAAAACTGTTCTGTGGTCAGATGAATCAAAATTTGAAATTCCTTTTGGAAACCATGGACACCGCATCCTCTGGACTAAAGAGGAGAGGGACCATCCGGCTTGTTATCAGCGTGCATTAGTGCCTATGGAATGGGCAGCTTGCATCTGGAAAGGCACTATCATTGCTGAAAGGTATATACAGGTTTTAGAGCAACATATGCTTCCATCCGGACGATGTCTTTTTCAGGGAAGGCCTTGCATATTTCAGCAAGACAATGCTAAACCACATACTGCATCTATTACAACAGCATGACGTCATAGTAGAAGAGTCTGGGTGCTGAACTGGCCTGACTGCAGTCCAGACCTTTTACCAGTTGAAAACATTTGCCGCATCGTGAAACAAAAAATATGACAAAGAAGACCCAGGACTGTTGAGCGACTAGAATCCTGTATCAGACACAAATGGGACAACATTCCTCTCTCAAAACTCCAGCACCTGGTCTCCTCAGTTCCCAGACAGATACAGACTGTTGTTCAAAGAAGAGGGGATGCTACACAGTGGTAAACATGGCCCTGTCCCAACTTTTTTGAGACGTGTTGCGGCCATCGAATTCAAAATTACCTTATTTTTTCCTTAAAATAGTACATTTCCTAAGTTTATACATTTGATATGTTTTCCATGTTCTGTTGTGAATAAAATATGAGTTTATGATATTTGCAAATCATTGCATTCTGTTTTATTTACATTTTACACAGCGTCCCAACTTTTGGAATTGGGGTTGTAGTTTGTGGATAAAACAACTAAAAAATAAAGTTGAAGTATTCTAGATTCTGGAGAAATTCATCTGGAGATTTACTTTCCTCAAATTCATAATGTCACAAGTTTTACAGTAGTTACTGAATAATTCATAGTTATTAAATAATCTACTATACAGTGAATAACTCTGTGGACAGATAGGTATCCCAGCCTGCCCCTGGCACCAGATGCCCGCTGGGCTACAGGCAAAACCTACAAGTGGCATTCTGACGATCCAGATCAGGTGTATTGAAGAGGCATTACGCAAATAACAGGTGCCAAGCATGCAAAGGGCACAATGAGTGGTCTCCAAAGTACACAAAGACATGAACAAACATACACAGATGCCAAAAGCTTCATTTATAATGCATTACATTTACAGCATTTGGCAGACACCCTTATCCAGCATGACCTGCCTTAGTGCTTTCTAAATCCTAATAAAAACATATCCTCATGCTAGTACAAATAGATAAAAGAAATAGTAGCAAGCTAAAACCCTGTTAGAGAGGAGTTTGTACAATGAGTTAGCACAGCAACAAAAGTAGTACTGTACCATATATAAAGAAACAACAACTGTTTTTTTGACATAATTATGTTAGGAAAACATAAAACAGCACAATCATTTACTTGTACCAGTTGAAAATGCTTAACTGGAGGCCATGATAGAATAAGCAGACATTTTCCGATACCATTTTTCTGTATCTATAGAACATACATGTGCACTCTAGCCATTGCAGGTTACCATTCACAGACATTTACACACACTAGGTCCATTTAGAGTCACCTACACATAGATCCACCTACTGGCAAACTTATTAAATAATGGGAGGAAACCGGAGAACCGAGAAACTCAGGCTCGAACCGGGGACTCTTCTGTATGACCCAATATGTAATGCACAATTCATAATATACCTTTCCTTCACTTTCCTGTGTGACTGTAGAAGTTTTCTTGTAGAGTTCATCTCAAAACCAAAGTGACCCATAGCCCACAGTCCTCAGTTTCTCTGCTTGAAGTGTCTCTCTGTGTCTATAGTCTTTGTTTTCAAAGCCCATAGTGTTTGAAAATCTCTTGGGGCCTCATTAAAGATTCTGATGGAAATGGAGATTACGCTTGAATGTGTGTGGGTGTGGGTTTGGGTTTGAGAGTGTGTGTGTGTGTAGAGTGTCAGTCTTTTTAAATCCACACCTCATGCATGTGTGTACATAGTAATGTACAATGCATTGATTATGGGTCTTAACTTCAGGCTATAGAAAAAATAAGTAATGATGGGGTCGTGTAATGTGATCCAAAGCAGAGTCACTGTAAACTGAGGAAATGTACCATTTTAAGAAAAAGGTTTTTGCATCTTACATTACCACAGCAAGTTCATTATTTATTAAAGAATGGCCCACTTTTACATTTTAGCAGCTACAAACATGAGTTGTTCCCTTACCAGTCAATCTCTTGACGTTAATAAAATGAAAACAAAAGAAAAAAATGCAGATTATCTTTTTACCGATAAACTGCAAAATGCAAAGTCTGCAAAGACACAAAGTCGATACTGGAGGCTCCTTTCAAAATTACTAAATAAACATCGTACAGACAACTTCACCACACCAACAAGTCTATGTTTTTATTTGTTAAATAACATTTTAAAATCCTTTTATTATTAGCGTTTGTTTATGTGGACCATCCACCATATAAGTCTCCACGAGTTAGCTGTTACTATATAAGACATTAGAAAGAGTGCATTAATATACACCTGTGATTTTAAGTATGGCTGGTGCTAGTGTCAGCGCTGCTGTTATAGTCCTGCTATATACACTGATCAGCCATAACATTAAAACCACTGACAGGTGAAGTGAATACCATTGATTATGTCGTTAAAATGTCACCTGTCAAGGGGTGGGATATATTAGGCAGCATGTGAACAGTCAGTTCTCCAAGTTGATGTGTTGGAAGGGAAAATGGGCAAGCGTAAGGATCTGTGCAACTTTGACAAGGGCCGAATTATGATGGCTAGACAACTGGGTCAGAGAATCTCCAAAACAGCAGGTCTTGTGAGGTGTTCCCAGTCTGTAGTGGTTAGTACCTACCAAAAGCGGTGCAAGGAAGGACAACCGGTAAACCAGTGTCAGGGTCATGGGCACCCAAGGCTCATTGATGCATGTGGAGAGCGAAGTCTAGCCCGTCTGGTCCGATCCCACAGAAGAGCTACTGTAGCACAAATTGCTGAAAAAAAAAGTTAATGCTGGCTATGATGGAAAGGTGTCAGAACACACAGTGCATCATAGCTTGCTGTGTATGGGGCTGCGTAGCCACAGACCAGTCAGAGTGCCCATGCTGATCCCTGTCCACTGCCGAAAGTGTCAACAGTGGGCATGTGAGCATCAGAACTGGACCATGGAGCACTGGAAGAAGGTCGCCCGGTCTGTTTTCTTTCACATTATGTGGACGGCTCAGTGCTTGTGTGTCGCTTACCTGGGGAACAGATGGCACCAGGATGCACTATGGGAAGCCGGGGAGGCAGTGTGATGCTCTGATGTTTCTGCTGGGAAACCTTGGGTCCTGGCCTTCATGTTGAAGTTACTTTGACACGTGGCACCTACCTAAACATTGTTGCAGACCAAGTACACCCTTTCATGGCAACGGTATTCCCTAATGGCAGTGGCCTCTTTCGGCAGGATAATGTGCCCTGCCACACTCAAAAATTGTTCAGGAATGGTTTGAGGAACATGACAAAGGTGTTAACTTGGCCTGCAAAGGCCCCAGATCTCAATTCGATCGAGCATCTGTGTTGGACAAACAAGTCCTATTCATGGAGGCCCCACCTCGCAACTTCCAGATTCTGCTACTAATGCCTTGGTGCCAGATACCACAGCACACCTTCAGAGCTCTTGGGGGACCTACACAATATTAGACAGGTGGTTTTAATGGTATGGCTGATGGGTGCATATATAACTGAGTTGCATAATAAATGAAGGACTATAATGGAACAAAGTGTCTGGAAAACTGTTTGTATATATACAGTATGTACATTATATAGGACCAGCTCAGCTGAGCTTTTATCAAGTTGTGTAATGATCTCTAATTAAAATACTACCTGATCCAGTCATGTAAGGGAAATCAAGAGGGAATCACAGCAAGAAGGTTTTATTATTATAGTTAACGCAGGACATTTTAAATCTAATATCCATCACAGTGAGCTTGTATATTATAAAATATCAGGACACAGTGAAACACTAAGATAACTAGAAATGATAATAGTGCAATCCCATTCACTTTAGCTTATTGTTAGTAACTAGAACCTCAGTGTGCAGCCCATCTTTCACTGAGATTGCGTTTGGTCCTGCTGATGTAAAAACAACCAGATTGGCGTTCTAGTCTGTCTATAACAGATGGTGTGTTGCGGTTAGTGAAGCGATTACACTGGTATTGTTTGTGAGAAAACACATCATGAAAAGACTCGCGCCTAATAATATCACCGCTATGTTTGCATCATTCTCATTTACATTTGCTCATTTGACTTTCGCCACAATTGAGCAGATGAGGGTTCAGAGTCTTGCACAAGGCAGCTTGGTGTTGCTGGTATTTAAAATCATGACCTTCTATTCAGCAACTTACAAATCTAAATGTGATCCATTTCTATGTGTGCCAAAGCCTGTGGAGTAGAGCAGTCAGGTAATTCTTAACAAGGGAATAGAACATGTAGAGAGATGAGAGAAAAGTAGATGAAGAGACTGATCACTAAAAGCCAAAGTGCTATACTGGATGCTTGTGATTCAAGAGAATGATGTCATCTCTTTAGTAAAAGCTTTTTGAATATGCCTGACATAGGAAGCCACTACTGTAACCTCTAGAGGGAGACATAGTGAACTGAGATGCATAGATCTACACTATGCATCTCTTAATGCATTAGTGCATTAGTCTTAATTTTGCCATGTGTGGTCTACCCTGATAAAATCATTTCATATTCAACTAATATACACAAAACTGGCTTTGTTGCAGGTGTCCAAACTTGTGATATATCACAGTTAATCTGAATATAAACTCAACATCCACTTTAATAGGAACACCAATACTACTGCTCACCAAAAGACAGTTGGACATTGTTTCCAAAGATTGGTGAAGTTTTTCCAGTCTTCAACTGTCCACTTTAGGTGAGCCTGTGCTCACTGTAGCATCAGATTCCTGTTCTTGGCTGACAGGACTGGAACCTGATGTGGGCTTCTGATGTTGTATCCCATCTGCCTCAAATTTCACCATGTTGTCAGTTCTGAGATGCTTTTCTGCCCACCACGGTTGTAAACAGTGTTTATTTCAGTTACCGTAGCCTTCCTGCCAGTTCGAACCAATCTGGCCATTCTCATCAACAAAGCATTTCTGACTGCAGAACTGGTACTGGATATTTTTTGTTTTTTCACACCACTCTTTGTAAACTGTAGATACTGTTGTGTGTGAAAATCCCAGGAAATCATCACTTTCTGAAATACTCACACCAGCCCATCTGGCACCAACACCCATGCCATGGTTTAAGTCACTGAGATCACATTTTCCCCCATTCTGATGTTTGCTATGCTCCTGCCACATGTGATAGCTGATTAGCTGATTGGATATTTGCATGAATGTGCAGATGTTCCTATTAGGGTGGCTGGTAAGTGTCCGCACACTGTTTATAAGTTCTGAAACATCCAACCTTAAATTTGTTGTACCACTTATTGAAAATAACTATAATAATAATAATAATAATAATAATAGTAATAATAATAATAATAGCTCAATAATAATAAATCAAAGTAGAGATGTAAAGACTGTGGAAGACCTGAAATTATAAGGTGACTTACAGTAATCTTCACTGTTGCAATGTTATCATAAATAACCAAACTATCTAATAGTACTCGTGCGCAAATCCACAAGCAAATCTTACGCTCATGCATATCACCAAACATTAAGAACATTAGCTACATCAAATTAAACTTAGCTAAGATTTGCCTTCAAGGAAAACTACTTCAATGCTAATACCACCACCGATCTCGTAGATCGCTAACTAGCTGATCCGAGTCGCTGCTGTAAGTGCGTCATATAGCTGCATTACATTCTGAACACTGACTCCAGCATTTGCACCGGCATCTCCAACATGCTCCAACATTGGGTTTCTCATTAATTTGACTTTGAGCTTTGTTAGAAAATGGTGTGTGAGAAAAGAGGCTCTTGCTCCTTATGTTTGAGATTAGCTGTTTCCATCCAAGTTGCCAGTTTAACTTATGTGAAAAATTGGAATATCTCATAAAACATTTGCAAATAAAGCACCATTTCCATCCCATGTGTTCAAGAGAACAAAATCATCACTTCTCGTCACAAAATCGTCACATCTCACTGAGCCAATTATCCAATCACATGATTGGCACAGTCACACGACTTTTTGATGCACATCAAGAAATTTATTTGGTAAATGTGTTTCCATCGTAGATTTTGCGCATGTCTTCTTATCGAATAAAAAATTTATCTGCCTCAACTGAGTGCAAGTTTTTATTTGCATCTGGTGTTTCCATCCAGCGTTTTTTATGCGATAGCCCAAAATTCACATAAAAATACATGGATGGAAACATAGCTATTGGTGATATATTTTCTCCAAATAAATGTCATGTGTTTCAGGATCTAGTTTTACTTTAACTCCTATATAAAATCCCTATATAAAATCTATTTAATAAGAGCTTCACCTGTGAAAATCCATTTCTTGTTTTCTTATTTTGTTTTTATATTCAAATGTTGTACTGCCATTTTGGGAGAAAATCTCAAACTCAACCTAAAAGGTTTTTAGCTTGCCATTGCCCTCAAAGCCCTGTCTGGCTTATACTATGCATTTTCCAGCTTTCCTACTTCAGGATGTTCACAGTGGTTGAAAGTCAGAAATTCACTTTTAAAAGCACTGAAGTTTGCAAAAAATATTATTATTATTTTTATTTTATTTGGATTTGTCAAATACTTTCTGGTTCTTTACTATAACTGTTTCTTTCTGATATCTGTACAAAGGAAGCACTAAAGCCATCTGTTTTCTCCATGTATCTTGAGCCAGTTTAATTAATACTTTTCAGGTATATTTTAATTTTAGGTCAGGTTTTTGACTCTTTTTTTTAAAAAGGCCTTCTATTCTTCAATAATAATGTCTG